>JAHBCN010000315.1:0-211468 GCA_019359885.1 Listronotus oregonensis
ATGATTTTATTTGGTTATTATTGATTATGGAAGATTTTGTAAGTTTAAATTTTAATTCCCATACAGGGTATTTCCTAAATATTGTAAATTTCTAGTTTTTGTAGTATATAGATATTGTTTTGGCCAATTTTATTATAGTTTATCTTATTTGGTGTATATAATTCAGATTCGTATTCAGCGAAAAAATATCGCCAGAAAATTCTAGTCTGACACCCAGCATACTCCAGTTTTTTTTTGTAGGCCTGTGTATTTTTTTTCCTATTTGGACTGAAATTTTTAGTAAAAATCACATTTTTGTTTCTCCTTTATTATTTATTCTATCAAAAACTTTTTATTTAGGTAATTTAAAAAGATGTATTCTCGTTACATAAAATTTTCGTATCTCCTATAGTTTTTGAGATATTAACGATTTTTTTTTTCAAATTTAAAAAATACAGCTTTTTAAATTGTCTACAGTATGTCCACGGAAAAGATGTTGGATAGGAAAAACTTTTTTTTTTTTGATTTTATCAAAAAAGCACTTTGATAAAAAGTTTGCTACTTTTAGAGTAAGATTGAATAGAAACATTTAACATATTTTACGGTGTTTAGAAAATTAAAAAAACTTAAAATGGTACAAGAGTAAAAGTGCATTTATTTGAGAAGATATGGAAATAGTTACTAGGAAAACTTGTTCAAACTAAAAGGTAGTCTCTAATACCAATTTTCGGAAAATCGGCCTACTTTTATTTATTTGTGATAATTTATTTTAATATCAATTTAAATTTTTTAATATCAATTTTATCAATTTTTTTGCTGTAAAGTAAGCATTTAAAGCTGACAATACTACGGCTAATAAATTGTAAAAGCGAAGTGTCAATAAAGCTTGTCACTATCAACGCCTACTAGGACAAAAAATGAGTTGTTAATTTGGAATTAGTTAATTGATATTAAAGTAATTTTTATCATAAATTAATAAAGGTAGGATTTTTTCGAAAATTATTAGTACTCCTTTAATTTTGAACAATTTTTCCAAGTAACTTATTTCCCATATCTTCTCATTTTTCACTTTTCTTGTACCATTTTAATTTTTTCCATTTTCTGAACACCGCGTATAATGTTTTTTCTCCTCTTACTCAAAAATAGCAAAATGTTTTATGAGGAGTAGTTTTTTTCGATAAAATCAAAAATAAAAAAGTTTTCTATTCAACACCTTTTTTGTGGACATACTGTATATAAAAAATTTTTTTAATATTTTTCATATAATAAATAATAAAGAAGATATAAACAAAAATGTGATTGATTTGACGAATTGATCCTAAAGTAAAACGATTTTTATTTTTTTAAGCGAAAACCATGCGTCGGACAAAGAAAAACCAGGAGATCAAATTTGCTTCAAAGTAAATGAGGATTTTAAAACTAGTTTTTATTTTAAGAGAAAGCAGTGGCGTAGTATTTTTTTCTTCAAAAATATTCAATGCAAAACCCGTACGGACGCCCCTGGTAGCGAAAATAAAAATTGGGTACATCAGAAAATGCACCTTGATGCATAGAAAAAATGTACCAAGTTTCATAAAAATGTCTACAATATTATCTCAGTTATTATTAAAAAAACTGATTTTGTTTCAAAACTTTATCACCCTGTATCTCAAAAGACTTTTTGGCACTTACGTTCATAAGAAGTTTTTTCTTAAAATGAGTCCAAGAATCACCCCCCATAAATTTAAGCATGTCTTTAAGGAATAACCTGTATATTGTTGTATACTGGGATAGCAAATTTAGCTGAACAAAATAATTTTTTAGACCAAGATGGCAGGCATATCTGCTAAAAACCCTCTAGAAACATAAAGTACTTTTAAATTTTGAACCCTTTTTTTCTTACAGGTGTTTTTCGTTGATTTCGGCAACTATGAAACACTACCTTTAGAATCGCTCTATCAAATTCCTTTCAAGTACGTACTTCCCAAAGTAATGGCCATAAGGCTGGCTCTAAACGGCGTCGAAAAATCAACAGTAACCTTAGAAATGTTGCTGGCGTTCAAGGAGTTCGTGGATAATCGACTGCTCCACATGAAAGTGCTACCATCTGCGAAAAAGATTGTCATTCCCAAGTGTGAGCTGTGGGACCCAGCGACCAAAACCAGTGCATTAGATGTTATTAATAGGTTAGTAGACAAGATCAGTGAAATGTCCACCACGTTCTCCAGATTTAAATCTATGTGACTTTTTTTCAAGGGCATTACAAATTACAAGACTGACTGAAAGATTTTTTTGAGTTTGGAGCTCTTATATTTTGTTTTGTTGTCTAGGGCTGCTCAACATGCCTACCCGGAGCCATTGTTATTAGGTAGAGGTTTTACACAACCCATTAAGGTCAGTTATGTGTTCTCCTGTAACAGATTTTATGTACAGCTCGTGTCCAAGGAGCAAGAGCTGGCCAGACTGATGGAAGAACTTCAAGTTTCATGTAAATTAAGCGAGGCAATTGAAGACATCAAATTAGGTATGATATAGTAAGAAAATAATAAAACGATACATACTATATACAGGAAATTAGGAGGATATTCCTAAAAATATAGTCTTTGAATACTTACTATACTGAGAAAGCTTTCTGATATCGGTATTTCGGGGAGTTACTTAAAGTGGCTCGGTTCCTGCTTAGATCACCGTTATCAACGTGTTGTGCTAAACTCGATATCTCGAGACATAGCAGTGACGTCGGGGGTGCCACAGGGTTCCCACATCGGTCCTGTACTGTTTCTGTTGTTCATTAACGATGTCACGTCTTGCTTTACAAAAAGTAACTGCTTGTTATTTGCAGATGATTTGAAATTCTTCACCTCCGACACTGCCGATAGTTATGCTTTACAATTCGATTTAAATCGATTTATAAAATGATGTGAAGCGAATTCTCTTTCCCTTAATATTGCGAAATGTACTACTATCCATTTCACAAAATCTCTTGCACCAACCCAAAATGTCTATAAAATTGGTGACTCAATCCTGAAATATTCTTCCACAGTGAATGACTTGGGTGTAATTTTTGACGAAGGCTTATCGTTTAACCTTCATATCGACACAATCGTATGCAGAGCATTCAGAATGTTGGGCTTCTTAAGAGAAATTTCCGACATTTCACCTGCACGAAAGCCATTATGTCACTGTATAACTGCTTGGTAAGAAGTGTACTGAATATTGCTGAGTTATCTGGCAAGCCCCGTTATGTTTGCCATATCGATAGGATTGAAAGAGTACAACATAAATTCATTAAATATTTGTTATTTAAATATCGTTTTCCGTATCAAGACGTCTGCTAGGAAACTGGATTGCTTCTGTGTGGTATGCAGACGCTGGAGAATAGAAGTAGACAAGCTCTCCTCTTGTTTCTTTATAAACTGGTTAATGGGATGATTCACTGTAGTGATCTGCTGAGTATGGTGGATTTCTTGGTCCCCAGGCGTCGAACTCGTCACACCCCCCTCTTCTTCGTGAAAGGACATAGGACCAATTAGGGTCAAACGCGTTTATTGACCGCATGTGTCAGAATTATAACAAATTTTATTACAATTGTGACATCTTCAATATTGATCTGTATTCTCTTAAGAGATGGCTAAGGTTTGGCGACGTCTGATTTAAAATTTAAGATTTAATTTTTAAATTTTTAAACCCTTAATCGAGTATTTACTTAAATGGGACTGCTGTGATTGTGTGTTGATATGGATTGTTTGAGTTTCCTGCTATGTGAAACTTCATCTTCTTGTAATATTTTTAGCAACTATTGTATGTAGTATGTAGTGCAGTTACAAGTATTGTAAGCTTTTTTATTTTGTATGTATTTTTATGTTTTGTATGTTATTTGTTATTTCTTTTTTATATTAATTTTTGTACCATTTAGGGATTTATCCCTGTAGTATACTATACTGTGAATAAATGAATAAATAAACTTGATTTTAGGTTTGCCATGTTGCGCTCTTTTCGAAGTGGATCAGCTTTGGTATAGAAGTGAGATAGTCGATGTAGTAGACAAGGAAAACGTCAAAGTCAGATACATCGATTATGGGAACGAAGAGGTAGTGCCGGTGTGTAATTTGAGGATGGTTGAGGGTGAATTGGTGAGTAAGAGTAATATTTTATATTTCAGTTTTTTATGGCCAAAATTAGGTGGGGCCGCGATTTTAAACAATTATCCAAGTACTACAAATCAGAAAAATATAAACATTTTTTTATTTCAAAAATATAATAAAAAAAACATTAAAATGGGAAAGCTTAACTAAAAAAAAAATAGTTATATTTAATATTTTAATTAGTGTTTGATACAACAAAATTTATAAAATCGACTATACCACAGCACAACACAAAAATGGGAACTCTTCGTTGACTTCTTTTTATGATATTATTTTAAATTTAAATTTGGGATTTCCTTGATAAAAAAATTTCCCGGGTTTTTACCTGGACTATTTCTAAAGTACGCTTCCAGACAGCCTCCGGACGCCCCAATTTATATTTATTGTGATTATAAACCAAGACCCAGAAAATGTGTTAGTGTCGAAGGCAATGCTGTTGATATTAAAGTAGCAATTTTAAGTAATATTTTGGATTTTCTTAGAGTTCAGATGCTTAATTTTTTTACTGTAATTTTAAAAATAGTTTTTTCTTTTCTTCTTAGTTCTTTTTATTTGTATTAGGCATCACAAAATTACAAAATTAATAATAACTAGGGATCGCCGTCCCGTATCGAAACATATGGGCCCTTTCTGGGCCTATATGGTATCCCCCCTAATAAAAAATATCAATAATAGGTATTTTAAATGAAAAGGATTTTTAAAGAACTTAATACAAAATTACTAAACATAAAACGACTAATATTTTTTTTTAAAAATATAATAAAAAAAACACTTAAAATGGGAAAAAGCTTAACAAAAAAAAAAAAATAGTTATATTTAATATTTGAAGTTAAGTATTGGTAAGTTATGATACAACAAAATTAAATTTCTGCCCTTTTTGGGCTTAGACGATTTTTTGCACTTTCATATATGTTCCCAGCTGAAGAGAACAGCTGTTCACCAGCCACACTACTTGGTGGGGGTGCTAAATATATTACTGCACATTTATAAAAATGAAGAAATGTCATTTTTATTTGCCCACCAAGACAAAGAATCTTCATTTTTTGATATTTTGGCTAATTCAATGTATATTTTATGTTCCCCTTGAATTTTATTAATTAAATAATTGGCTTCCCTATCTAATCCCATTTTACTTGCTGGCGTACCAAAGGTATCCCAAAACAAACTATGAGCAATCGAGTCAGGAACATTGTCTTGGTTTACTTCTTTTAATTTCTTAGCAATTTTTGCTAGAAGAGCATCATCATCGTCACTCATATTGGAGCTATTTACCTTCTACCAGGTTTGTTGTACTGGGGTATTGGATTCATTTTTTAAATTTCATTTTTTAAAACTCTGTAGCATTAACCTTTAAAACATGTCGATTTTTGCTATATGCTGACGATTTAAAAATATTTCACCGTGTGCGTAGTGTAAGTGACTGTAGTGCTATGCAGGATGATTTGGATAGGCTTGTTGAGTGGTGTAATGATAATTGTTTGTATTGAATATTAATAAATGTAAAATAATGAGATTTTTGTAGCGTTTAAATACAAAATTAACAATACTGCGTTAACAACAATATTATATATTAACGATCTAGGGGTAATCTTTGATAGAGAGCTTAATTTTAATAAACACATTGATAGTATTATTTTAAAATCATATCGGATGTTGGGATTTGTTTGTAGAACATGTAGAAGTATTTACGACACTAGGGCAATTTCTTGTTTGTATAATAGTTTAGTCAGATCGTACAGGAGTACAATAGTGTAATATGGTCACCTTCATATGTAAGTCATCAACAAAGGATTGAAAAAGTACATAATAAATTTGCAAAGTTTTTATTGTACAGGCATAGGTTTCCTTACAAGGACGTGCCTTATTCAATTAGAATCCAGCTGTTGGGATTAAAATCATTAAAAAAACGCAGGCAGGATGCAATGGCGATTTTTCTGTACAAATTGTTGAAAAACATGATTAATTGTAATAGTTTGGTTAAATCTATTAACTTCCGTATCCCGACTAGAGCTACTCGAGCTTGGTAACTTTTTTATGAAAATAGACACCGAACTAATTACGGACTAAACAGCTTTGTTGATCGACTATTAAAAAATTATAATGACAATTATATTGAGACTGACTTATATTCTGTAAGTTTAGTTAGTTTTAAGAGAGCTATAGCTGGTTGTTTCTAATTTTAAATCGTATGTTTATGTTCTTTTATTTTATTAACTGACATATAATATTTTGCAGTTTGTAAGTTTTGTTGTACCCATTTGGAAATATTAATTTCTGTAGAGTACAGAGTAAATTGAAATAATAAATAAATAAATAAAAAATCTGTATAGGAGTTTTTGCGATAAAGCATTGTCGAAAAAACATGTTTTAAACCTTGAATCTAATAAAGTGGCCAAAAGAAGATTTTTATCAGTGATGTCTTTGCACCTTTTATTAAAAGAATTTTCAAGCTCATTATTAGTAGTCTGTGAGTCTTAAGTAATGGTATTACTTCTGATTTGCACCACCATATCTTTCGAATATCTCAGAAACCATTTCATATAACTTGCTTAATTTTTTCGCTGGTATTTAGAATACTTAGGTGAATTTACATACCCAATCTTATACCTTTATGTGGAACGATAACGCAGTTATAATAGGGGAGGAATTACGCTGAAATCTTTCCTGTAATATACACGCTGCTACTTTCTTTACTTAAGGATTTAAACCAGTCGATTTTTGTATTAATAACACACACGTAATTTCAGTTAACCGTACTTCGTCCCCAAGCAATCGAATGTTGTCTCAATGGATACCAGAACTTAGGACCGGACGATACTCGAGACAGCCTGCTGGAAGAACTAATTTTAGAACAGAATTTCACGATGAAAGTCAGTGAAATGCTCGGAAAAAAGGTAATAAAGCCATTATTAGAGGTATTTTAAGTCTTTAAAATTTTCCATGAATAATTTTTGGCGTTTGGGCCTTGATTATTATTATTTTTATTGGTCCAGGCCCTTGTCGAACTTATCGATTCGAACAGCTACAACGTGGCGTCGCTCTTACTGGATAAATTAGCGACCGCCAAGAGCCAAGTGAGTCCCATGCTGGTGCAGGCAGGCAACAAGATCGAACACAGAAAGAGTACCGATTCCATGGACGGTTTTAGAGGACAAAAAAACCGGCAAGGTAATGACGAGTTCCGTTGGTGCGATCGATGCGCACGATTTGCGTTTGTGTCCTATTTTAGCACCACACGAAGAAAAAAAAAGGAAATATACAGTCTGTCTTAAATTCGGCCTACATGTTTGCTATCTCGCTTAGTATACGAGATAGAGCAACGCTTAAATGGTGAAAGTTTTAGAGGATTTAATGCTGATTTTGACAGTGCAGTTTAATTTTTTCCTGAACATTTAGTTCTGAAGATATTAGCAAAAAAGTAAAAATCGTCCATTTTAATTTTTGATTGATTCATTAGTTCATTTATTTTAATTTTGACATGTTTTAAACTATAACATTATTAGGACTCTTTTTTGGCGACGAACATTTTGCCTTTTTTTTTTTTTCATTTGCTAAGCAAAAATTTCGATTTTTATATGGTGTCAACTTTGATTTTTTGATATTTAAATAGCTCTTTAAATTCCATTTTCAACGATACCACACTTGCCACTAAACAGTTTTAGAATTTATTTTAAAAAATATTTTTTAACAATACATTTGGCAACGCCGGCCCCACTCCCCATCAATGCACTTTGTGTCAATTTTTCTTATAAACGTTTGACATAAATGTGTATTTAGCCAACAAAAGCAATAATATTTTATAGAATATCATCGCTTTTGTATTTAAAATACACAATTATTTTACACCTTTATAGGGGAATTCGACATGAAGTGTATGATGAGGCGTCGGGCCGGCGTTGCCAAATGTATTGTTAAAAATATTTTTAAAAAATTATTAAAACTGTTTAGTGGCAAGTGTGGTGTCGTTAAAAGGGGAATTTAAAGAGCTATTTAAATATAGAAAAATCAAAGTTGGCCACCATATAAAAATCGAAATTTTCGGTTAGTAACTGAAAAACAAAGGACGATCGAGAAAAAAGTTGGTGGCAAAATGTCCGTCGCCAAAAAGTACCCTAATAATATCATAGTTAAAAACATGTAAAAATTAACACAAATGAATCACAAGGAAAAATTAAAATCGACGATTTTTACCTCTTCGCTAATATCTTCAGAACAAAATTTAAAAAAATTACTGGACAGTCAAAATCAGGATTAAATCCTCTATACACTCCCCATTTAAACATTTCTCCAACTTATATACTAAGAGAGTTAGCAATACATGTAGGCCGAATTTCGGACACACTGTATAGAAATTTAAATAGTACTTTTTTACTTGTTATATATTATTATTTAAATTTGCGATTTTGAAATTCAAGCGTAGAGTGTCTTTGCCATAGAGGTATTATAGATAGTGCAGGGGAGCCAGATCTCGAACTGTCCTTCAATTAAAAAGAGAGAAAAGATCACAGTACTCTCTCTCTCTCTCTCTCTCCCTCTCTCTCTCTCGCATGCGTCAGTCAAGGGAGACAGATAGGGTACCACGATCTTCTATGTCTTTCTAACCGTCGGACGTTTTCGCGTACAGGCAGCTGTATATTATCATCTCTGCTCTATCTATAATACCTCTATGGTCTTTGCCGCTCAAGAACATTGAATTTATTCCCTTGAAGGTTACAATGTTATAATTTCAATAATACTAAAATCTTGGACTTTCATTGTCTTTATTTGTTAATTAATGCTCAACGTTTCGGTTAGTGATGTATCTCCAACCGTTTTTAAGTGATAACTAAAAGAAACTACGACTTATATATTATTCATTGTTTCGAAGCTGGACCGTTTTTTTTACCGTTCAACAACGGCTTCCATATATCGGAAATGTCAATACTAGGTTGCTAAAAACATTCGGTTTAGTTTAAATTATTGCAAATTTTTTAAATTTTCTTTTCTTCCAGTGGGTTTCGTTATGAATAATGCATTGCATCAGACCACTGTATGCGGTGTTGATTTGACCATACATGTTCGGCAACCTCCGACCTCGACGTTTCACCTCTCGACCACTCGAAATTAGAGTTAAAGAACACAAAAAACACATGAAACAAGGTGAAACGTCGGAATCGGAGGTTGCCGAACACTTGTGGTCAAAACAACACCGCCTACAGTGGTTTAAAGCAAAAATTATTCATAAAAAACCCACTGGAAAAAATTAAAAAGTTGTAATAATTCAAAACAACCAGAATGTATTTTCACAACCTAGTATGGACATTGCGAATATCTGGCAGCCCGTGAAAAATCGGTCAAGCCTTGCGGTATTTTTGTAAACAATGAAAGGTGTAAATGTCGCAGACTTATGTTAGTTATCACTTTAAAACGGTTGTAGATACTTACTCGCCGAAACGTTGTGTACCAATTGGAATGAAATTAGCCAAGAATTTAGTGTTGGTAGAAAAAAAGGGCCTTGGCGCCTAAAAGGGGGAATTCGGCTTTTTCACTTTTAAAAATCTTACCCGGCTTGGCTTATTAAGAATAAAAAGACGTGCTTTTTCTTTTATTGTAGCCAGAAACTGTTTTATAATCATGAAGATTTTGTTTTTCAGAATATCTCAGCCGCATTAAAGGATTTTTTAATGTTGCTTGCGTCAAATTAAAGATCTTCAAAGCGCGGATAAGGCACAATTTTTTTCAAAAATTTTTGACGGGAAATTCAATTTTTTAGACTAATTTTTTTTTTTTTTAATGAAGCCTATTGACCCACGTTATGATGAAAATAATATATGTGATGTGTCTTTAGTAGATCTAGCTTTATGAAATTTTTCATAATTTTTGAAAGGTTGATAGGGTAAAAAATTTAAAATTTTTTTCGCTATTTTTCCATATTTTTTTTAGAAAAAACTTTCAATTTTATTATCATTTTTTTATCTTTCTGAAGAAAAGAAGCTTTAAATAACTTTTGGATTAAAAAGTAAACAAAAAAAATAAATAAATAAAAAATAAAAATATTACTTAAAAGTAGAGGCAAATTTAAAAAAATCGGGTAATTGTCTCGAAAGTTGCCTCCTCTCCGATTTTAACCAAATTTGGTATACGGGGGTTTTTTGGAGCGCTGATTACGAATCGAAATTTTTTTTCGGCAACGTTTCGTTTACGAGATATTCATCATCAAAGTTAAAAATCAAACTAACCTAATTTTCACTATATTCCCCCTTCTTTTTGTACACAATTCTTGATTGTTACACTAAAGTGGCACACAATATTTTATAAACACCTTTTAAAACCTTGTATTTATATTTATTTTCACCTTTTTTTCCCTTAAATTGCGAACTCTCAAGTTCAAAGGCAGCAGCCACAATTGTTTACAAAACTATGTATAATGTTCTTTGCAGGTGAAATGGAGGTTGCAATAAATGGGAAAAAATGTAAATTATATAAAAATTTCTAAATTTTGTATATTTATTTTATCATTCTGAAAAAAGAAGTTTAAATTTATTTCTTTGATTAAAAAGTAAACAAAAAAATAATCAAAAAATAAAAATATTACTTAAAAGTAGGGGCAAATTTCAAAAAATCGTTTTGACAAGTTCATCTTAAACCTTTTCAATCCAAAAGTTATTAAAAACTTTTTATTTAAAAAAAATAATAAAATTAAAAGTATTTTCTAAAAAAGTATCGAAAAATAGTTACAAAAAATAGATTTAGAATTTTTTTACCCCCTATCACCCTTTCAAAAATTATGAAAAAATTCATGAATCTAGATCCACTAAAGACACATCATAAATATTTTTCTCATCATAACGTGGGTCAATAGGCTTTGTTAAAAATATTTAAAATTTTTAAAGCCAAAAAAATTGAATTTCTTGCCAAAAGTTTTTTTAAAAAAATGTGCTTTATTCGCGCCTTAAAGACCTTTAATTTGGCGCAAGCAAAACTAAAAAATCTTTTAATGCGGCTGAGAATTTAAAAAAAAATCGAAAAATCTTCATGATTCAGTGAAGCACGTACGTAAATCAAAAAGAAAAAGACCTTCTTTTTATTCCTAACAACCCTAACTAAGTTTCCCCCTCCTTATGCGTCAAGGCCCTTTATTCTTTATGAGTGACAAAGTAGTACTTTGTGTTCTTAATATACACAATAACAATTTACTTTTCTTACTCTTCTGTTGATTCTTGTGTTGTTCTTTTTTATACAGTAGTCCGAATAAAGAATGGAACAATAAAAACGACGTACGAAATTCCGATAGAAAAAACGAAAAATCTTGGAGGAACGAAAACAAAGATTCCCGGTAATTCATTGCTTGTCTTTTAGGGTGCTTTAATAAATACGTTTCGCACGCGCATGCGCTTATTTTTATAGTAGGACTAATGATGAGGCCAAAATTCTTTAAATAATTTTTCTGTTTGATTTTTGCTGAACTAATCGCTTTGCTGTAACATTAATCCCACGAAAAACACTTATGTAAAATAAGGCCCAAGTCAACACTTGCTAACGGTGCAAATGAAAAGTACGAACTTACTCAGTCTACCACCAATAAGTGCTTTTATATTATTACACCCCACATAAATCTGCATGAAAACAGAATGGATTGGATGGTCGTTTGTTGAACAGGTAGAAAATATCTAATGGGCGGCGCCGAATGTGCCGACCCTGTCTTCATCAATCCAGTATCCTTTTGTCGGTATATTGAGACAACTTTACTGCTTAAATTAATTTGACTTTTCTTTCTGTGTCTATATTAACATCTTTTTTCATTTTAATAACACTACAATCTTGGACTTCCATTGTCTTTATTTGTTAATTGATACACAACATTTCGGTTAGTGATGTATCTCCAACCGTTTTCAAGTGATAATTAAAAACTATTCTCAAAAGCTACGACTTATATACTATCCGTTGTTCACCATGATCGATTTTATACGGTTCAGCAACGGCTGCCAGATATGCCGGAATGTCGACACTAGGTTTGCTAAATACATTTTGGTTGTTTGCAATTATTACAGCTTCTTTAAATTTTCCTTTCTTTCAGTGGGTTTCTTTGTAAATAATTTTTGCTTCCGACCATTGTATGCGGTGTTGTTTTGACCATGCGTGTTCGGCAATCCCTGATTTCGACGTTTCACCTCTTTTCACTTTTTCAAACTCTTCTTCTTCCCCTTCTTCATCTTTTTCCTCGGCCTGGTTGGAAGTGCCTTTTTGGTTTGAACAATTGCCATGAGTTTTAGTATTTAAGTTAACACTTAAACTTTATGATGGATAATTCAATATTAATAAAAAGTACAATTTATTATTTAAATAAAGTATTATTTTCATAATTTGTGATTTTTCACTTTCTTTCTTCGGCATCCCCGGAAACTCCCGAGTAATGATTTTGGGCTGATTTTCATGGACGCTGCGATTTTCCCCTAATCACCCCCCGGCCACCCCCGAGCGCCCCCTGGCAATTCTAATGCCAGAATTGAATTCGGCATCCGCAAAAACCCCCAGTAACGATTTTCGAGCGATTTTTCCGAGTTCTAGTCGTTCTTATAGAATTGCAAGTAATTATGAATTGCAAAATGCATTTATTGCACCAGAATGCATTTTTCGAAAAATGGCTTAACCATATCATATAGACTTTTTTCCTGGGAGCTTTCTAAACACAATGCAAAAAACCGCATCTTGATATCTGCCGGTCTTAAAAATTTCCTGTTTATTTTTTAACTTCCCTGGACTAATTGTTTTCTTAACCAATTTCTCACTGTATCCGTTTTGACCAAGATCCCTAGTTATGTTACTTATTTCCTCTTGCAGGGATTCTATATTGTTACATAAGGTCACTGCGCGGTTATGTAGAGTGATTGGAATTCTGGTGTAAATATTGTCCAATGTGGGTAGGTTTTCTGTATACAGAAGTTTGTTTATGTCCATTATGCCGTTTGACTAGAACGTCGAGAAAAGGTAGGACCGAATTTTGCTCCTTCATTGTGAATTTCATACAAGGTCGGAGACAATTTAGATGTTCTAAAAAACCTTCAAGTTCTTCGTCATTACCTGTCCAAAATATAAAAGTATCGTCAACATATCTTAGCCAAACTTTTGTTTTGATTTATGCAGTTTTAATTGCGTGTTCCTCAAACCATTCCATATAAATATTTGCTACCCTGGAAAGAGCGATGAACCCATTGGAAGTCCATCGTCCTGCGCATAGTACTTATCTTTCACTTGAAAGTAAGAACTATGGAGGCACAGCTCCAACAACTCCATCACTCCATCCAGCGGCAGAGTGGTGCGTTCTACTAATGTGTCATCTTCGTTAAGTTTGGCTCGAATGATGCTTAACGATTCTTCTACAGGCACATTTGTATACAGACTTTCTACATCAAAGCTTACAAAAGTATCGTCTGGTCCTATTTCTACATTTTTGAGAATCTCTACAAAATGATTAGGGTTTTTAACAAAAGATCTTGACTTACCTACTAGTGGTTGTATTCTAGAAATGGTGGTGACTGGCCTTATGGGTATATTGTCCTTGCGTATTTTAGGTAGTCCAGAGGTTTTCTATTATGAGGTGTGTTAAAGTTGTTCTAGTTTCGTCAAAAAGTTTTTGTATTTCCTTAAGGTCCTGTAAATTTTGTTCTCTATTGATGGTGTCGGATCTTGATCAAGATACCTGAATTTGCCTTTTCGAAAGACTTCGTCTATTTTTCGATCATAGGTGAATGTATCCATGACTACAGTTGCATTCCCTTTGTCTGCTGGAAGAATTTTGACAGATGTATCATTTTAAAGGATTTTAAGAGCTACTAATTCATTTTGAGTAATATTGGTGGGGTTGCTTTGTTTTGTTTGTAAAACATGGGCGATTTTTAGAATCGAATATCTCGGAGATCACTGGACATAACCTTTTCAGTTTTTTGCACAGGTAATAAGAATGCTTATGTGAATTTACATACCAAATTTCGTAGCATTATGTGAAACGAGACCGAAGTTAGATGGAAAAATAGGTTGAAACATTAATTGCATGTATGCACCGAATGTTCTTATCACAAATTGTTTCAAATATCTTGGCTATAAGATTTAAATATTTAAAGGTATTCTATTACGTCACTGAGTAGAAGTATGTAAATAAGCAAAAATTGTACAGCGTGATCCAAAAAGTCTGATCCTTCCCGACACTTTCATAATATAATCTTTAGTTTTGTACGCGCTTATTTAATCATAATTACTAATTATCAAGCCTTTCGGCATTTGGCATCGTAGCATTTTCGGAAAAAATGCTGGTAGTTTAGGCTACCCTGTATATACCGGGTGGTGCATCGCCAGACTGGCCATGTAAATTTTGATACATTGAAATATTGGCTCCCCTATTGAATTTACAAGAAAATTGTATTAGACTATTTTGAAGACGTTGATAAGATTAGCTCACATACTAAATTTCGTTTTTTTTTCTGATAAGGCAATTAAAAGTTATTTAAGAAAAACTATTTGTAAAATCGTTGCATACCTGTTACATACCTTAATGAATCCACCAGTAATAAATAAAATGTCTTGTCAACTTTTTAATTTACGTTTTACTTTGTATTAGTTATTTCAAAATGTTTTACAGTATTGAAGAGAAAATAACAATGATTAAATGGTATTACATGAAAAATAGTTATCGAAGAGTATCCGACATTTCTCTACGCTTTTTCCTGACAGACACATTCCAAGTGAGACAACAGTTCAAAATATCGTTCATAAGTTTGAGACAAAAGGTACTGTTATTAATAAATGCAACTGCTTAGAGCGAAATAATAATGTACTCGATGGAAGCGCTCAAGAAAATAATGCCGATTTTGATGTTTTACTTCATGTAGAAGAAAATAAAGGAATTAGCTCCAGGCTTCTTGGCAAAGTTGTAGGAAAGGATAACAGCACAGTACTACGCAAATTAAAGAAATATAAATATCATCCGTATAAATATCAAATACATCAGGAATTAAGGAAGGCAATGAGATCCGAAGAGCAGATTTTTGTTTTGAAGTTATGGAAATGGCGAATAACCATAGGGACTTCTTACGCAATATTTTTTTTAGTGACGAATGCACCTTCACATTAAACAATGAACCAAACGTTCAGATACTGGCGCAAAGAAAATGAACACAGATTTGAATTTACAAGGACTCAATACCCTCAAAAGGTAAACGTTTGGGCGGGTATATTTGGACATCGGATTATTGGACTTTTTTTCTTGAATTACAATTTGGGAACAGAAACTTTTTTAGAACTATTACAAAATCAAGTGGGGCCGGCATTGGAAGAAGTTGCACCTGACAATCAAGACATTTAGTTTCAAATGGATGGTTGTCCTGCACACAATTCACGAGAAGTAAGGGAATATGTTCAAAATGTTTTCAATGGACTCACTATAGGACCAAATTACACCATAAATTGGTCAGCTAGGTCTCCTGATCTTTCGCCAAACGACTTCTTCCTTTGGGGTCATATCAAAAATGTTATTTATACAAATTTGAGTTATCAAAATTTAGAAGAATTAAAAGTTTCAATCGGCATTTCAACTTCATAATGTAAGAACTGAATGTTATAACCGTTTAGGATATTGCTTAGCAGTAAACGGAGGTCTGTTTGAGCATCTAATTAAAAAACATTAGCTTTTAGTTTCAATGTGTTGTGTTAAAACGCATTTTTAGACAGTTTTTAAGTGTGTTTTTCACCTTCCTATAAAATTGTTCAATTATGTAAAAATCTCATTATGTAGTTCAATGTAATTACTTGTATTTATTAAATAATTACAACCATTATTTTCTCTTCAATACTGTAAAACATGTTGAAATAACTAATACAAAGTAAAACGTGAATTAAAAAGTTGACAAGACATTTTATTTATTGCTGGTGCATTCATTAAGGTATGTAGCAGTTTTGCAACGTCTTTACAAATAGTTTTTCTTAAATAACTTTTAATTGCCTTATCAGAAAAAAAAATTAGAATGTGAGCTAATCTTATCAACATCTTCAAAATAGTCTAATACAATTTTGTTGTAAATTCAATAGGGGAGCCAATATTTCAAAGTATCAAAATTTACATGGGATTAGGGCCAGTCTGGCGATGCACTACCCGGTATAAGCATGGCTTTAGAACACTATATATTGATTAGTTATGCTGTAAATATATTCTCGTCCGATTGAATTTGCCTATTAAAATTACTAAAAATTTATTTATTTAATGCAAGCGGTCCGGATCTGTCGTGGAGAATAAAAAAGTATTTAAAAATGTAAGTAATTTAGCATTTGACAATATAAATTGCTCATTTCCGACTCTGTGTTGCAGACAAAACGAAACTAATTCAAACGACGGATCGCCAGACGGTCAATCATGGAGACAAAACAACAAAGGATTCGGGTAAGTTGTGTGTAAGAACTATATAGAGTGGATAAAAGAAAGAGAAGTGGGCAAGTAGACAGTTAAATTTATGTAATAGCCCAGTCAATATACACAAAATTTTTTCAAAATCTAGAATTTACCCGTCGGAAATTGAAATTTTGGATTTAGATATTTTAACAGTAAAGCTACCGATGCAAAAAAAATATCTACGGATATTCACCTGTGTTTACCTATGCACACCTGTATTTACCTGAATTTTTATTATTTTCATATAACTTTTTTAAAAATGAAAATACAAAAAAAAGTTTCTAATAAAAGTTGTACCTAAGATCTTAAGCTACTACTTTTTTTGAATTTTTTTTTATATCTTTATTTATTATGAAGGAAACGCGAATTTTTTTCTAATTAATCATTTAGGAAAATGCAATAACGCTTTCAGTGGTTCTATAGTTAACGTTTAAATAATTTGTTTAAACAAATTAAACTTTAAAAAAAAAAACAAAAACTTTTCGTTCATTTTTTTAAGGAAAAAATAATATTTTAGTTAATGTGATATTAAACCTTCGAAAAGCTTTGATTTGATTAACATTTTTTTTACTCACCGCAATTTTTTGAGTATAATAATTAAATGATTTTATTTCGGAAATACTGAATACAAATAAAACTCAGGGTATTTTTTTATTTAGAAAATTAAGATACTTTTTACATAAATTAATAAAATAGAGACCATTAAAAAAAAACATAGTAAAAAAATATTAATTTCGACAACTGGATATAAAATTTTCTTCTAGAAATCATGACATTAATAAATACACACAATTTTGGGTTTTGTTTTCAAATCACTAGATCCGATGGTACAATGCTCGCCGATTGAGAAGTCTCGCTGCGACCTTCCTGGAAAAATTTGGTGTACAGGGTTTTTCCGTATATTGCGCACCCTTTAAAAGCTTTATTTTTATAGATAGAAAAATAGTTTATATGAAGTGCAGGATTTTCATGAAGATTTTCATGGTTAAGATAGAAAAACAAATGATGATCGGTAAAATCACTTATTTTAAATGGAACACCTGTATATGATTGAAAATTCAAATTCTGCTAACTTCCTCTTTCAAATATATATATATATATAACTTATTATGTTGATAACGAGGTTCAAGTTATTTGAATTTAAATCGTTCTTATAAGCCATAATTAGCCATGGATACAACCCAAAATATAAAAGTATTTGACAGAAGTCAATTTTTGTTTGGTTTCCAAGACGAACCATGGCTAACGCGACATAACTTTGCCAAACATTGGGTTGTATCCATGGCTAACTATGGCTTATAAGAACAGATTTTAAATTCAAATAACTTGCAACTCGTTTATGAACATAGATAAGTTATATAGATATTTGAAAAGTGGAAGATTAGCAGAATTTGAATTTTCAATCATATACTGTGTGTTCCATTTAAAATAACGAAGTTGATAGTGATTTGTTAATTTTCCGATCATCATTTGTTTTTCTATCTTACACCATGAAAATCTTCATGAAAAATCCTGCAACTTTCATATAAACTATTTTTTTCTATCTATAAAAATAAAGATTTTAAAGGGGTGCGCAATTATACGGGAAAACCCTGTACATCGGCTATTTTAAATAAATAAAACAGAAAAAAAAACTACATTATTTTAAGGTTTGAATAAATCAGATGCCAATTTGAAAACATATATAACGACTGTTTCATTAAAAAAAATCAAGCAAAATTACAGGTATCTCCCCCGGTAATAAAAAAAATTGCTTAAATATTCATTTGTCACATAATCTGCGGCTTTAGAAACGCATTTTTTTTTAGTCAAAGTGGCGATAGAAACGACAGAAATAATCGAAACGACAGGCCCGATCGAAACGATAGAAGTGATAGAAATCAAAGGAACGACAGACCGAGTATAAACGACAGATTTACCAAGAACAGAAACGATAATAGGAACAAAAAAGACGGTAAGTATGTGGTGGCTTAACTTAATGTAAAAAAGGAGTTGTAAAAAGTGTTTTTGATTGAATTAACGTAATTTGTTTTGATCAATGTGGGGGAATTTTGTAAGAATTTATTATAAGGGTTTCCGATTTTAAAGGTGTTTTTAAAGGTTTTTCCCTTTTTGGGAATTTTTAGTATATTATGGAGGCCTTACTTTTTAAATGGAGAGAAACAATGTTTTTTTAAAATTGTAAGTTTTATCCTTTAATAAATTTATATTGTCCGTTCAGAATCTTCCTGAACAAAAAAAATCATTCAGAAGACACCAATGCTTATGCGTGTTTTTTATGGTAACAATAATAATGTGACGACAGTGCAAAGGGAATATTACTTATTATATCCTTAACAACGGATACCATCTATAGATACTACTAACTACATAGTAAGAAAGTTTATTGAACGAAAAAGCTTTAAAATGAAGAAAAGGACTGCAGCACGAAATGAAAACAAAGTTTTGGATATCCTGATTTTTTTAGGATTATTATTATACTTTTTCTATTGGACTAGCACTAACTACTTTTAATAATTTTAAAAAAGCCTGAAATATCAATCTTGGATGCGGCATCTGAATAACAGATTATAAAATTTATTTAACCTTAAAATTTTACAAATTTTATCCTTATAAATTTATGTCCGTTCAGAATCTTCCTGAACAAAACATGCAGAGGACCGACCTAAGTATGCATTGGAAATAGCTAGGTTCATGCAGCAGAATTCAAAGTTTTAAATAAAATTCTATTCACCGACAAGTCTTCCTTCACTTTAGCAGGAATGTTTAATCACAAAAATAAACATTATTGGTCCAGAGAAACCCTCACCAAATTCAGCAACATAACAATTTTATTGTTTCTATGGCTTTCTTGATTCTAATATGAAACTTTTTTGTAATTTATTAATAATTTAACCTAAAATATCTCAAAAATGGTTCATCCACATATCATCAATGTATATATATTAATATATATATTTGAAATGAGAAAAAAAAGATCTTTTATTGTAGCGCATAATATACAGGCTGCTCCATTTAAAAGAGTTAAAGTTGCCTATATTTTTCCATTTTTTATTGCAATATTTTTTTACTGATAATTTTAAAAGATAATATGGAAAAAATCCTACAATTTTTATATAAAACATTTTTTTCTGTCTTTAAAAATAAAGGCTCCAGAAGCTACGTAAATATAACCAAAGACCTTGTACTTAAAGATATGCTTATATTTAAGGGGGTGATTTTTGGACTCATTTAAAAAAAGCTTTCTATGAACGTATGTCCTAAAAGTCTTAATTTTTGAGATACAGGGTGATAAAGCTTTTAAAAAAAATTCAGTTTTTTAATAATAACTAACCTAATATTGTAGACATCTTTATGAAATTTGGTACATGTCTTCTATGCATTAAGGTGCATTTTCTGATATACAAAAAAAACATTTTCTCTACCAGTGGCGTCCGTACGGGTTTTGCATTGAATATTTTTGGAGAAAAAAATACTACAAAACTGCTTTCTCTTAAAATAAAAATTACTTTTAAAATCCTTATTTATTTTTAAGCAAATTTGATTTCCTGGTTTTTCTTTGTCCGTCACATGGTTATTGCTTAAAAAAATAAAAATTGTTTTACTTCAGAATCAATTTCTCAATTCAAGCACATTTTTGTTTATATCTTTTTATTATTCATCCTATCGAAATTGTTTATATAACTTTTTATATAGACAATGTGAAAAGCTGTATTTTTTTTATAATTTTTTTTGTATCTTTTAGTTTTTGAGATATTAGCGATTTATTTTTTTTACACAGAAAGTGTAAAAGCTACAATAAATTTTATAAGACATGAATTTTGTATTTTTAAAAGACCTTTAATTTGGGTTATTTAACCTTTTTGTTTAAATGCAATACTTTTTGAGTTATAATCAAAAAACCTAATTTTTGGGATTTTGTCAAGCCAGGAAAAAATTAAAAAATTACAAATTTTTTATGTTTGGATTTTTTCTGCAAATTTTGGGTGGTTTAAGATTCAAATGAATAAAATAAATAAAAAAAAAATACCATAAATATTTTTTTCCTATTTCGAACTGAAATTTATGCTAAAAAATCACGTTTTTGTTTATATCTCCTTTATTATTCATCCTATCAAAAATGTTTATATAACTTTTTATATAGACAATTTAAAAAGCTGTATTTTTGTTTCATAAAATTTTTTGCATTTCTTATAGTTTTTGAGATATTAACGATTTTTTTTTTTAATTTAAAACGTTAATTTCTTAAAAACTATAAGATATTAAAAAAAATTATGAAACAAAGAATACAAATTTTTAAATTGTCTATATGAAAAGTTATCTAAAAATTTTTGATAGGATAAATAATAAAGAAGATATAAACAAAAATGTGATTAAATTGAGGAATTGATCCTAAAGTAAAACGATTTTTTTAAGCGAAAACCATGCGTCAAACAAAGAAGAATCAGAGGATCAAAACTGATCAAAAATAAGTGAGAGTTTTAAAAGTAATTATTATTTTAAGAGAAAGCAGTGGCGTAGTATTTTTTTCCAAAAATATTTTATGTAAAACCCGTACGGACACCACTGGTAGAGAAAACAAAAAAAATATAAATCAAAAAATGCACCTTGATGCATAGAAGACATGTACCAAATTATAAAGATGTCTACAATATTCTCTCAGTTATTATTAAAAAACTATTTTTTTAAAACTTTATCACCTTATATCTTAAGAGTTAATACTTTTTTAGGACATATGTTTTTTTTTTGCTTTGGTTGGCTTTGCACAGGAATGCATACAGCCATAGGACATATGTTAATAGGAAGTTTTTTTCTTTAAATGAGTCCAAGAATCATCCCCTTAAATATTAGCATGTCTTTCAGGAACACCTTCTTCTTCTTCTTCTTTCCTGGGAGCCGTCTTGATTTTCAGGAACACCTTGTGTAGGTTTGTACCTCGCAGGTGGCTATAAGCTCTTAGACGAAAATTCTTAGTATGCTCATGCTCACACAATCAATCTGTTAGATTCACCCGATCAAATTTTGTTCTATATTTGTTTAAATTAATTTTTTTTTACTAAATGATATAGTGGCCCTTGTTTTTTTATAGACGGTTTCCAAAGCAATACGGACTCCTGGAGCAGTCCCGTAAACGACGCCCCTCCTCCCGCTGCCGACGGCTGGGAAACGACGCCCTCGCCCGTCCAAAATAACTACGAAGGCAGGAAACCCAGGGAGGATAGGTTCGGCGATAATAGAAGAAAGTAAGTTTTAGATAACCGTAAAGTGAATGCGTCTAACGACACTCGTAGCATAAGTTTCCGTAGCAACAATTTCATTTTATCAACAAGAAATTTCATTATTATTGATTTAATAATTTATTCAAATTAATTAATTGCTTTTTTTTTGTTTTTTAAAATAGGTTTTAAAAAAATATATTTTTGGAGGGTTTAATATACTGAGTTGTCAAAATTAAATGTTCGCCATTAGTAACTTTGTTAGTTAAAATACAAAGTGTTTAAATTAGCAAACGAGTAGCATTTTTTACAATCGTGTTTTCTAAATTAATAGTAAAATAGCATTTTGTAAATGGAATACCCTGTATATTATATCACCATTAAAAAAATCTAGTAAAGAGCTTTTAAAAAAAAATCCATTTAATATGTCTCTCTTTAATAGTTTCGGAAATGTATATCAACATGAATGTAATAGTAAAACAGCATTTTGTAATGGAATACCTTGTATATTGTTTCGCCAATAAAAAGATCTTTTAAAGAGCGTTAAAAGATCTAATTTTAATATGAGTGTCTTTAAAAGTTTTGGCAATATGAGCATCCAAATCTAAAATAGTATATTTCATTACCAGTACGGAAATGACGATTTTTCCATGCGCGCGTGACAAATTCTCGAGTGAGGCGCAGCCGAACACGGGAAGTCATGCAAGAACGGAAAAATCCATTTCTGGACGTGTAATGAACGATATTTGTTTATTATACTTAGGTAAAAACAACATAAACGAAAAACATCGCAAAAAATTATCTAAAAGGATTGCGATCATTTATTTTTATTTTTAAAACAGTAAAACAAATTAACAAAAAAAAATACAAGCTAATTAAATCTAAGAA
The DNA here is from genome assembly GCA_019359885.1 of Listronotus oregonensis. Lineage (NCBI taxonomy): Eukaryota > Metazoa > Arthropoda > Insecta > Coleoptera > Curculionidae > Listronotus > Listronotus oregonensis. The sequence goes on from JAHBCN010000315.1 coordinate 22,626, forward strand.
AATTAATTTTGGACGGAACCGTTATGTTAAATGGTTATATTTATTGTACAATTCGTATTATTGTTAAAGCTCAATTCCTTTTGTATTTCTTTTTGATAAACTAAAGATGTTAAAGCGGAGTGTTCGTGTATGTTTTGGTTTCCTTGATTGACTGTTACAGATTTTGTAGTTTTCAAGTTACAAGACCTAAACAACTTTTGGGATATTTCAATTTTCCTTTGTATGGACTTCTCTATATATCCTTCTGCTACATTGGAAGAAAGCCATCCTCCGTGTCTTTTCAAAGTGAGCAAATCACCGCCGCTTTCTACCAACATGGTAGCCGAAGAACGCCTTAGCCCATGTCCGGTATATTCTTCGTGATTTTTTAGTTTTAAGTATTTTGCAACAAATTTTGGAATACCACTGATAGTATGGCACCCAACATGTTGAGCGTAACATCTTTGGTTTCGGTATGCAACAAATAATCTTCTACTCTCCATCTTTTTAGGGCGGAGATCTGCGTATTTACGGTAAAGTGTACAGGGATTGAATTTGCAATTTTCATTGTTAATGGTAAAACTTCTTGACCTGTGAGTTTTTCCATCTCGTAAGAACACGACAAGGAAACGCCCATTATCTTCCACATCGTCTAAACTCAAACGTATTAAATCATCTCTGCGGCATGCGCCGAAGATGCCAAACACTAAAATTACTTTTGCTTGTAGATATTGTCCATCTGAAGCTTCACATAAAAATTTGTTTACTTGTTCTGATGTAAGAACCTTGGATTTCTTTGGTACATATCCTACAGCTTGTCGTTTCAAAAAAGCGATAGTTTTTGGATATTGGTTGTGAATATTTTTTTTTATTGCCAAACAACTCTTTAACATGGAGAATCGACTCCATAAGGTGGATGACTTCATAGATTTGGCTTTTTCAAAACAATAAACTAAGAGAATATCGTCCCTCACAATTTTGATTCTTTTCTGAGTCCGCCATTCGGTAAAAATGTGATATTCATGTTCATATCTCAACCTGGATTTCACTGGTAATAAATCTGCACTTACTTCTGCCGCTTGTTGTAATATATCCGGATTTTCTTCCAAATCTGAATTCATTTTTTGAAAATGGCATAAATTTCACTGACAGAAAATAAAATACGTCATTAATAAATAAATCGTTGTTATGAACAGTTTCCATGGATGGATTTTTGTATAAGCGCACGGAAAGAGGGATCGGGAAAAAAATTCCATGCGCTGTTCTGAAAATGTCATATTTACTGTATTTTATACACAGTTGAAAATGTAGTATTTTCAGGTAAGTATAATAAAAAATATTTTTAATTTTCATTGAATCTTGTAGCTTCAATGGAAGCTGTTCAATGGCAGCTGTAAACTTCCAGCTGCAGATTTAAAGGAAATTAAAAAGTGTTTTTCAGATTTGGATGTCCATATTTCATAAAGTATTAAAGATAGACATATTAAATGTTTTTTTAAAGCCCTTTAAAAGATCTTTTCAGTGTTTCAATAACACTAAAATCTTGGACTTCCATTGTCTTTATTTGTTAATTGATACACAAAGTTTCGGTTAGTGATGTATCTCCAACCGTTTTCAAGTGATAACGGGCAACTTATCACTTGAAAACTGTTGGAGATACATAACTTACCGAAACGTTGTGTATCAATTAACAAATAAAGACAATGGAAGTCCAAGATTTTAGTGTAATTGAAATCATAACATTGTCTAACACTTTTAAGGAAACATCTTTTCAGTGGTTATACAATATACAGGGTGTTCCATTTAAAAATGCTACTATAAAACTCGAAAATACGAGTGTTAATTGTTTTTTGCATTTTTTAATTTTAAAGGACGTAAAAAATTGCTACTGGATTGCTAATTTAAACACTTTGTATATTAACTAATAAATGACACTTAATTCGGATAACCATGTGTTAAACTGTTTTCCATAATACCCTGTATAATGGATAATGAATTGTTTAGATATAATGATGAAGATAGAGGCGACAGAGGAGATAGGGGCGACAGAGGAGATAGGGGCGACAGAGGAGATAGGGGCGACAGAGGAGATAGGGGCGACAGGGGAGATAGAGGCTTTAGAGGTGATAGAGGCGATAGGGGTGACAGAGGTGGAGGATGGCAAAATAAAGATGGATTCAAAAAAGATGGTTTTAAGAAGGATTTTAGAAAGTAAGTTTCATAATTTTTTCTAGAATTCTAAAAAAATTATGTGATCTAAAATGATTTTTAAATTAATAGTTCAGCTCGTAAAAAGTTCAATTAGGGTTGTGTTTTTAGGACATTTTCTCAGAAACATAGAAGGTAAATAATGCACAATTGTTGTAAATCGATGCAGGATCGTAAGTAAAATCACGAAAAAAAAATTGTTTAATTCTAGTCCACTCTTGTCCTCTCTGTCTGTGTGTCAAAATGTTTGTTCTACGAGAATTGTAATGCTGAAAACGTATTTTACTTGGACGTTTAGAAAAATATAGTTACGCCATGTTATATCAAAGAAATTATATGCTAAAACAAAAAGAACACAGAAGCTTTGACGTGGTTTAATAACTAATGAAAATATTATATAGGGTGTTCCACGACACGCCCGTGTTCTACCCGATAACTACCATACGGGAACTATAATTCCGGCCATATTGCCTAATCTCCACCTGGAGCCAGCAATAAGGTTTACATTTAGGTACTTTTATTTCATTTAACAATTTAAAAAATTCTTTAAAGGATCAAAATTATTAATTACTGGGCAGACCAGGCAAATTTACATATACAGGCCCCTCTAATTGAATGAAAGAAAGTATAATTTTATGTTAAAGTTCCTTTTGTTTTTTCTGTAGTTGTTTAAAAAGAAATTAGATTTTGGTTTCTTAAATTTACATTATCAACTTTACCTGATATACTCTAAAAAAAAATAAATATTTAACGGATACAATGGATACCTATGTCCCAAAGGTTACAACATTTTAACACTGTTATTCTGCCTCATAAGTTTGTTATTAGTGAAAAGTATATGCCTATAAAGCAGTTATAAATGTTCACTTTTATGTACAACCAGAATCTTAGGATCTTTTACTGAATTTGGGGGAAATAAAAATCGTGAGTTACTTAGGGAGAAGATTCTGTAGGAGACAAAAAGTAGTGATATAATTTTTTCTAATATTTTATTCAAAAACCAAATTATTACAGTTTATGTAAAAAGTTTTAAATAATATAATTTGTATCTAAGAAGGAATATCAAAAGAGGAAATATTTTTTTTTTTCCATCAATAGTTTTTGAAAGTCAATAAAACACAGTTACTTCTTTTTATTTATAATAATTAATTTTTTTGACATTTTTAGTTTTACCGCCAAGACGACTCATGGATAAACTCCCGAAAATATCAACCTTTTTGGGGTGTAAATATTCTTTCCATATTAACAGATGATATAAAACCCAAAAACAATAATTAAATATTCAAAGGGATATCGTTGAATAACCAACAATTTGTGAAAAAACAGTGAATGTTAAATTTGACATATGGTATGTTAACTTTTAGATATTTTTCAAATGAAGTCCGGCCCTGACCCACTACTCATTGCGCAACCGCATTGCCGCCCCCCGATTCCCGCGCCCACGGCTGGACAATTTGTTCTACAGTATTGGGCTTCCATACACCTTTAAACTTCCTTGCGAACACCTATGTCGGCTGGTCTCCAGGTATCCTGGTCTTGATGCGGCTTCAATTAAGCGCCGCTATCGACTGACCGAAACCTTGAAATGGGCCGGTATTTATAGATCCCGAAGCAATGCTATAATATACACCATTTAAGCAAGTAAAGTCCTATTTTTTTTAAGCACAAACATTATATTTGAGATTGTAATGTAAGCAAATACACACAAACTCAGTTTTTACCATGCTTTAGCTTGACTATATGTTTTCTTAAGGGAAATCTTTCAACTTAATTTTACCCTTTTCCCAGAAGTCTGATTAATTGATAATTGTTTAGGATCAAGAGCCGATGACAGTAAATTATTTTATAATTTCGTTTTTAATGTCCTGACTAGGATCATCAGAATAAAACAATAACACTTTCTTAAAAATGACAATTCTTGCGCATTCGCCAAGGCCAAAAAGACAAAACGCTTTCACAAGAATCAGCAGCGGGATTCCGCATTATAGAAACCTATTAATCGACTCTTTTTAAACCACCTGCATTCTGCGCTCAAAATTATGCTTGAAGACGACAACAAATCTCGCAAAAAGCGTTTCATTGACATGTCGTTTTCATTTAAATTGTCAAGATTAATAACTAAATATTATTATTTATTTATATTTTATTAATATAATCATAGCGGCGAAGCCCTTTATTTGTGGGAAGCTGGGAGGCAACCAGCTATATAGTATAAATATTATTTTAAAAATGCGTGTTAGGGTAAAACATCAACAATTGTTTTTAAAAATAGGGGAAAACAGAGGCAAAGCTAAGGGTCATGCCATTTGGCAAAATCAACAATTAAATGCTCTTGATTTTAAAATAAAAGATGAATGGAGACAAGGTATTTATTGTATTTAATATAAAATTTTGTAGTAGATAAAAAAGGACCGACTTTCTGTCCTTTCTTTCGCTTTAATTCCCCTTTTTTCCCCTTGTAGTAAACCAAACGCAAAACAATTTCCGATGCACGTCATTGCTTTTCGACGTGGGGGGCCACGTTGCCAGATAGTGATAAAATACGGTATAAATTTTTTAAAAAAAAGGTATTTTTTTAAAAAAGATATTTTTACACTCCTTAATCAAACGAAATTTAAAAAAATTAAAAATTTATTTGGTATATGTTTAGCCAATTATTAAAAATTCCAAAAACCCGGCATATAGAACGTGTCAAAATCCGAAAAACTAATATACACTCTAATATTCCGTTTCCTAAGCCACCCCAATTCTGATTTGGGAAAAAAAGGGGTGGTCAATGAGATATTCTTCCACAAGACTTTAAAAATAATCTTGGATTGGGCGTGAAAAAACTTCTCCACTTTAATGCCTCCAAACAAGTCAGTTGGTCGAAAAAATTTTGCCAATGCTTATTCGTTATATACGAGTCAAGTTCTGCAGAAAAAGAATTATTTAACCTTTTAGGTGTTACTTTTTGAGAATAATCTTTAAATGAAATTAAACACATTACATACTCCCCGCAGCTTCCCAAAAAATCTTGGATTTTTTTTTCGAGCCAGAAAGGTTTCTCCCCTTTTAATCTGTATACACTGATGTATCCCAGATCAGACCCCTTTGAATATTGTTCTCATGTCTGGGGAATGGCGTTCCTACCACACTTAGCAGCTTCCCTCCTCTTGCCGTCCGACAAGCTGTAGGGATTTGCTCCTCTTTTGTAGGTATTTTCACGGCTTCTGCCTGAAGAGTTAGCCAGTATAATTCTCTCCCCTAGCAGTTCCCCGACCAACATGTAGTGCCACTTTATGCATCCTTTACAGTCCAACGTGAGGCCCTGATCTTCCCACTCTGTTCAGTTCTTTCATCCCTAAAGTGTCCAGACTATGAAACCTGCTACCCGCGGAAGTTTGTGCTCTTCTCCTCCCTCTAGTCTCCAACATTTAAGGCCCGTGTCACTTAAACGTGACACACACATGTGCCAGGTTCTTAAAAAGTTATTTTGGTAAGTTTTGAACTGATTATGGTTATTACATTCAAGACTTACTTGTTTCATACATCTGGTAAATAGTTTCAATGAATCGTCTGATATCCAAAATTTCCACATTTGTAATTCTCTTGCATGAGAACGTTTTCTTTTTAGCGACTTTAGGCAGCTCATTACTTTTAAGGATTGTGAAATTGCACTAACAGTGGAAATATTGTTTAGGGCTTGCAGCAACATCGCCGCCATAAATTCGTAATTTAAAATTACCTTTGCAAGTTTTATGCCAGTTTTGTGTTAAACTTACTTCTTACTGCAGTCAAGGGCAATAATGGGCCCTTATTTTCCAGTTCTTGCTGAAAATAGCTTAGCAAGGAAGCCAATAGCCTTTGCATCGGCTGTTTAAATGCTTCGGCATTTTGAGACTGAACTTGAACGTAGAAGTAAATGCACAGTAAACTACAAAGCTCGTTTTCAAAAAACAGTTTTTTAAAATAACACTGATAAAAATACACACCAACAATAACTAGTATTACTAAAAACACAAAAATTGTTATAAATAATAACAGCTGAAATAGGCATAAAAATCAAAGAATGAACGGCAACGTCGCTAAATACGACAACATGACAATAATAAAATTCAAATTAAACCAATTTAAAAACGTGATTTAACTGATATAAATATTCTATGTAATTGAGTTAGTATTAAAGTGAAAATGAAATACTTTTGATTAAATTCATTAAAAGGCCAAATTGTAATATTTTTTACCTAGATTTTATTTCGTCACGTTTGGGGACCTGAGTATTATTTATCAGCTGATTGATGACGTGCATCGGAAATTGTTTTGCGTTTACTTTACATAAATATAATTAATAAAACCTATTTGTACCTGCAGAATAAAAATATGTATTATGTACTGTAAATGGAGTTGCAAATAAAAGTGTTCGTACATTTTTAGGCCCTGGTAGACTGGAAATGCAAAACATAAATGAAACCCTCAAAAATTAAATAAACAATATTCTAATCTCACTTACCAATTCCCTTAATTTACCTTTCTCTTTTAATCCGAAGAACCAAAACTAATTTTATCACACAATTTAAATTTACACCCAAAATGCCAAAGTCAAAATGACAGCTGACAAACTTAAGATAAAAGTAACTAGAAATGGATCAAATTGTTTTCCGTATGAATAGTACATTTCCGGAAATGTCCGAAGTGTAGTCGGTAGTAGCACGGAATACTAACGAAAGCAATTATCGCTATTGGGCATAGATGTTGATTGTAGATATCTAGATGTAGAAATCTACATTGCACGGAATCCGGTCGCAGGGCTACTGGCGACAAAATAATTATTTTTGGAGAAAGAGTATTTGATTGACTTTCATGTTGGGTTATCTATGGGTTTTTCCTTTTCCATATGGAATTTTGTTATTGGCCCTAATAGATTTATTGATAAATATAAGATATACCAAAAATCGAGGCTCTTGATTAAGATTACTTTTGATGTTGTTTTGAGACTAAAAAGTAAGAAAACAAATTATGGTGTAAAAAAACTAAAAAAACACGGTATGATAGCAAACCGAACTAAAAAGTAGAAAATAGTTTTTAAGCATGAAGAGTTTGTGTTACAGTGATAAAAAGTCAAATAATCAGTTACGACCAATTAATTTGGTATAAGATTAAAATAAAAATTAAGTTATTACCTAAATAATTCAATTATATTAAAAAAGCCTGGGGTGCAATTTACTTTATTTCTATAATAATTTCAATTTTGTAAGTGCTACCAATGAAATAATTGTAATTTAATATCAATTCTTCACTAAAAATTGAATTATTTTGATAATAACTTTATTTTTATTTTATTCTTATTTCTGGTTTAGTTTAACAGCAACTGATTTATTATCAAAAGACAAACTAGTAAGTATAGCCTGTTCCAAAGTATACCGTGTTAGCTCTGTTTCATTTATACCTGCCGACAGCAATCAAACTGCGGATCGGTAGGTATTAAAGGACAGAACATTAGGACGGACTTCAATAATATAAAGATTGCAACTTATTATTTATTTAGGTATATAATCTTAAAATTACATTAATAAATTCAAATATACAGATTATCAAACAACCCACCTCTAAATATCTTTAAAAACATCACCAAAAAAACAAAGAAACACGTCGATTTAGATATACAGGGAAGTTTAATTTCATTGATAAAATTTATTTGGTCACCCCGGGTCCCAGCAACCTCACTTTGATATGTCAAATGGCAACCCCATAGTGTGACACATCATTGTATGTACGAAATTTAAGTATCCAAAGTGTCAAGCAAAACTAAATCGATGGACGTAGAAGGACTTAGAAGTAAAAATGTGTGTTAATTAGTTTATCGTGTTCAAATAATTTATTTTATCAAATGCTCAAAATGTGCGCCGTTATTGGCGAGACAATAATAAAGTCTGTTTTGAAATTCTTCTTTAACGTTATGAAAGTTTGTCTGGTAATACCTATGTGACTTGCGTGTAATTTACATTTAAGTTCTTGAATATTTGCAGGTATGCTTTGTACACTTCCTGATTTTTTTAAATAACCCCAGAGGAAAAAGTCTAGAGAGCAAACTGATATCAAATAACATCGATGGCACCTCGTCTGTTTCATCCATGTGCCTGAAACTGTTCATTGAGCCACTCTCGAACTGCTAAAGCATAGTAAGAGGGGCTCCATCTTGCTGGAAATGCAAATTATTTTCACTCGAGTTCCATAGCACCATTTTCATCCACCCTGATTTTCCAAAGATTGGACGATAGAAGGGTATATCGCATTTTCCAAAGGTTCAGATACATTGCCCATTTAAAATTTTCTTCCAGAAAGAATGGCCGAAAATTTTTCTTTTCCCATAAAAAATGCCCAAACGTTGATCTTTTTGAAATTGAGTAGTCCTTCCTGAAATATGTGCGGATTTTCATTTATCCCAATATCTGCAGTTATGTCTATTAAGAATTCCATTTAAGAAGAAAGTTGATTCGCGAGGTAGATATTTTTGATCAAAAGGGTCTTCGTCAATTCGCGGGGCAATTGATTCGCAAAATTCATTCTTCTACATAATCGTCTTGGGAGTTCATGAAGAATTTGTATTTTGTGGGGAAAAAACTTATTCTTTCAACATTTGTGCACGGAACCTAGAAATATTGGACAGCTTAGAACTTTTGAAAGAAACCCGATCTATTGGAACTGTCCATTTCAACCTGGCGTGCTTCGTCTAAAACCCTTCATTAGTACTTTTCTTGTTGCATACAGATCCATTTCTTCAAACTCGACAATTCCATTAATATTTAGCCAAGTTTTTATTTTGATGCCTCGGGTTTAATACTTTTGGGGGTTCTACGCGCGCATCGATCTTCACCCCCAAAAGGAAAATTTTAAAATCAAGATTCTTAATTTTAAACTAAGATGTCAAATGAAACCCCAAGTAATATTTAACGGGTTTCCTAAACTTTCAAAAAACTTTAGTATTGAGGTTTTTGGAGGGCACAAAAAAAAAATTTGGGAAGAATGCAACAAAAATTTTGGGGAACTTTAACTTTCTCGCCAATGGCGCACTTTTGGGGGCATTTATAAAAAAAAATTAAACACATCAATTAAAAAAAATTTTTTTACTTCTAACGCCACGTCCATCGATTAAAGTTTTTGAATGTTGATAGCAAATTTCATCCCGCTAAATGATGTGTCACATTATGGGGTTGCCATTGACATATCAAAGTGGGGGTTAACTGGAGGTTAGGAGGTGACCGATAAAATTTTATCAAATACGAAATTAAACTTCCCGTATATCTAAATCGACGTGTTTCTTTTTTTTTTTGGTGAGTGTTTTTTTTAAAGATTTTTGGGGGTGGTTCGTTTTGAAATGAAAGCACTGAGAAAAGTTTTAATAAATTTATAACGCATTATCTATACATAATTGCATTTTTAATCTAAATATTTAAATCAATTTTGCTTCATTTAGAGTCATTTGGTTAAAATTAAAAGGTTTTATGTTGTTTTGGATAGAAAAAGAGTCCTCAATTTTTATAAGTTGTAGTGAATTTTTCCAGCTCTCAACTGGTATGTTATAATTATTTTTTTATCAAAATAACACTGGGAAAAATAGGTGTAAATTGGTTTGTTTTGTCTAGTTCCCCTTTTGTTTCCCGGGAAATAACCGTTTTTAAAAAACAAATTTTTCCTTATTGGTCCTGACCTATTGTCTATACGGTGAGATTGAAAATCACTTTTTTTTTTTGTTAACCATAATAATATCCCTTATCGATGATATTAAAATTTTTTTTAAGTAGACGGGTTTAAAACCCTTTTTTTTAATTAGACTTACTGATTAAAGTTTCATAAAATTTTTCACAACCTGTTTTGCATCTAATGAAAAATGATTTGACGCGACATGTTATAGTCTCGAAAAAAACTTTTTCGAAACGACAGTAAAAAGGTTATTCAACACTGCCCTTAAAATATTTTCCAAAATATTTTAAAGCCAATGGGGTTTTACTTAAAAAAAACCTGGCCCATTTCCCCTTAAATTTATTGGGGTATGGTCCGTCAAAAAACCCAAAAGATATACTTTAGACAGACTATACCTAAAAATTATTTTCTACTTTTTAGTTCGGTTTGCTATTAATAAAAGCTTGTTTTTTAGTTTTTTTTTAACTTTTAAATTTTTTTTAAATAAAAGTCAATAAAATTCTTCACCAGAATAAAAATTTTTTCTTTCATCGAAGTTCAAAATGTCAGTAATATACCAGATTTACAAAACGTCATGAAAAATCTTTAACACCACCCGAAATTAGAGCGCCTACCAAAAGCTTAATATTTTTTTTAACTTCATGATGCGCACTTATATTTTTTTTGGGTCATAAAAAATTTAATTTTGGGCAGGCAAAACCTGGGTTTATCATGGAATTTAAAATGCAATAGTGGCAATCCAAGAAAAGTTTTTTTTTTATCTTCGACCACTAGAACGCATTAGTCGAGAAATTTTGGGGGGTTTTGTTAAAAAAAAATTTGGGTTTTTTTATTTAATAAAATTTCTTGGTGAAAACTATGCATAAAAAATTTTTGCTGGGCCATCCTTTTTATTGTTTTTTTATGTGTATTATGTGCTTCAAAAAGGTTGAAGGGTAAAATTTGGGGGTTTTAAATTTAGAAATTTATCATTTATGTCTATAAATTTGCCCAACATAAAATGCCGATACCTTTTTTTTAATAATTTCTAAATTTTCACTTAAAAAATGTATTGAAGTTTTTATAAGACATTAATTTCACAATGTACTCGGTAATATTGGGTCTTTTGCATTTTTCTTATTCTAAAATATTTGCTTTGTATGTTTTTTTCATAAAAGCAATTAAAGTTTGTTTTATTTATTTATTTATTTGTTTTCTAAGGGACGGAAGCGAAATAAGTTCGAGTGGTTCGGAGAAGAGCTTTAACAAAGGCCCTAGAACTAGTTCGAGGAACGATCATGGAGGAGGGTTCAAGTTTCAGAACAGGTAAGTTTTTCAGAGTTTTGAATTTAGAAGGTTTGACTTTAATAATAGTTCAGTAAATGAAGTCTGAAGAAACCTCAAACCTGAAGATCAGGTTGGGCCGTCACATTTTTTTTTTAAATTGCAGGTATTAATGTATACAATAACCCCTGAAAATATCATATATTAAAAGAAGTCCGCAAGGGCCTGAAAATGGCCCTCAAGAGTCCGGAAATCCGTTTTTTCAACTAATTTGGTCGATATCTCCGGAAATATGACACTTACGCAATTCGTGTTTGGACGAAAGTGAAGAGCAGTTTATTAACTGCAAAAATAATACCCATCACTTTTGTAAAATTTTTTATAGTTTTTGCAATAATCGGCCATAAATGCGCCGAGTATTTTTTGCACCTGACCCGTATCTCGAAAGGTGCTTTAAGCTACTTACACTTCCAAACGGACGGACTAATTTTTAAACAACTCACGTAAAAATGCATATTTTTGCATGATTCAAAGTTTACATGAAAGAAGAAACTTGAAGCAATAATATCTTGTTACTGTTTCCTTTTTTTTTTTTTCTTTAAAATATTAAAAACTCGAGGCAAAGTTAGTAAATGCTCGGGTTTATCGCTAATTAATATATATTCAAGGACCATAGAATAATACATATAACAATGCACATCATTCAAAAGCTTAGATTGTCCCCTTCTCAAAAGCACTCTTCTTTTTTTTCCAAATTTTTTAGTTTTCCGGAAAATCGAGGAAATTCTTGTCTCAATAAAAACTCGACATTTTTTTGATGATTACTTTCTTTTCGTGGTCAAATTTTTTGAGCTTTGCAATTGTATGTATGCAGCCACATGGCTTCAATACTTTCTGCTCTTTTATTTACAAACAATCTGTGTAAATAGGATTGTAAATTTTGAATGCATACTTTTATTAATCGAGAAGAAAGTGTAAAAAGTGAAAAAAAATGCCTTACTTTTTATTTTTGTTTTCAGAGAATACGTCTTTAGAGAAAAACGTGGCAATATTTAAATTTTTCCAGTTTTTTTTGGGGGGCACAAGGTAAGGGTTTATTTTTGTTATCCAAAGTTACATAAAGATCATTTATTTATCATTTTATTATTATCATTTATATTAACTGGTAGTTCACAGAACAGACAATTGGAACAAAAATCAAAGACTGGGCTTTGTTGGCTTGTTCTTTTTTTCTCTTGGGGCTTTGGAGAAGGTCAAATCTTTTTGTCGAGTCTTTAACAAAATGACTGTTTGGATAATTTACCTTGCCATTATTCATTGGGGAGTACTTCAGCCTACACTTCCTATGCATTTCCAGAAAGGATTGCTTCTGTAGAAACACATGGTGGTCGTCCTTTCTCATCTTGCTTACATCTATTAAAGTTGCTAATCCACGTGTTACCATCACAACGTCTTCACTCAGATATTCGTTATAAATAAAACATTCCATCGTACCAGAATTTACTTTAACTTTCATATTTTTGCCACAAAAATAAAAGGCAACAAAAATAAAAACTTACCTTGTGCTCCAAAAAAGGAAACTGGGAAAACTTAAATAAATATTGCGCCGTTTTTCTCTAAAGACGTTTTGTCTGAAAACTAAAATAAAAAGTAAGGCGAATTTTTTTTACACTTTTTACATCTTCTTGATTAATTAATGTATGCATTCAAAATCTATAATCCTATTTACAAAGATTGTTTATGGTCCTTGAAGATTTATTAATTCCCGATAGACCCGAGCATTTTCAAAAAATCCGGAAATTCAAAAAAACTGCCCTAAGAAAAACACGTTGTTTATAAAAATACACAAAAATATGTATTGAATTTTGCGGAATATAATAATATTTAACACCTTCGAAAGCTCTATAATCCAAATGGTCAAATTACTTTTAATTAAAAAAAATATGAACAGATTAATAGGAGGGTCAAAATATTGAACAAAAACTAACTTTGGCTTTGGCTAATATTCTAAAGAAACAAAAAAAGGAAACAGTAACAAGATACTATTGCTACACGTTCCTTTTTTCATGTAAACTTTGAATCATGCAAAAATATGCTTTTTTACGTGAGTTATTTAAAAATTAGTTTGTCCGTTTGGAAGTGTAAGTAGCTTAAAGCACCTTTCGAGATACGGGGCAGGTGCAAAAAATACTCGGCGCATTTATGGCCGATTATTGCAAAAACTATCAAATTTTTGACAAAAGTGATGGGAATCATTTTTGCAGTTAATAAACTGCTCTTCATTTCTGTCCAAACAGGAATTGCGTAAGTGTTATATTTCGGGAGATATCGACCAAACTAGATGAAAAAACTGATTTCCGGGCTCTTGAGGGCCATTTTCAGGTCCTTGCGGACATTTTTTTATATATGATATTTTCAAAGGTGTGACGGCCCAATCTGATCTTCAGGTTCACACCTTTACTTACTGTACTATAAATGAAGACTCGGTGAGAAAAACGATGAAGGTACAGGGTGTGCCATTTTCGACACTTATAATTGCTAGTGATAATAAAAAGTAATATAGGCGTCATGTGCTTATTTTGGGTCAAATTAAAATGATAAAATCAAAATTTGCAGATTTTCGCTTGCTTAGAAGATACTCTACTCTACTCTACCTCTACTCTACCCTACTCTACCTTACTCTACTTTATTCTACTTTACTGTGCTCTACTTTACTTTACTTTACCTGTTTTGTAAGATTCGCCGTTTTTCCCGCCGACTTTTCAAACGATATTATTGTATTATTTTTAAAAACTTATCGTTTTTAGATCGAACAATTCATTCGGCAATATGACAGCTAACGACACCTGGAGTATTAGTGACGTAAGCACCCCGATCGACGCCGCGCCGAGTACGGCTACTTTCGATCAGCAGGAAGTGGTCGGCACGGAGGCCGCGGTAGCGATTTCTTGGTTCCACAATCCGGAACACTTTTACTGCCAACTACAAAGTTCACAGGTAAATACAGCGAAACTCTGGATATCTGGCATCACTGGCAGCAGTGTACTGATAACTAACTTTTTTTGATCATTTACATAAACAATATGACAATTCCCAGGATTTAAATCATGTTTTTTATGCAAATAAAAAATGACACACAATTTATTTACTTTAAAGTGCTTTAAATTAGAATTTATGATTTATTTATCTTTTATATTATGAAAAATGTTCTTGTTTATACAATAACCGTTTTATTTGTAATTTTTTGAATATTAAATTCGCAGACCTTGATTGCACAGTGGATCAAGATCTAAAAAATATTTTATTTATGCATGTAATAATAAATTCGCAGACCTTCATTGCACAGTGGATCAAGATCTACACTATCGGCCAAAAGTGAAGAAACATTTACTTTTATGGTAATAGATCTTTAAAATATAACAAATTTGTAAAAATATTTACTGGACTATATTAATCTTTGCTAATGCTATTTAAAAATGTTCCAACATTTTTTATCTTATCTTTATCATTCGCAGAAAAAATTGTTTTTAAAGTTTTTTGCTGACAAAAGTGGAGAAACATTCCAAACGGCATTTATTTTCCACTGTTAAAAGAATCTTAACTTATTTTCAGTTCGGTTTTAATGTTTGTTGATATATTGTGTTACACTGTGCAAAATGCCTCATGGAATGACCTTAGTACTGATCTTAAAATTTAATTATTTCAAAGTTTCAAGCTGGTGTTAAAAAAAGTGATATTGCAAGACAAATTAATAGGCATAGATCAGTAGTTTGCAAAACCATTGCTCTTTTAAAAAAGAAACTCTGTAGTTACCCATCCAGGACGGTAGGCCAAGAAAAATGGACAAAGCGGCAGAGAGAAAAATAAAAAGGTTGGTCACTGAAAATCCTTTTATGACTGCTGAAGAAATCCAAAAAGAAATACCGGAAGTAATCTTTGCGAACCATTCGCCGTCGGTTAACCGAAATGGGCCTTTACGAACGTCGACCAGCAAAAAAACCTTTAATATCCAAGAAGAATAGGGCGGCTAGGATCCAGTTTGCCCAGGACCATTTGGAATGGACAATTAAAAAATGGAAAACCGTGCTTTTTTCCGATGAAAGCATGTTTTGCTTGTTTGGATCGGATGGCATGCAATGGGTTCGTCGTCCTAGAAACACTAGACTGGATCCAAGGTATACAAGGGCAACGGTAAAACATGGGGGTGGGAATATTATGGTGTGGGGCTGTTTCTCTGGTTGGGAAATGGGGCCATTGGTAAAAGTAGATGGAAAAATGGACCAGTTCCGGTTTTTGCATATCCCTGAACACCATATGCTTCCTCATGCTGAAGAAAATATGCCACTTCGTTGGTCTTTTCAGCAAGATATTGACCCCAAACATACTGCGAAAGTGGTCAAAAAGTGGTTTCAAGACAACAACATCCCTCTAATGAAGTAGGCCACAGAGTCCTGACCTAAACCCCATCGAAAACCTTTGGGAACATTTAGGCAGGAAAATTAGGCAAAAAAATAAAGAAAAATTTAAAAACCACAACGATTTGTTAAGAGCCCTTCAAGAAGAATGGAATTCCATATCACAAGACTACATTGACAGCTTAATCCACTCCATGAAAAGTCGGTGTATTCAAGTATTAAAGAATAAAGGATATGCCACACATTACTAAGTCAGGGACTGTATATGACCAATATATTTAAATTAATTAGGAAAAAAATATTTTGTTTCTCCACTTTTGTCATTGTAAAATTTTAAAATAAATATTTATTTTCCACAGTACTCCTGTTTATCTAAATTGATTTACTCTACGAAAAGGTACAAATAAGCCTTAATAGAAAATCATTAAAATCAATTTTAATATAAGATTGTTTATATAAGATTATTGCCTAAAATGAATTGTTTCTCCACTTTTGGCCGTTAGTGTATCTTTGAAAGGTGGAAAGTTGACGTTTTTTTAACTTCTACTTTCCACCCGGGTGGAAAGTGCTCACTTTCCACCCGGTTGGAAAGTGCTCACTTTCCCGGTTGGAAAGTATTTTTTTAATTTCATTGCAAATTGATATTTCAAAATGGTATAGTGACACACGAACATACGCATTCTAATAATAATAATAATAATATTCTCGAATTTCTGGTGGGGTAGCAGCAAACTGAAATTCCTCATCTGATAACATTTTTTTTTTGGATTTGCGAAATTAAAACAAATTACTATTCAAATTTAAAGCGTCCATCTTACACTGTATGTATTGACACGTTGACAACCCGTTACCATGACAACGATACAAATTGCGAAGCACGGCCGCCTAATAAAATTGTTACCGGATCAATTTTCATAATTTCAATTTAAAATAATAGGAAATGAATAAAGTGGTTGTAAATAAAATAGTATACAAACCTCGGTGCAAAGTTTCATTTCTGTCTCGAGAAGTATAGTAGACCTCGGCTGCGCCTCGGTCTACTAACGCTGGGTTTGTAATATACTATTTTGGGTTTCCTCCTTCTTGAGGCACAACTGTCAATATTTAAATTACTTTGTAGAGCGTTAAAATCTATCTCTGCAGAAAGAATGTCACTTTTATATGCAACATACCTTTTTTTCTGGATTGACTTAATTTTGTCGATATAATTATGTTTGATAGAAAGGCGACCGAATAGCAGTGGAATACTTCAAATGTGAAAGACATAGAGAGTTCTTATAGCAAAATTATTTTTAAAATTTTTAGTATTTTTTTTTAAACGAAACCAAACATTCTGAGTGCCCATGCAACAACACTGAATATGTTGTTCATATTCAGGCGATTGGTAATAACTTTTTTCTACTTGCGTGCGCAAAGCACTTACTTTGCGCACGCAAATGAGTGCGCAAAGTTTAACTTTGCACACGGAGACTCTTTGCGCACGCATTTTCGTTCTGCATATTTGCCGTATTTATGGTCGATTTTTTAATGTATTAATAACTTCTGGATGAAATAATATTTTAAAAAAAGGGTTCTACATATTCTTTAATTGTGCTTTATTGAATTTTAGATACATTTGGCGCTTAGTAAATAATATCCCATATCAATTTTCTTTATTATTATTTTAATATTTTTCCATGCACCATGTATTTCATAGACACCATGCTAAACAATAAAAAATCAAAGAATTTTTCTTGTTGCTGCAGCAACCAAGTACAAACATTTTCTAATGTCACGGAAGCATCAGAAAATTCGGTAAAAAGTTTAAAATAAGTTTCTAAGAATGGAGGAAGAATTGCCAGACGATGTTTTACAAGCCGCAAGTTTGGCCAACTTAGAGCTTCTGCCGGCAAAATCAAAAGAAAAGTATGAGAAACAGTATAATTTATTTGAAACATGGTGTGAAGAAAAAGGCGTTAGAACTTTCAAAGAGGAGGTACTTTTAGCCTATTTTCTCAAATTAAGCAAGGAATTTAGTCTAAATACTTTATGGTCATGATACTCCATGCTGAAAAGTGTTTTTAAGATCAAGAAAAATGTAGATATCGGCAAGTTTTATAAGTTAGCAGCATTTGCTGGCGCCTGCAGACGAAAAGAACTCGCAAAAATGAAAACATCCGACATCGAGGACAAAGGCAACCTAATTGTTGTGAAGATTCCAGACGCAAAAAACTATACCTCACGTACTTTCGTCCTGTCTGAAGAGATCAACGACGGAAAGTATATGTTCTTATATCGGAAGTATACAGCATTACGGCCACCGACAACACATCAACGGTTTTTCGTATATTTCAAAAGGGGAATTTGCACACAACAATGCGTTGGGATCAATACATTTGGGAAGATGCCTTCTGAGATAGCAGCATTTTTAAAGTTGCCGAATCCACACCTATATACCGGCCACAGCTTCCGGCGATCTTCTGCAACGTTACTTGCAAATTCCGAAAAAGGACTCATAGGTATAAAGCGGTTAGGCGGTTGGAAATCGACAACGGTAGACGGGGGATACATTGAAGAATCAACAGGCTAAGTAAAAAAAATTTAAACTGCAACAAGCCAAAAACTCTCAATAAGCCAGATCTGTCCTGTTCCACAGACGCTGTTCAATCAGCTAAAACACAAGATTTCATCTTAACATCGAGCAGCTAACCATCATCGACGTTCCTAAGAAATCATTTGAAATCGGCCATAAACCTTCAACATGCAACTAATTGTACTTTTAACATTAATATTGTTAATAATAATTAATAATACTTTTTTTTTGTATAATCAGTTAAAATAAAAATTTAGTTATTTACTTTGGATATTTAATTTTTACTGAAATATTCGTATATTTATAATAATCATATTCTTTAATAAAACGTTCGTAGAAAAAGTATTCGCAAGTAGAAAAAGTATTGTTCCTAATACTTGCGCAAAGTGACTTTTCCGCACGTAAAGCTTATCCTAACTGCTTTGGCGTGCGGAAAAGTTTCAATTTGCGCACTTATTAGAAAAATAACTATTTTTATGGTGTACCGTAGTCTTTAAGCTGTAAAAAACGTCGTTTAATTTAATTTTCTGTTGTGCAGCCAGAATTTAGAACACTTATGGAGGAAATACAACAGTTTTACAAAAACAGAAAACCGGAAACATGCGCAATCGGCTCGCCAGTCATAGGCCTATTCCCAGAAGACAATGTGCTGTACAGGGCTCAAATCCTGGAGGCCTCGGGCGGCCAGTACAAGGTGTTTTATGTGGATTTCGGTAATGTCTCCACTATAACCAAAGTGTGGCCTGTAGGTAAGGAATAAATAGATATTTTTTAACAGACGCGCAAAATGGTATTTTTCCGCACGCGACTGCCGTTGCACGTAAGATGCGTGCAGTCAAGTGCGTAAAAATTACTTTGCACATGGGTTAGGGACGATATCTTTTTTTTTGCTAAGGATAATTGTTTTTTTTAGAAAAAAAATTCATGAACATGCCTGCTCAAGCAATTTGTTGCGGATTAAGCGGGATAGGTCCTAATGGTGATAATTGGCCGGATCCATCTATGTTCAGTAAATATTTCCAAAAGGACGTGTTTATAGCTCGATTTTTACAGAAGGACGAAATCAGGTGAATATGTTGTTAGACAGTTAGTTCTGTCCAAAAACTTACTTAAAGTACGTTCCACATTAATTCGTTGATTTCTCGTTTTACCTGCCGGTTGGTCGTAAAACTCAATATACTTTGGGTACCCGCATGTAGGTCCGGACTTAAAATTTCCTTTATTTATTATTGTACCTACTTTTTGGTTTATTATGTAGGTTAAAGGCAAATTGCAGGTGTTCAATATAAAGCAGAGTCTTTTCGTCTTAGTTCATCAGCCCAACTCTGTGTTCACACGTCGTCGTCGTGGTTTGGCCCATTAGGATCTTTTGGAACATGCGCTAGAGTTGCTGGTTATCGGCAACTCTTTTGGCTAGCGTATGGAACGGGATCCGAAGCTAGGATGAACACAAGGTTTAACTCAAAGTGTTAGCATACCATGCCGATGAGTGAATGACATCCTGTTCCTTAAACAGGTGTCTCCAACGGTGCCTCTGAGATACAGGGCCGACCTCTCAGAGTATCTAGCCTTACTGCGGTAATGCGGGGCTCTGCCGTGGTGAACTATTACTGCCCTAGCTCCAAACAGAAAGTGGACAGAACCGCTTTCATAGGAAAAAAGTGACAAAGGTGCGCTGACCGAAACGGATAGATTCGTTCCGAGAGGTGCCACTCAAGGTCACAAACAGACAAAGGTGCGCTGACCGAAACGGGTGAATCCGTTTCGAAAGGCGCCCCTGAAGTCACCGGCGCCTGTTTCACGGGGAAGGGCTAATCCATCCCGAACAAACAGGTGCTTAGGAAGGGTTCCCTAAATCCATACAGAAGGCGGACAGAATCGCCTTTATAGGAAAAAGGGTTCCCTGGCTTTAAACAGAAAGCGGATAGGACCGTTTTCATAAGATAAGGCCGGAGATGCGGCCTCAGAAAGAACATCTGGTTAGTTGTGGTTAGTTGTGGTTCCTCGGAGAGGAGGGCATGACGGATCTCATCGTCTGCTCGTCATACTTTCTAGGAGACAGGGACACCGGAACACATTGTGCTCGTGTCCGGTAGCGACACGAGTAAGAGAAGATGTAAGAACTTTCTCCCAATCTGGTATCGGATTGATTAGAAGTCCGATCCTATTGGGAGAAATATAAAAAGATGTGTGCCACAATAGACCGAGCGGTCGCAGTGGAGGGCGTAAAAAGTCCACTCACTTTAAACCTACCTACCTACCTAGTTCATCAGTCGTTTGGAGTTTGTCAAGGTATTTTCGTGTGTGTTATTGAGCATCCAAAATACCTAACTTAAACTATTGATATTAGTAGGTAATCCGTACCTGTACCCTTTCAAAAGGTGCGGTGCCTACACAATAGATATTTGTCAGGCAACTTATTTATTGCTGGGTTTACAACTGAGGGTTGTCATTTAAATTTTATTGCGGTCAAGAAATCAACGAATTATTGTGGAATGACTTACCAAATTTCAAGTTTTTACTTCCTCGGGAAGTGCTCCACAATTTTGATGAGTCAGTTGAGTCATACACACCTAATCTCATACCTTTTTGTTGAACGATCACGAAGTAATGATAGGGGGGAAGTAGGCTGCAACCTTTCCTGTAAATACACACTACATACGTCTGGCCGGAACTCGGCTTAGCGCACTGTCAAGCACCTAAATAATTGTTTAATTTTTTTTTATATAATATGTAAATATAGTTTCTGTTTTTTTTGCACGCTCCACCTGCGCTACTAGTGGCCTTTTGTAAGTACATCGCAAATTTTTTGGGTTTTATATAAATATAATATCCATTTTAACGTATATAATTTATTTAATAATATGTCAAAAAAATAAATCTACCCGCCACTGTTTTTGAATTAACAGTGTCGCGCGTGGCACATTCCCAGGTAGGGCTAATTTTAAATTATTTTCTTTAATCCAGGACAAATATTTTTAAATAAATGGTGTCGAGGGCTGGATAAGCGTTTATCGTTCAACGTTTGCTAAAGACAGAAAATAGAATAATAATAATAATATTGCCATATATGATTATACATCTTTTGGAATGGAACATACACCGATTGGGTACTTATTTATTAAACGAAAACACTAAAATTTACAAAAGTTTATTGCATATTTTTAGTAAAAAACACCTCAAATAAATTCAGTTTTTTATATCTTACAACGTACAGAAAAGTGGATTCATTTGAGATAATTTTTACTTAAAATAGACAATAAATTATTGTAAATTTTAGTGTATTTGTTTAATATATAAGTGCCTAATCAGTGTATGTTCCCATTTGTTGGTAATCAGTTTCAAGAAGGAAGAATTTTGAGGTTAGTTCAATTGGAGGCCTCATAACTCAAAAACTAGAGGTTGCCGAAAAAAACTGATTTTAGATTCGTGATCAGCGCCCCAAAAAACCCCTGTATGCAAAAATTCATGAAAATCGGCGTGGTGTCCGTAAAGTAAAATTTTACCGTCCAATAATCCGATGTCCAAATATACCCGCCCAAACGTTTACCTTTTGAGGGTATTGAGTCCTTGTAAATACAAATCTGTGTTCATTTTCTTTGCTTCAGTATCTGATGTTTTGAACGTTTGGTTCATTGTTTAATGTGAAGGTGCATTCGTCACTAAAACAAATATTGCGTAAGAAGTCCCTATCGTTATTCGCCATTTCCATAACTTCAAAACAAAAATCTGCTCTTCGGATCTCATCGCCTTCCCTTAATTCCTGATGTCTTTGATATTTGTACGGATGATATTTATATTTCTTTAATTTGCGTAGTACTGTGCTGTAATCCTTTCCTACAACTTTGCCAAGAAGCCTGGTGCTAATTCCTTTATTTTCTTCTACATGAAGTAAAACATCTAAATCGGCATTATTTTCTTGAGCTCTTCCATCGAGTACATTATTATATCGCTCTAAGCAGTTGCATTTATTAATAACAGTAAAAGTTAAAGCATTTTATTTATACTGTGTTTAAAGTTGTAGCAAGAAACATTTTATGTTTTCCTTAAATGATTTAATTGAAGAGAAATTTAGAATGGGTAATTACAACGATTTTCAAATATTTTCTAAATAAACTTTTAATTGAAAAATTCAAAAAAAAGAAATAAAATTTACATGGGATTTCCTATGGCCAGTCTGGCGATGCACCTCCCGGTATAGACAATTTAGAAAGCTGTATTTTTTGTTCCATACATTTTTGTTATTCCATAAAATAGTATATCAAGTAAAGCTAAAGCATTTATAATAATAAAAATATTAAAGGTGCAAGAACAGAACCCTGAATAACACCACAATTTAAATTTTTACTTTCTGACATAACATTATTTAAACGTACATACAATTTGTGATCTTTCTGAAAGATATGACTTGAACTAATTTAAAGAGACACCAATAATGATACAAAATGAAAGTAGACATTGTTCAGTACGAAAATGTTTACTTTTAATTTTTTTCAGTTCGGAACAACGAACTCAAGGACTAGAATTAACGCAACGCCATTTTGTAGGGTGTTTGGTATTGTGATCTTTTTGTTTTTGTTTTGGAAAAACGTAAATAAATTGCCAGATCTCAAAAATCAAAACCAGAAAATTATCTTAAAATGTAATAAAAGTATTTGAAAATATTGGTTTTTGTGTTAATATAGGCAACATCGATTTAAATATAAACATTTATCAATATGACAGTTCCAAGATCCGATTGCACTGGCAACATTGCGGGAATTCGGACAGTCGATATATTCGTTTGATAAAAAATTATATTAAATCAGGTATTGTACGGCACTTTCATGTCATTTTATCTCTTTCTATTGGGTTGTATTATTCAATAACACGTTTTATAAACTGACTCGATCAACAGCTATTGAATTGACCATCTAAAGTAAATGACATATCTGTCTGTCACTTCAGATAATAAAAAAAATAGTTTTCTAGCTTTAAAAATATTTTTTAACAATAAAGAATCATCAATTTATAAACATGTTAGTTATGGTGCATTGCCATAAACATTGAAAAAAAAGTTAATATTTCCGGAGTGAAGTTCCCATTACGACTCACACTCGTACAACGTCTAACATCATCTCCTTATTTTTTTAAGGACTTACCTTGAACTATGGGACGGTCAAGAAGAAGTCTCCCAGATGCTCATCCAGGAGAACCTGGTGGTACCGCAGCCTCAGAAACCTTCGGGCGACATCGAAATTCCGCTCCTCCTCAACCAACAATTCCGGGTGGTGTTGAAGAGCGTCAACAATCTGGGCGACATCATCGTAGCTCTCGAGTGCGGTTTAGCTCTGAGCTGCAGGGCACATAACCTGGAAATGGCCTCGGAATCGTACGAGGACGTACTCAGGGAGTATTTAGAGCAGATCCTGATCATCTACGTGGATAACATTTTGGAGAACGATATCTTGGACGTAACCTTTTACGATAACGACGGCAATAAGTTGGTGATTTTGACTCCGGACGACGGAGCGCTGGATAATGTGGAGCCGCTGTGTCCGATGCTTCTTATCAGGTAGCGCTAGTTATTTATTTATTCATTTAATCAATCCTAACATAGTTCGTTACACGGATTATCTAATCAAAAAACATGTACTTTGACATAATTAATACAAAATTAAACAAACGACTACATGTTTTATTCTTATTGAGTATGATCACATTCGCTGCAAGCCAAGACACGACTGAAGAAGGGTCACCGAGGGAATAAATCCAACTTTTGTCAAATCAAAGTGAGATTTTAACGACTCTGGCGCCCTCTAACAGACTAATCCTAATGCAATCTGTAAAGCATATTAATCACAACAAATCGTTGTTTTAATCTCAGAATGTAGATGTATCCATTAGGGTACCAAAATTTATTAATGAAATTATATTACTTTGCCATTTTTTAGTTCACACCTCTACGGCTATGTTTCGCACGCCGATGAAACGTCGGTTTTCATTCAACCAAGCGAATATGCAGAGCAGATCGCGACTTTACTAGAAAAGATGTACGAAACTTTTGAGAATATGACTGAAGAAACTAGTATAATCCCTGAAGAAGGTATGACATCATTACATCTTTGTGTGTGTTATTTTTTTAATAGAATTTGACAGTATACAAAACGTTTGCTGTTTGTATTGTCCCTTTCACTCTCCAGATTTAAACTCTATTGACTTATTTTCAGTGAATGTTCGCGGGTAAAATATTAAACCATTTTTTTTTAAATCAGGTTTTGTGTATGCGGTACATAGCCAAGATGGGAACTGGTACAGAGGTAGAGTTACTAGCTTCGACGACGATAAAGCGACAGTGGTGTACGTTGATTACGGAAACGGAGAAAGTGTCGCGTTCAGCGAGCTAAGAGAATTGCAGAGTGAATTTAATGTGCCGAATATTATGTGTCTACAGGTAAAAATAAAATCTAAACATTCTTACGCAGTAACAATAAAAAAATATATATTATTGATTTCTTAGTAAATGATGAATATATATCAAAATGGCGGCAGGAAGTTGGAAAAAAAGTGTAACTCGAAAAAAGCTTTCAGAAAAAAATACAGAACCTCGTTTTTTGGCTCAAATTGAACCTACCCTTTAATAGTTGGTGTGATTGGATAACAAAATCCAACATGGCGGTTCCAATATGGCGGTCAAAAATTTAACATGTTGGACTTTGTCTAAAAAAACATTAATTTTGTATCATGTATATATGGGGGTTTACAAAATTTTAAATGGCGAATCAAAGATGGCGGACAAAATTTTCAGAAATTAACTGATTTTCCTTAAATTGGTATATGGTTTTTTTTGGGTCGCCATTTACAAATCCGGGGTGGATTTACAAAATTCAAGATGGCGGACAAAATCTTCAATTTTCAACCGATTCACCGAAAATTTAGTTATTAGGGGTTTTTGGGGTCGCTGATTACAAATTCGTGCTCAGATTTTCACAATTCCAAATAATAGATTAAAGATGGCGGTAGATATTTGCAAATTTATACTACATTTTGGATCTGTCATATTTAGTTTCAAATCTGACTTCGTATTCGTAATCAGCAGCTCGAAAAACCCCATGCACCAAATTTTAGGAAAATTGGTTGATTTTTGAATTTGTTCCGCCATCTTGGATTTGCTATCTTGAATTTTGTAAATCCAACCCAGGAGCCGTAACTAGCAACCCCAGAAACCCCTATGTACCAAATTTCAGGAATATCAGTTAAATTTTGTCCGCCATCTTGAATTTTGGAAATCAGATCCCGGATTCATGATCAGCTATCCCAAAATTGGATTCAAATTTGTTAATTTAAAAAAAAGCCTTTATATCGAATGTTTGACCGCCGAATTGGAACCGCCATGTTGGATTTTCTTATCCAAGCGCACCAGCTAATAAAGAATATTCTCCAGGTTCAATTTGAGCCAAAAACGACCCAATAGGTTGCGTATATTTTTTCTGAAAGCTTTTTTCATCTTACACCTAATTTTTTTTCGCCTTCTTGTCGCCATATTTGAGCCGCCATTTTGAATTTTGAATTGTCAGCAGTTTTTTAAAAGTCCTTTTTCAGATGAACATTTTTACATCTCAAAAGTCAAGATCCATCCACTTAAATTTTGCAGGTGATCCAGTTAACGTGAAACGTCCCATATATAATATTTATTTATTTATTGACAAATATGGTTATTTTTTAACAAAGATTATATTAATCCATTAATTATTTAGGTAACTGTGACGTCAGGCTCGGCCTTATCTTACCTAGAAAAAGACGTAGTCGTATCCATTTACTATGGAGAATCAGGTTGGGAGGGTGCCGTCGAAGAATACGCTCAAGCAGCTACGGAAACTGCCGCTGAATCAGCACCAATCAGTACAGAAGGTGGTGCCGAAGCCTTACCACAAGCAGATAGTGGCGAACCATCTTCATACGATGCCACCTTGGTAGAGGAAAGCGTCCAGGTACAGGGTACAGAAGAGGTCGATCAAGAGTACGTTCAAGAGGCTGCTGCCGCGGAATCTCAATATGTTCCAGGTCAAAAGGGTACTCCGATCTACGTGAGTCACATCGACTCTCCGACGGAATTTTACGTTCAGTTCGCAGAATCCGCTTCAGCTCTGGAAGAATTGCAACAGACTCTGCAGGACACCGCAGAAGAGATGCCCGTTTTAGAGAATATTTCTGTCGGGGTGTTGTGCGCTGCCCCGTATAGTGTAGATCATCAGTGGTACAGGTAATTTCACAAATATCTTTGTAGGTCTGTGTGTTGATGTTTTTTTAAATCATAATTTTTTTTAAATTACCAGCTTTTTTAAATATTTCGAACGGCTTATATTTTGTTTTGTTAAGTAAACCTATATTTTTGGGCAGGAATAGTACAGATACGAAGCAAAACTGGAGAAGTTTTAATATGCAAATTTCGTTCGCGTAGTTTTTGCAAGTTTGCCCCTTTGTCGAAACTTGTATTAACCTGAAAATTTCGTCCTCGAAGTATTGCAAGTTGCAACTGGCAGGAATCGTCCGGCTATATACACGATAGGCACTTATTTTAGTTATCAGTAATATTTCTGCTTTAGAGGTTAATCTATCAAAACATTTGGACTCATGACAAGCCGGGGCAGAAAGGAATTTAGTATTTGGCAGCATTTTATAAAAAGAAAGTGGTGGGCAAACTAGGTTGTAGATCAGAATGTAAAAAGTGTGGTAAAGAATTGCAAGGTCTAGTGGACAGAATAAAAAGTCATTGGGAAACCTGCAAAAGTGAAACTAGTGATATCAGCAGTGGTCTTGAAACTCTTCATGGTGGAACTAGCAGGAGTGAAATTATCCCGTTTGTCAAAGAAACAGAGAAGGGATAACTGTGAAAAGGGAAATGTAGGTGGACATGAAAATAGTGGAAGTAGCGACCATTTGGAATCTTTCGTTGTGCGAACTGGACAAGATAAGAAAAAAGAATTGGACAGACAAATAGCCAAAGACGTTTACGCAACAAATTGCAGTTTTAGAGCTATAGAAAATAAGGAGGTTCGAAAGGCCATAGAAATGCTAAGCCCTGGTGACCTTCCACCATCTAGATCTCAGTTATCATCAACGCTATTTGAAGAAAAAAAATCCAATTGTTTAAACAAGTTATCTGGACAATCTGTTTGCATGTCCTTAGATGGAGTATACATAATGAGTCGATAATCTGTGTCGTTTTGACTGCATAGATACATCTGGTCATCCCCATACAGCTGACTATCTTGCCGAATTGGCTATTAACTCAATAAATAAGTGCAAAAATGAATATAACTATAAAGTTACCAGTATTGTTACAGATAATGCGAGCAACATGATCAGTATGAAGAAAAAAATTACCGTGTCGTTCAATTACCCTATAATTACATATGGTTGTTCGACCCACTTACTTAGTTTGCTCTCCACAGATTTAGAAGCATTGCAGATACATGAACATATAGTACATATTGTGAAATACTTCAGAAATACCCATTTTCCAAAGCTTGGTATAAAGAAAAAGGGGGCAAGAAATTGGTCTTACATCAGGATGTTCGATGGGATACACTTTCAGATTGTCTTGAGATCTATGAAAATGAGTGGCCAAAATTGTTATTAATATGTGAAGAGCATAAAGATCAAATTGTTCCGGTGATTTTTAAAAAAGTTTCAGATATCTGTATTAAAAGGATGGCTGAAGATTTTCTACAGTTGCTAAAACCAATATCTTTAGCACTGGATGCAATGCAACAAAAAGATGCATTTTTATCTGAAGCAGTTTACATATGGAAAAAGTTATTGGCTATTTTTGACAGTTTTGAATTTAAAAGAAGAAAGAAGCTTGTGTCAATATCAATTATTTAGGAACAGATATGTTCAAGCTCTTTTGGCGTATATTTTGGATCCTACAATAAACAAAGAAGAATA
Organism: Listronotus oregonensis; assembly: GCA_019359885.1. Taxonomy (NCBI): domain Eukaryota; kingdom Metazoa; phylum Arthropoda; class Insecta; order Coleoptera; family Curculionidae; genus Listronotus; species Listronotus oregonensis. The sequence goes on from JAHBCN010000315.1 coordinate 50,676, forward strand.
TCCAGTACTAGCTGAAGAAAGAAGAGATGCTCTACACATTGTTTCCAAATATTTTGCAGACACAGGATTATTACCATTACTAATTAAGTTGAAAGCTAAGTCGGACCCGTTTCACAAAACTCTGTTTTTAGAGGAAATAATCAAAAATGTAACAGCAGTACAGTGGTGGAGATCTCAAGAGGATGTTTCAGAAATTAAGCAAGTGCACTCTATTTTGATTTCTGTTTTGTGTGCCTTTGCATCGTCTGCTGATATCAAAAGGATGTTTTCTACGTATGGACTCGTACATTCAGATATAAGAAACAGTCTGGGCAGTGACAAAGCAGCTATTTTAGTATTTCTATTTAAGCATTAGGTTTTTTTAGTTTTAATTTTTTAAAGGTTTATTTTTGTAATAACCAGTTTTTCTTTTTAATTATTATAATAAAATAATAAATAACACCACATCAAAATGCGTCTGGGTTTTATTGTTTGTATGAACAAATACATTTTAAGTTTTTTTTTTTAAATTAATTATGATTAAAAAAAATCATACTGATTTTAATCATAATTTTAATCAATTGAGTTTAATCTGTTTTTCATTCTGTTTAGGGCTGAGGTCTTGGACGCAGACGACGACATAACCACGGTCCGTTTCGTAGACTACGGCAACACCGACGTAATCAACAACATGAACACGCATATCAAAACGTTGCCGTCCAACCTGCTGACTCCGGCAGTGTACGCGACCAGATGCAGCCTCAAGTTGAAAGCCGTCCAGGACGAGTGGAGCCAGCAGGCGTTGGAATTGTTCGAGACTCTGGCCAATCAGGAAAATATCGAGGCCGAGTTCATCATTCAGGACGAGAAGACGAACATTGTCGAGCTGTATGCGAAAGGAGAGAATGTTAAGGACGCGTTGTTGGCTCAATTTTTGGCGGTAAGTTGTTTTGTGTATAAGGACAGCCCTGGTAATGAAATCCATGTAAGGGATTACATGGATTTCACAGCTTCAAAAAAAATGATTCTTTTTATTGTTTTATTAATTTCTACAACATCTCTAGAATATTGTACTAAATTTTCAAGTCGATCCGAGTAATAGTTTTGGAGATACAGCCTTGGTAAGAAACTGTGTTTTTAAAGTCGGTTTTCAAGATTTCTCAAGAACAACTCAACCGATTTTGATGAAATATTTCACCGGTGTTTGAGACACAATTCACAAGGACTTGGAAGAAGAATTTTCTTTTTTTTTTTAATTACAACTATTAAAAAAAAATTATAGCAAATTTTACCAAAATTCGCATTTTTTTTGTAAAGGTTTACCAAAAATCCAATTTTCACTTTTTTTTTTTTTTCTACGTCCAAGGTCTAGTTTATGGTCTTAACTAAAACACGTATTGTTTTTCACTTCATCTGATCCTGTCATAAGTTCTGCTGCCTGCTTTCCGAAGGGCCGCCGGAAATGACGTCAGAATGGAGAAGTTTTAAATATTTTTCTACAAAAATTTCAGAACTTCTTTGTCAAATGTGTATGTTTAAGACAATAAAAAGTTTGAATAAAATATTCTATTTATGATATGGAGAAAATTGTTGAAAATAGGTGGTTTTTTCCCCGATTAAACCCTTTAAACCCCCCTAAACAATTTAAAATTTGCTCTGTGTAGGTATTAATGACTTTTTTAAATAAAAAAATTGTTAACCTGTTTACTTAAACAATAGGAAAAATTCCACGATATATTTTTAATGGAAATAAAACCCCAATGCACATCTTTTATGTTCGTCTTTTCCATGCCATCCGCGCCGAACTCGCCCATTTCTCTCTAACAAAAATTGATTGTTGAACGGGCCGGTACTAATACCAGTACGGATCATTATATTTTTTCCTGTTTTAGTTTAATTGGTGATGCAGTGTTTTGAATGGACCATAAATTTAGCGCTGTTCCAAATAAGATTGAATACGCTCTACCAAAAGTCAATGTTTAAAAAAATTTTTGTAGGAGACTGTACACACAAAACATAAGACCTGTTCGTTATTCAGTAATATTTTACATTTTTTGGACCCACCTAATCCTAAAATACACCTTTCATAAAGGCGATTACGTAAAAAATAAATAAAATAGTGTACACTATTTTTTAATAACAAACTTTCAAAAATCAATATCTTTTTGACAAAACGGTAAAAAAAATAGGTTTTTTTTAATTTTCAAAATTGTTTTAGGATTCCCCACTGTTCTAATTCCGAATTTTCCTTAATATGATTTTTTCGTTTTTATGCCCAGGGGAAAATTATTTAAATTTGGGGGTTCTTTAACTGTCTGAAATGGATTAAACCCCTTTGCAAAAAATCACAGATCATTATCTTGATTTTCGTTTGAAATTTTTTCTTCTACCATTAAAAGGGCCCTTCTCCCCAAAAACCCCTGTTTTTCCTTTAGTTTTTGGTTTTTGAAAGTTTTTTGTTTCCCCAACTTTTTTGGCTATTTCTTAAGAAAACACCTTAAAAAATTTTTTGTTCTATTTCCCATTCATGTTCCAAAATTAAAAAGAAAAAATTTTTTAAAATGTTTTTTTTCAGAAAAAACAATTTGCAAGAAAAAATTTTTTCGGTTTTAGTCCAAACCAAAAACTGGGATTTTGGTTCGAATTTTTTCCGGTTTGTACATACCTTAAGGCTTTAAGAAAAAATATAACATCATGATGTTTTGCTAAAAAAGTCTATTTATTCGAGACTTTAAAAATTCAAACAAATTGAGAATTCGATCAATGGAAAAATCAAATAAATATCCATGAAATGTTGGTTTTCAAGAATCTATTTCCCTTTTTTCTCATGGAAAATATGAAAAAAAGGAAAATTTAACAGATAAAAAAGTACAGTTACGATTTTACTTATTATTATTTACTTAGGTATTAAAATTTACCTGGGGTAGATATCTACCCGGTTTAGTTCTGGGGTTAACTTTTGATTCCAGCTTCATTGCACCGAACAATAACTTGGGCTATAACTTTTAAAATAATTCGAATTTCGAAAAATCCTTTTAAGGAGATATTATTGGATATCGGAATATAAAAAAAAACGATTTTTTAACTTTCTACAGTAGACTTAATATACTATTAACACTGAGTAATTATTATTTTTCTAACTCTTTTAGGTTCCTTGTGAAATAGTGACGGAAAGTAAGACAACCTGCTTTGTAAGTCACCTGAATTCTCCGTCCGAGTTCTGGGTTCAGATGGAAAACTGCGTTGACGAGTTGGAATGGATTGCTGAACAAGTATGTCGTTGCTTAGTGTATAGTTACATACACTGCTCAAAAGAAAATAACGGAACACTTGTTAATAAACTTGTAAAATATTAGCTTGGTGTTTTTAGACAAAAAGATTATATAGCTTATATAACAGGTCCAGTGTAGTAGAAACATAGGCAGGGATCTGATGAATTTACTACTGTCCGCTTCGATCGATAAACATCCGCATGCATGATTAACCGAACGAGATCTCAGTTTGTAATATGCTTTTGGACGGGTGTGTTGTATGGTTTAAGGCGCGCTTGAAAATTACGAAAAATAAATTTATGCGGTCTAATCTGTTGAGAAAACAGTTACTATAGTATACTTAATACCGTTATTTATAAATAGGAATTAAATACCAACAGCTTTATTTATCAGTTCATTAATTGCCAAAGCAAAATAAAAAGTAAGTTCTCTAAACACAAAACTCATTTCTAAAATTAAAATAGTACGCAATGAAAAATAAATAATTATAAACATAAAAAATACTCTAAAATGAAATTATAATAAATATTCAAACAAACCTCCTTCTTGCGCAAGGCAATATCCCAAACGATCGTAAAAACCCCGTCTAACGTTTGTTAGCATATTAGGGCTGATAGTTTGAAAAGCTTCTTCGATTTTTATTCGAAGTTCTTCTAAATTATTAGCCCTATCATGACCATAAACCTTATTTTTTAAATAACCCCACAAACAGAAATCATTAGGAGCAAGGTCTGGTGATCTCGCGGGCCACAAAACGGTTGCACGTCCACTAATCAAACGGTTAGAAAACGTATTGTTCAAATATTCTTGAACAATACGTCTATTGTGAGCGGGACAACCATCTTGCTGAAACCAGATATTACCAAATCTTACTCCTAATAATTGGCGAATTGCCGGTACAATTTGTTGTTGTAACAGATCCAAATAAATTGTTGCAGTTAAATTGCCTTCAATAAAAAATGGTCCAGCATTCAATTTTTGAGGATATTGGGTTCGAACCTCAAAATACCTGTGTAGGTTTTCACGAGACCAATATCGAACTTGAGTTGGATTATGTCGATTTAATAATGGAAAGGTCGATTCATCGGTGAAAACAATCGATCTAAGAAAGTTTTTATCTGTATTTGCCCTTTCCATTATAAATTCGCAAAACTCCATACGTCGAAATTGGTCTTCGGGAAAAATTTCATGTGTTTTTCGGGCCTTGTAGGATCGGAAACCATCGATGGTAGGCGATGAATCTGTTACCTCAGCAAGTTGTCTACTGGTTACAGTGGGGTCTTGTTTAACAGTAACGCAAATTAATGCCTCTTTTAATTCCCGTTCTTTATTTACGAGTTCCTGTTTTTTATGTTTTTGGGGAGACACACACCCGTGGGTCTCAAAATTTTGGATAATTCTGAAAATTGTTTTCAGACATGGTATAGGTCTGTTTTCAAATGCTTCGGGAAAAGATTTATGAATTTGTCGATATGATTTTTCTTGGAAATACCATTTTACAATTTGAACCTTTTCACGAAGTTCGTAAACGTCCATTATTATTTATTTTTAGTGAAAAAACGAGTTTCCAAGAGAACTTACCACGTATTTGCAATGGCTGCGGCTGCAAGAAGGCAAATAATATTTAAATTTAAAATTAAATCTTCAAAATCATTCCACATTTATCGCATCGTTTTTGCGAGTTTGTTTCGCTAGCTCGAGTCAGGCGAATGTAAGTCAATTCGCCTAAGTGTTTCCTATGTTTCTACTACAGTGGATCTGTCTGTATATTTGACACTTTGTTTTTTGTACCTTTTTTAATTTGTAAGTTTTTTCTTAGGAATAAATAATTAAACAAATGACACATTTTTTGATTTATTGCAAGCAAATGTGTGTCTTTTGAAATATGTAAGCTTGATCTAAATGTAATTAACACCCTAAAAGTTACAAATGGTCTAAAAGATGTTCCGTTAATTTTTTTGAGCTGTGTATTTTTATATCAGAAAAGTTAACTGTAACCAGTGATTTATTTGTGTTTTAGCTTTCTGGCGCTGAAAAATTCCCAGAACTGGAAGATATGACGCCGGGAACGTTGTGCGCGGCGCTCTTTCCCGACGACGAGATGTGGTACAGAGCTCGGATTCTCTCTAACACGATTGCCGGTAAGAATTAGATTTGCAACGCATTTTAACAAATAACCCCAACACCCAGGTTTTCTTCTAACGCATTTTTCTTTTTTACAGGCATTGAACTTCTTTTCATCGACTATGGTAACTCGTGCGTGAGCGCCAGTCTTCGCCAGTTACCCGAAGACCTCGTGGTGACGTCGCCTCTAGCCCAAAAATGCTGTCTACAAAGGCCCGAAGGCATACCTTACTGGACCAAGGAAGCTCAGTATAAGTTTGCCGAGATATCGGCCGAAGGTAATTCCACTATAAGTACCATATGGATTTTTAAATTTTTTTTTTCTTTAAGGAAGCGTACTGTGCAGAGCCGGGTAGAAATAAATTCCTTTTTAAGGATTCGAGGGCTAAAATCGATTTACTTTTTAAAAATTGGATCCGTGATCCGGATTTATTATATAATTTTAAAATGATCTGGAATTGATTTGACAAATAAGTTTATAATTTATAAATGCCAAAATCCGACATTTTGAATCTTCCAAATTTTTACCTAAAATTCTTAATCAGCATTAATTACATTGATTTTTAAAAACAAAAAAATAATTTTAAAATATCTGCTTATTCAAATTTTTAAATAAGGAAACACACCCAACATATGATTTTTAAACAAAATATGTTGTTTTACAGGCCCAGAGAAACAACGTTTAAATGAAACATTTTTTCGAGTGTGGTATCCAAAAACAGGCATAAATTTTACTTGCATTTGATCTTAAAAGTTTTGATTGCTCGATCTTAATAAGTTTTAATATGTTATCCATAAGATGACCTGAGGGACTTTTAAATGGCACATTTTATTATTACTATTCAGTGTCTTACAAAAATGAATTTAAAATTTGAATACATATTCCGCAAGCGGAGAAATTATTAAATTGTACTAGTGATGCGACTCGAGCCCTGTTTTTACTCGAGTCACTCATGTGAATTTGTTAAACTCGTACTCGATTGAAAAAAAATATTACTCAAGTCTCCATGCATTCGAGTTACTGAGTCAACTCGGCGCATCGAGTTGATTTTTTTGCCACTAGATGTTACTTCACTACTCTATTTTACATTATTACTTATCTATGCCGCGCCGGTACAAACTAAGACAGACAGGTTTAAACTTGCATCTCGTAGTTCGCGACACTTTAGTAAGAAAATATAAAATGATAAACGTTTTTGTTTAAAATTGCTAAAAGAAATCTCACTCGAATTGCAAACTTGCACGTGAGCAAAACTTTACTCAAAACTCTAGTATAACTCAGTGAGGTAGTAAAATTGCTCAGTGACTCTCGAGTCCAAATTCTATTCAGTCCAATCACATAAACGGTATTTAAAACTTCCTGTAAAATTACATAGAAAATCTCCATTATGAAGATCTAGCATTGCAAGTTTTGGAATACAGTTTGAAAAAATGCCCCATTTAAAGGTGGTTTCATGTTGATCTTAGAAATAAGATATTTAAATTGAAAAATATTTACTAAAAACTAATTTGGCTAAAAGTTATAGCAAAAGTTACAGCACTTTAAAACGAGGCTAAAATTAAATTTCGCGGCTCAGGCTGCGTGCTAAAATCTTTGACTCTTGATTTATCATCAGGATAATGTGGTATCATTCCTATCGTAGTATTTGTGAGTATAAAAACTAAAGATAATCGGATTGGTGATCCGTCCCAGCTCTGTATTTTAGTAATTGTAAACTTTATATGCAACATATCGTATGGTACAAACTAGTGATGTAGCGAATGTCATTTTTTGAACCTTCACGGATGCGAATATTTGCTACCGACACCCGCGAATGTGAATGCGAATATTCAGTTTTTGTTCAAATTTGGTGCCAAAAACTGATACAAATTTCATAGAATTTGTTTTTGTTTGTTTCCATTTCATTATATATTTTTTGTTTAAATAAGTTCTAATGAAATTTTAATCGTTAAGCTTCATTGCCCAAAGTAAAGTAAATTAATAAATAATACCAAATGGTTAAGTTACTTTTTCTTGTAATAAAAAAAATTAAAAATAAATGGATTTTGATTTTATTAACATACTATTATCTTCAAATTGGTTTTTTTCTGATATTCATATTCGCAAAAATATGCGAATATCCGCAAATGCGAATGAGAATATTCGTTACATCACTAGTACAAACTAAATAAATTCCATATTGTCTGTTGTTATAGGTCAGACCATATTCGAAATGAAAAAAATCAGTTCCGGTGAAACGGCCACAGTGGAACTCTTACTTCACGGCGAGAGCGTAGTTAACAAAATTTTACCGACGACTGAAAGCGGTTTTGTCAAAAATTTCGTAACGCTGAGTCAATTTAGCATAGAGAAGAACGGTGAATTATTACCGGAGGACTTCGGCTTAGAACCGATGCCCGGAATGGAATGGGACGAGGAGTCTGATAAGAAGTTCGTGGAACTTTATCCGGAAGGTAAGAAAGCCAAAGACAATTATAGTTCTCACTATAGACGCACAAAACAAAGCAGTTGGCAGTAACATCAAACCTTAAATGAGCTAAAATGACAAAAGATATATCCTCTAAATGTAGTTCTGTCAATTTGACAGAACTACATTCAACGTTCTTGCCATTTGCAGAGAAGGTTGAGTTGTGTAAAGTTATTTTTTATTTTTTCACAAAAAATGTCCTGATTTTGTAATGATTCATATTTCCGGTGATTTTAGCTAAATGTGAGGCATAATATTCTTTCCAATGAAGTTTATTTTAACCTTTAGTAACCCATTTTCATTGCTTAAAATTACGGAAGGTTAAAAAAAATAATATAATATCCGAAACTTTCTGTTCATATAGTTCCTAACTAAGTTTCAAACAAAATACTTTAATTCGTATTTTCGGTGATTTTAGCTAAATGTGAGGCATCTTATTCTTTCCATAGAAGTTTATTTTAGCCTCTAGTAACTCATTTATGTTACTAAAACTTCCGGAGGATTAAAAAAATAATCATATAATATCCGAAATTTTGTGTTCATATAGTTCCTAACTCAGTTTCAAACAAAATACTTAAATTCGTACTTCCGGTAATTTTAGCTAAATGTGAGGCATCTTATTCTTTTAAATAAAGTTTATTTTAGCCTTTAGTAATTCATTTATATGGCTAAAATTTGCGGAACATCTTTATTTCGGTTTCGTTTTAATGATTGATTTTTCAAGAAAACATACTGAAACATGAATCCGCCACAAAACTTTAGAACATTTTTAAAATGTTATTATTATACAGCAAAATAAAAAAAATCATCATTATGACAACAAATTTGGCCTATTTTTCACAGAAATAATCCTAATTACTGTTACCATTGTTATAGCTTTGGCAACAGTGTTCGTTTATATCAGTCTTTCTCAAAGTGGGCGATAACGCCCCCTTGTGGGCGCTGGAGGCCTAGAAGGGGGCGGTAAGCGACCCAAAAAAAATTGGTGGCGCTGATGTGATTTTGGGAGGCGATGGGTAATTTGTAACTTCAGTACTTCATATTTTAAAATTCACTGAAATTAAAATCCTTTTACTAGACAACATACATTTATTAGTTCATATTTTTATCCTATTTTATTGTATAAATATAAATTAAAAATATATTGAATATTTAATATTTTTAAAATGCGTTCACAACCCTATTTATATCTAAGATATTTAGTAATAGGTATTAATCACTGAAAGATATTCGTGTCTTCAAGTGTCTTAGGTTAGGTGCCCACCTCCGAAGACACGTGTTAAAATTATGTCGTATATATTGTTGCGGCCAAGCAGAACACTTGCCGAACGCGCTATTTTTTTATGTACCTAATCTTGTAAAAATAAAGAAAAAATAAAATTAAAATTAGAAGGCTTGATTATAATTCACGTTTGGCGCGAACAAATATTGTTCGATTTATTTGTGCAATCCTGTATTTTAGTTCGTCAACGTTCGTCGGTCCGTGTTTGCGGAGTGCAGGTGCCCAAATACACAGGCGCGGCTCACGACCGTCTGGCGACTGACGTGACTAGAGATATGTCGTTCGCGAACGATTCGTTTAAAAAGAACAAATCAGTGCACTGATTCGAATAAATTAATTTCCTGTTTTCAATGGATTCGAATCGTTTTTGAGCCACTTGCTCGATCGCTCTGCGTTGAATAACGAACCTAGTTTAACTTAACTCGAAGATTCGGTATTTCGGCATTTTATGACGGCAAATCGGTCGTTTTTGTGCTACGACCTTGCAAGTGGCGAGCGGTCTGTTATATTTCGATTTTGCTCACATTACCAGAGGTGTATTAGGCAAACAATTTATGCGTATTGTCGGTTCGAGTCAGTTTTGGCTATTAAAAGAACTTCATTTATTTGTTTTAACTATTCTTTTGAACAAAGACTTAATTTGGAGGTACATTTCTGGGTTTTTATTAATTATAGTTTTTAAAAGTTTTATTCCAAATATATTTTTTAAAATAATAATAATAATATCAAAATGAAATAAATGTAAATAATTTCTTTATTTAAGATAACTATCACATTTTTTGTGAAATTTAAAACCGACCGAGTCCAACCGGGATCGTAATAAAGTGAATCGGTTGCGAACGAATCTGTTCAAGTAAATGAATCAAATAAATCGATTCAGTAAAAAGATTCGAACTTCCCACCTCTAGACGTGACGTTCCGCCACATGCATGCATCGCACTTGCTCGCCCTCTCGCCACTCCGCCCGCTACCCCAATACTCTTAATACTGTAAAGTTGAATTATCATTGCTTAATGTTGATTATTGTTAATTTTGAATAAAAGATACCCTTAATATGGTAAAGTTGCATTAAGAGTGCTCTCTTTGGTAAGAAAAGTGTCGTTTAGATTTAATTAAACTCCAGGCGAGACTAATATGTTATTGAGATTTTTAAGGTGAAAAAAAAAATGGGGGGCGCTACAGAATAAATGATTTTCAAAGTGGGCGTTAGACAAAATAAGTTTGGGAACCTCTGGTTTATATAGCAGCGTGTAACCGTATTTTTAGCATTGATTTGTGCGTAGAAATTTTCTTTGACAAAGCGTAATTTTTTTTGTGGTAATGTGAATATCGAATCTCTGTTTTTGTTTCAGGAACAATATTTGAAGTAGAATTAATAGGAGAGGACATAGTCCGGTTGTACCAAAACGGGGCCGATATTCGATCCGGCTTGGGAGGCGTCAAAACCGCTCTGAATCTGTCCGGTACTCAAGAAGAAAAGACTGAAAACTTAGACATTAGTGAGGAAGATGTGATCGATTATGAAGCAGGTAACTTGATTATCACCGATATATTTAATTTCTATTTAATCTAGCCAAGTTCCGGCCTGACGCACGAAACGTTTCAGCTTGTCCCCCGCCCCCATCATAACTTCGTTATCGTTTCACATAAATGTATGAGATTTGGTATGTAAATTCGCATAAGTATTCTTAATACCTATGAAAAAATTAAGAAAGTTTTTTAAAGCAGTTTCTAGATTTTAAAAATATAATTCATTAATACCGATAGATCAGTAAAAAACTTGCCAAGTCAAAAAAAGAACTCCGTCTAATTTGAGATATTAGTACTTTAAGGTATCTTACTGTCATGAGAAGCACTGTTTTAAGATTTTTTAAAATTTATACCGATTATTATTTATATAATTCTGCATCGATTGGTGCAGACTGAAATTTATGAACAATACAGTTCCGGATATATTTAATTGCAAAGATCGTATTTGATGAAAATTTTACTTACAAATATAATTTTAACTCTCAAACTTTTTTTACGATGTTTATGAAAAACTGAACTAATATTACACAACAACTAAGGAATTTTTAAAAATAAGCCTCATTGATTGTTACAATACAGTTTTAAAAATATTAATTAATAAATAATGACAAATTAGTCTCATTGAATTCCTGGAAGAAATACAATAAAAACAATCTGGCAACAACGCATGTATTTAAGCCGCAAATAAAGTATACAGCGCTCATGCGTCAGAATTTACTGCTGGTTTTTAAAAAACATTGTTGCCAAATTTCACAAACGAGAAGTTAGTCGTACGCGATTGGCTGGAAATAGTATATTCAGAGTAATAATTAATGTGCTTAGGAGTAACGACGCAGTGGGACGGACTCATAAAACGTGCAGGAAAAAATTGATTTAATAAAACTTATTCAGAATCATTCAAGGAATACGTATAATTTTTTTCAGAATTTTTGGATACATTTTTGGATCTCTGAAAAAATGGCTGAATAGAAAAAATTTGAGACTTATGCAAAAATTCTGAAAAAATTCACCCATAATCCTGAATGACACTAAATACTTTTTGTGCAAAAAATATTCTCCCCTAAAAGCTACTAATTTCGGCATAACGGGTATTTATCCAAAGCCCCACAAAAAAAAAGGTCGAGATCCGTGGTCTAGACCATGATATTTCCACATATTTGTCGACGCTGAATTCAAATTCGGCCTCAGAAAAGGCCATACTCGTCTAGGATTTGCTTCAAAGGCCAAAAACTTCTCCTAGTGGAAAATGGATTTCTGGATGCCAGATGATCAGCCATGCTATTCCTATGTACTTTTTAACACTAGGCCCGAATAAGTGGTCAAAAAGTATTCCTCTACTAAAATTCACCATCTAGGACCAAAACTACCCCTAGGTAGGGGTGGCAAATCGAGTTCTGGACGCTGGAGTCGCAGCGGTGATATTCTCATGTACTTGTCAACGCTGGACCCGAACTTGCGATTCCAGGGGTAGTTTTTGGCCTCAGGGGCCAATCCTAGACGTGTAGGGCCTCATTTTCAGACAGTTTTTTTTATCAAGGAAGATTTTGGGCAAACAAATGTTTCTAATTTTGACCATTTTTGCGTAATTTTTTTTTTTTTTCATAAAAATCATGGTTTGGAGACAAATTTCCGGAAAATAAAAACCCAAATCAAAAATTCAAAAAGAGAAACCCATAAGCAAATTTAAGACGAGCATTAAAAAAAAAGCTTAAACGGTTGACCTATATACGCTGTAAAGTAATTTGGGTGACACAGAGACTCTAGTGTAAACTTTTGAATAAGACTGTCGCAATACAACTACCTTAAGAGATTTTTGGACAGGAACTTAGCCTTTATTACTCATAAGTGTTTCTGATGGGACAATAAAACTACAAATATGTACTAACCTGATCCTATACCATTTTTTTTTTAATTTTAGGTGGTGATACCTTACACAATCAGCATTCCAATGAAGACGTTGTACAAGAAGTAGCTGCCGTAGAGCCACAAGCGACAGAAGCTTCAATCGAAACCAATAAAGTCTGTGATAAAGAAAATATCTCTGTAGGAAACGACCTTCAAGATTCCGGTAATGTGGATACAGTTGCCGAGGAAGTCAAAGACAAAAGCAATACTCTGGATTCGGAAACTGATTCGGGACATCACTCCGAGCATGAAGGGCTCAAAGAAGAAACGGCAGCCGAAACATTGGGCAACTCTAAAAATGAAGAAACTGCAGCTGTTTTAAGTGAAAGCAATAGAGGAGAAGATGTACCTTCACTTCCCGAAAGTCCTGACGAAGCGCCTAATAAAGATAATACACCAACCGAAGCTTCTCAAGGATCAGAAGATTTAAAAGCATCAAAAGAATCTACACCTCAAAGTAGTCCCTCAAAAAAAGACGATAATATTCCAAATGAAGAATTAAAGGTTTCGCCCAGTGATAAAGAAGAGGCTGCAGTAAAAAAGGACCAAGCTCCAAGTGAAAGTTCTAAAAAAGAACGGGAAAAAGTAAATGAAGGTTCAGAAGAATCGCATAGCAGACCATCAAGTTCACAGGGCAGACGTATAAGTCACGATGACCGAATTTTACCAGCTGTATATTCTGCGCCTCAAAGTCCCATACCACCAGATGTCGAGGAGACGTCCGTCGGGAACGACAACGAGCCAGCGGTGAGCGAAGCTGAGCCAAAGTCCGAAGAACCACATAGTAGACCTTCGAGTACGGAAGGAGTTCGTATCAGTCACGACGACAGAATTTTACCAGCGGTCCTGTCAAGGCCTCAGACACCTCTAAGCGAAGATACCGAGGGCAATTGAGCAGTGTACTTTTTATTTGGACTAAAAAATTATCCCGATCTTCGCTCAGAAATTATCAGTTTGATAAATACGTTCAGTGTCGTTTACGATTTATAGTAAATCATTCTGTTTTAATACATTCTCATTGTAGTCTAGTCGAGAAGTGTGTTTCCTGTGAAAAATAGTTAGAAGGCTTCGAAATATATAAGCGATAGCTCATTCGACGCCTTCTCATTATTTTTCGCAGGAAACACACTACTCGACTAGACTATAAGTTCTTATTGGGTTTCTAGGGAATGGGACCTCTTCGGTCCTGGTCCCGAGGTATAGTGACTGAGTTTGTTCAACCCTATTAACCGCTATGAACTGGCTAATCCCTTAAAATAGAAAAAAAATACCCAAAAATTCAAAGTACTTACCTACGTTTCGGTGGCCACCATTATCAAATTTTACTTAAATGATAAGTAAAATAGGAATTAAAATTAAATTTGTAATAATTTTGGTATAAAATTAGGAAACTCTAAGGGGCCATCCATAAATTTACGTTACACTTTAAGGGAGGGGAGGGGTGTAAAGGATTGTGACATTTTTGACAAGGGGTATGGGGGGCATCAGCTTTGTGACATCACATGTAAAATGTAAATTATTAAAACGCAAAACTTAAATGTAAACGAAAAACCTAAGAATTATACTAACTCTTTCTATGTGCTTAATTATTAATCGTTAATAAGTTTTTTATTTTGTCAATTATTTAAAATACACTGCTCAAAAAAATTAACGGAACTTTTTTAATAAACTTTTAAAATATAAGTTTGGTGTTTTTAGGCAAAAAGTTTATATAGCTTAAATTAAGGGTCTTGTAAAAATACCTAATTCATGTCAGATAAAATTTCTTGTAGCTTTTTATAGTTTTTGAGATATTGACGTTTTAAATTTTAAAAATAATCGTTAGTATCTAAAAACTATGTACAGATACAAAAAATTTTATGGAACAAAAAATACAGCTTTCTAAATTGTCCATATAAAAAGTTATATAAATATTTTTGATAGGATGAATACAAACATAAAATTCGTGTGACGTAATTTATGGCCTAAGAACTTTGTTATTATTTATGAAGTTCCGTCATAAATTTATGACGGAACGTCATAAATAATAACAAAGTTCTTGAAATCCTAAATTTTATACCAAAATTCTTACAAATTTAATTTTAATTTCTTTTTTACTTTTCATTTAAGTTAATCTTGATAACGGTGGCAAAGTTGCCACCGAAACGTAGATAAGTGTTTTGAATTTTTTGATTCAGGCGATCTGCAAGTTCATAGGGGTCAATAAGGCTGAAAACACTCAGTCGCTCTACCCCGGGACCAGGACTGAAGTGTTCCCATTCTCTAGATACTTTTCAGGCGAGTAAACCCAACAAGAACTAATTTGAATTTATACAGGTGGTATTGCAGCTTTTAATAAACTGTAAATACATGTGAAAAATGATTTGTTTAAAAAGTATGCGACATAGATTTAGGTTGCTTTTTTATTACCTATTTCTCAGAAAGTTTCATTTTTAGTTGATGTATAAAGAGCTTTCAAATACGACACGATTATTATAAAAATTTATGACATTAACATGTAGAAAAAAGTGAGATCACACTGTTAAGAATTTATTTGTGCAATTTTTTTTCTCATTTTTGTCGACCATGTATATAAAATGTTAAACTTAAATTTAAAAGACCCTATATTTTACAGTTTAAAAATAATTTTCTAAGAAAACAAAAATATACGGATTTTTTTTTGATATTATATGATTGTATCACGTTAATATCTTTAACTGTTTACGGGAAGTAAATTTAAAACACCCTATATTTTTATTTCACTCCAAAAAATGTCATTATTTTTATTTAGTGCACCAAATGTAATTATCAAATAAATTAATTTAAATAACATTTCTAAGAAATCGGGATTTGTTTTTGATATTTCCGAAAAGTATTTAAATATGCTTGTATCATACTCCCAAGAATTTATTTATGCAGTTTTTCAGGTTTTAATCGAACCTGTATATGCTTTTCGAGATCATTTAGCCTAAATCTATTACAAATTATATATTTGTTTCATTAAAAAAATGCCCTCAATATCTTTAACTTATGCAATTAATTTTCTGAGAAATCGACAGAATCGGATTTTTTTTTGATATTTCCAAAAGTATTTGAATACCTTCTAAACATGCTTGTATCATACTATTTAAAATGTATGTGTGCAACTTTTTGTTGTTTTAATCAACCCTGTATATGAGAAGTTTTTGAGATCATTTAATAAAAACCCTTTATATTTGTTTTATTTTAAATTAAATGCCACTAATATCTTTACTGTAAGCACCAATTGTTATTACCAAATATATTTTCTAAAAAATCGACAATTTCGGCACGTTTAGGATATTTATGAGATTATTTGAAGACCTTTTAAATCTGCTGGTACCATACTGTTAGGAATGTATTTATGCAACTTTGTCACCATTTAATCAACTCAGTATATAAAAGTTTTGGAGATCATTAAGCTTAAATTTTAAAAACCTTATATTTGTTTTATTTTAAATTAATGCCATTAATATCCTTAACTTATGCACCAATTGTTATTACCAAATATATTTTCTGAGAAATCGTCAATTTCTGCACGTTTAGGACATTTATGAGACTATTTGAAAACCTTTAAATATGCTGGTATCATACTGTTGGCAATGTATTCATGCAATTTGTCACCATTCAATCAACTCTGTATATAAAAAGTTTTGGAGATCATTGAACCTAAATTGAATGTGCACCAAATGTTATTATCAAATAAACTTTCTGAGAAATTTGAAATAAATAGACTCTTGTCTGTATTTTGCATACTTTATTTAATACACTGTATAGAATGTTTGTCAATTGCATCTGTATTACAAAAATATCTTCAGTAATACAGAATTAAAAGCAATTTATGACCTAATTTAAAAATAACGGGTATTAATGAATAAAAAAAAGTTATGGGATAATTTCTGTGCGAAGACTATGCGTTTTTATGGTAAAAAAGTCTATTTTTAGGTATCGCATAAATATTTTGTTGTGTAGTTTAACTGCGCGTATTTTATAAGATTGTTATAAAAATTAAAACTAACATTTTATTATGTTATTTACCATGTTAACGTAATATTTTAACTTGTGTAAGTTCTCTATTTTTTAAAGATCTTTATTTCTTATTATGACATTGCCATTCAGTTTTCGTTTAATTGGAAACTTTACACGTGAGCTTTTTCTTTTGTTGTTAATTCTATAAAAAATGTATTTTTTTTCTAATAAATGCCATTTATGAAAGAGTAAAGATATAAGTTATTTTTCCATCATCTTACAACCTAGAAAAAAGACAAAACTTTAATAGTTGTTTCTTGTTTGCGTTTTTTGGCTTGGGCATCTAACAGGTTTTTATTGCCAACACTGCAGGAATGATTTCATTTTGTTGATGTAAACCATAGAGAACCTGCGTAAGAACTAGTGGCGCCTCTCTGGTTAGTTTTGTAAGTTCGTACGTGATGATGAGCTGTTTATAAACATGCATTTCAATACCGACTCACAAATCATGTAATTTTTTATTAATTATTTCTTCGTAATCTTTACAAATTTAATAAATAAATATATTACAATAACTTATTTAAACAATAAATATTAATAAAAAAGTCATAATTAAGTGATTATGAGTAAAAAAAGGTTAAAAACAAGCCAAGATCTGGTAACACCGGTTGTTGTGTTGTGTTGTGTCATAATAAGTAAAACTGAGTCAAATATAAAATTTTATTCGTTTCCATCAAAACCTCATTTAATAGAACGTCGATAAAAGTGGATAAAACCAGTGAATCGTATTAAGTAAGTGTATATGCGCTGATAATAAATATACAGTGTGTACATAATGTATGGAACAAGTTCATTAATTGCTTAAGCAAAAAAAAAATATATAATTTTCTCGAACACGTAAATAATTTTAAATTGCGCATTTTTTAACATAAAATATAAATATACAGGGTTACTCATGTAGTAGATATGACATTATCGATGATTTATAAAACAGAACCCGCCATATATTAGTGCAGATTTATAATCTCGAAGAAGAGCGGATTTTAAAAACATGAATACTTATGGTTTTAGGTGGCAATTTCGTAGTTACAGGGTGTTAAAGCATTAAAACAAGAATTATTTGTTTTTAAAATCAGCTCTTTTTCGAGGTTATAAATGTGCAATAAATAATGAAAGTTTTAATTTAAAAAAAAATCGTCCATGGCATTGTACCTACTACACGAGGCACCCTGTATATTTTTATTTTATGTACAAAAGTATTACTTACGTGTTCGAGGAAATTTTCAATGTTTTTTTTTGCTTTACCAAATATTGAATTTGTTCTATACATTATGTATACAATTTTTTACTACCCTGTAACCACGAAACTGTCATTTAAAACCATAAGTGTTTTATGTTTTTTTAAAATAGCTCTTCTGGAAGATTATAAATCTGCAATAAAATATTGGGGTCTTTATTTAAAAAAAATATTATTTACGTGTTCAAGAAAACTTTTTAATTTTTTTTTTGCATAAGCAAATAATGAATTTGTTCTATACCTTATGTACACACTGTATATTTATTATGATATTAATTTTACTATTTCTTTAGCCCAGATGGACCCGTAAATTAGGGACATTTATTTTTTGAAACTCACTCTTTTTAATTACAATGTTTGACATTCTTTATTTTATTAATTAATTTATAATTACTATAGCGATCAGCATAAAATACAATTTCTCTCACATACTAAATGCTAAATTTTGCCGCCATGAGCGCTAGTGAAAAATCAGCAAGGTCACGCAGGTTCTCTATAGGAGAAAATGCCAATACGTACCTCAGAAATTGTTCTGCGTCGAATCTCGCGCATTTTTTCAATTATTCTTAATTTTAATTAAAATTATTCAATTAAAACACGAAATAATTATTGTTTAAAATAAATGATCAATACAATTTGACAATAATTGAATAATTCTCATATGTTTAAAACAGCCATAAGGAAATTAAATAAGTGCATTTTCAATATCATTCGTATATTTTGGTCCATAAAATATATAACAAGCAAAAAAATTATCAAAATATCTTAATGGGTATATAGAATGGCAAAGAAAATTACACTGTGTGACATAGAAATTTGAACACCCAGTAAATGTAAATACTTTAATAATATTTTGGAAAATAAAATTGCCAACAAGAAAAATAAAACCAAACTCTCAAAAAATTAGTAGCGAGTTGCGACACCATGTAAGTTTTGACAATCTGTAAATCTTCGTGGCATGCTGCGAATCAGATGATCAATATCTGCCCGTGGTAGGATCTCCCAGGACCATCTTACTTCATAAAGTAAACGTTGTACATCAAGCATAAGATGTAGCAACCGCCTTAGCCTCCTACCCACCATGCCCCATACATGTTCAATAGGCGATAAGTCAGGTGACCTTGCAGGCCATGAAAGAAGAGTAATATTAGCTTGTCGGAGGAAGTCTCTTGCAACTGCAGCTGTGTGTGGTCTAGCATTATCCTGCTAAAAATTTGGGTTTTGCAATTGTCAAAGGTATGGCAACGCAACGGGTTGTAACACGTTATTAATGTAAGATTGGGCGTTCATGTTTCTATCTAAAAAAACCTAGAGGTGATCTGCTTCAAATTGCTATGGCACCCCATACCATAACGGCTCTAGTAAGCGTAGTCTCGCGCTCTACGCAAAACTTTGTCGTCTCTCTTCACGTCTTCGACGAACTCTCCTACGACCATCATGAGCCCACAAACAAAATCGTGACTCGCCACTAAATACGACCCGATTCCATTCCTCATTTCATTGGTCCCGTTCTTGACACCATACGAGACGTAGCTGCCTATGTCTATTGGTCAATGGCAATACAAGCCGAGAACGGTATGCATTCTTCGATAAATCGATCTTAAGCTATGTGTCGACCCGTAGCTACCCTCCACTTCTGTCCAATTGCGCTTGTTGTGCTGAAACGGTCTCTAAGGAAACTAACTGTTAAAAGCCGTTGTTTACGATCTGTGGTTCTTCTTAAAGCCCCAGTGCCCCTACGAACCACTCATCGCATCACTGTTGTAGCATCCCGGTTAACGATTCTTCCAATTTCCCGAAATGACATCCCCCTCTCGAAGACCTACTATTCTACCTCGTTCAAATTCACTTAATTGACGATACACGGCAGGTCTTCGCACAGGAGGCATTGCTAAAAGGTGTTTTAAATGCCACAAAAGCAATAAGACTGAATAAATCTAAGCAAATCTCAATAAAAAACTGGTCCCATTTTTTGTTAAATTTAAAAAAATCTGGTATTTTAAAATAAATTGGGACAAAAATGTTATCGTTTGCTCTACTTCATGACAGCAATTAAACGACAAAAAATTATGGGTATATTTTAGCATATTGTGGGTGTTCTAATTTCTATGTTACACATTATATTTTAATAATCAATATTATTGAATAATTCACATACTTGCAAACATTCAATAAAAAAAATCACACAAAAAGGAATTAGAGTAATATAATAAACTATTTAATAAAATCCATAGTAGGCGTAAAGATTTAATTTATAAACTTAACGTTCTCGTTCCCATTGTCGCTGATGTTCCAGTTGGCAAGTTAAACTTAACAGCATTTAATATAAAGATTCATAAAAGGCCAAGTTCCTTATTAACATTTTTTTTATTTCTTTTGCCTAAAACCGTTCTTATATTATTTCATCTAATTGCTCTGCTCTCATCTGAGATTTTAATGACGAATTTGGCCAAAGACGCCCTTTGCAGTTTAGTTGGTGTTTAAACTTGCCCAAGTTTTATTTTTTGATGTTGGTCGTTCGCTGACGTTCATGATCAACCAATAAGATTGCGTCTTTTGGTCACGTAACGTCATGCGCTATTGATACGTCGTAATGTTTAATAATTTAAGACTTTTTTAAAACGTTTAAATATTTTTCAATACACATATTCCAAAAAATATATAAACATCAACAAAAGTAGAAAGGGTTCAGTGACAAGGGACATTATTAACACTGACAGTTAAACCCTAAAATGAAGGTTAGGAACGTCAACTGTACATCAACAGCAACGGCAACGAAATATCAAGTTTATAAATTACCAGTAATGCTCACCACTGGTTTTTTGTCGATTGTTTAAGCGTGGAAAATATTTTAAACTTTCTTAAAGTATCAATAACACTAAAACCTTGGACTTTCATTGTGTTTAGTTGTTAATGGATACACGTTTCGGTTAGTGATATAATCTCCAACCATTTTCAAGTGATAACTTAAAATGACTGTATCTACCAAATTCCCTCTGAACGTGGTGAGGTATACATCGGGAAAACAAAAAGATCACTCGAAATTAGAGTTAAAGAACACAAAAACATACGAAACGAGGTGAAACGTCGAAGTCAGGGATTGCCGAACATGCTTGGTCAAAACAACACCGCATACAATGGTCGGAAGCAGAAAATATCCATAAAGAAACCCACTAGAAGAAAAGAAAATTTAAAGAAGCTGTTATAATTATTGTAATCAACCAAAATGTATTTAGCAAGCCTAGTATAGATATTCCGAATATCTGGCAACCGTTAAATCGGTCAAGCCTCGGTAATCAACGGATAGTACATAAATCGTAGCTTTTAAAAATAGTTTTTAGTTGTAACCTGAAAACGGTTGAAGATTTATCACTAACCGAAACGTTGTGTATCAATTAACAACTAAAGACAATTCAGGTCCAAGAATTTAGTATAATTGAAATCATAACATTGTCTAACACTCTCAAGAAAACCTTACTGAAAGTAGTTCAAAAATAGATCTCTTTTGGAAGCTACATAGATAAGAAAATACATTTGTTAATACAGAGTCTTTATAAATATATATTTAAATGCAATAAATGGTATCTCACAAATTGACTCGGTTGGTCCTAAGTTATGACATAAAATTCTAAATATTGGTTGTCTCAAATTACATACGGTGTCCGGAAAAAACAACAACAAAATTTTATGACAGACTCTCCATTCAAAATACGTCAATTTAAGTTAAATTCTGTTATAACTGAATTTGCTTCGTTTAGCCGGTAGAGAGCGACAAAAATTTTCAGAATTATTAGTTTGGATTTTTCTAAATTTTTGAAAGTAATTATTTAATATAATAGTAAACACTATAAAGAGGATTTAGTGTATAGAACAGTAGACGTCATCAATAAATAATTTTTCTGTATTCAGATATACCAAGTTGGCTTGAATCGACCCATTTTGACGTCAGAAGTCGGTATACGTATTTTCCGGACAGCCCATATGTGAATTCTACAGGGGAAGGTACAAGCTACAACTTAAAATTGGACGACAACGAAATTACTTGCCAAACTTTTACTCAGGTACAAAAACGTTTAGGTGCTACAAACCCTTGTTTAAGTGTTTTTAAAATAAATAATTTGACTATTTTCTATTGATTGAATTCCGTGAACACTTAAAACTACACTAAACAGGCGCCACCTGCGGTACTACGTACACATGCAGCTTTTTCATTGCACACACTAACGCAGACTGTTAGATGTCGTCAATACTCAAGTAGCATTTAGGGAATGTTTTCGGTAAATTGGCAACAATGTAATCTATTGAACTATATTCAACAATGAGCTGTTAGTTTAACTGGAGAAAGAATCAATTTGGCATATGCGTGGCATCATAAACGCACATTCTAAGGTTCTGCCTAGCCATGAATGAACCTCTGTACTCGGAACAATAAAATCCACTAAAACCCGGGAAAATGGTTACTACAGATACTATTTTGTCATAAAGCGTGGCTGTCAAGTATCTTTCTGTTTCATTTACTTGATAGTATATTATGATTAAATTTTACTTAATTTATTCCTAAAATTACATCAAAATAAGCTCTACTATTGTATTTTAAACTGTGAATAATATTTGTTATATTTATTACTATAAAGTATAACACAGAAAAGTAATGATGTCAAAATACTATTATCTTTTGGACAGCTACTTATAAAGGCGCGACAACGTGACAACAGCGGATTTTTCGTAGAAGCGTACTTTCGCCACCTTCAGCTTCGCTCGACAGATGACACATTCAATATGGCATTTTAATCTAAATGTTTCTTGTTGTTTGGGTAATTTTTGTGGCAATTGTATAAATTTTAGTTTTGTGTAAGTACTTTTAATAAATTAAAATGGTAAGGCAGTGCCAAGTGTGTAAAGTGACGTATATGTCACGTCACAAGTAAGTACAAACTATGCTTGTACCATTCTATCGCCAATAATAAACAAAAATATGTTGGCCGCAGCTCTCGATTGCGATTATGAATGAAATGCTTTCTCTATCTATGATGTTAGCTCATTGATATATGGTCATCATTTTGTCAAGAAGATTATAAGTTCGCACGTAACAGTGTTGCCGATGTGATGAATAATTATTACTTTTGGGTATAGCTGCTACTTGGGTACTTCCTACATAAGAACGAGATGTGTGGGTTCTTTAACGAATAATTTTCAGATAGATTTACAAAAAGAATCTTTTTTTTACGAGAACTTTATCAAATTTTAAAAGCTTTGGTAATCATTTCGTTGTCATCCAGTACAGTCGAAAAAGTGCAGATTTGGTCTCATTATTTATGTTTTTTTCTACAATTGTTTATTTTTAAGTATTATTGACATATACAAAAGCATCCATTCATATTTCTTATTAATGCATGATTTCCTATTAATAAACGATTTTAGTATAGGCAACTAAATATACACAAAACAAAAATTTTGACTATTTCAGGGGTACTTCAGCAAAAAACAACATTTCTTAATTTTAGATACGTTCTATATTGTTGTGGCGGTTTCAAGTTTTAATAACTTCTTGTTGGGTTTACTCGCCAGGAAAGTTATTATTCAATGGGACCGCTTCGGTCTTGGTCCTGCGGTATCGGGATGATACACTCAGATGCTAACGAAAACTTGAAATATAGCTATTAATCGTCACTTTCTTATTATCAAAATTCTGAACAAATAACTTTTTTAATATTTCAACCAAATTATACGAAGCTGTGGGAGGGACTAAAATTCCGAGTTAAATCTTAAAATTTTGAGTTTTATTTTAGAATTTTACTTTTAAATTCTGAATCATATCTCAGAGATTTAAAATTCTGAGACATAAGTAGGAATTTTAAAGCAAAATACCGAGGTATAACTCAGAATTTTAAAAGTTCGTTATATCTCTAAATTTTAAATTTCTGAGTTATTACTCATAATTTTACCTTTGCATTCTCCGCGATCTATCTCAAAAACGATTATGCCTATAAAAAAAAGTTTAGTACAAAATATGTAAAAAATTTAATTCTGTACAATTTTTATAATAAATTTAAATATCATTAAAACCATATGGAACGAGATATTCGCAAAAAACGTGACCTTGAATATTTTGAGACAACTTGTAGAATGCCACAATAAAGGTTTATTAATACAGGTTTACCACTACCTTAAGTTCCTGCACTATTTATTAATACCTGTTATTAATGTGATATTGCGTAAATAGTAACTTTATTTACAGTTTTCAATAAATTTTTGTTGGGTTTACTCGCCTGAGAAATTTCTAGAGAATAGAACCACTTCGGTCCTGGTCCCGGGGTATAGCGACCGAATTTTTAAATTATAATTTTCAAAAAAATAAAAAATTGTGGTAATAACTGATTTAAAGTTTTCCTAAAATTACTTCAGCATCAAGCATAGGTAACCATGTATTATTTAAAGTAACAGATATTAATGCTACACATTTATCTTTATTTAATAATACATATGCACTTTCTTTTATTTTAAGTTTTTTGAACAAGTTTTCTTTGCTAAAATACTTAAAGCATTCCAGTTTATTATGTGGTTAGTATCAAATACGTGTTGACATATTTTTGATTTGTGGAATAGGCTATTTGACAATGCGAAAAATAAAGTGTAATTACTGTTATCAGTTTAAATTAAGAGTTTAAAAATGGTTATTTATTAACGTAAGTTGAAAATAATTTATTTAAAAATCCGCAAATAAAAATGCATTGTTTAAACGTTTGTCACGTAACACAAAACGCTCCTGATTGGTCGAGTTTATGATGACGTCACCTGCTTGTAAACCTCGTTTGCCTACTTGTGATATATTAGCTTCGATCTATGTTTTAATACAATTATATTATATTATATATATTATATATATATATATATATATATATATATATATATATATATATATATATATATATATATATATATATATATATATATATATATATATATGCATGTATATATATGTAGCATAAGATATTGTAACAAATTTATGTATGAATAAAGCTATTTTTTGAGTTGAGTTGAGACTTCTAACCCGGAGGTTCCGGGTTCTGCTCTATACTTTTTTTTAAATTTATTAATCTTTAAAATACTTCTTAAATTTATTTATAATAAATTTTTTAATTAAATAATTGTAACCTTAGTTAACATATATATGCCTCAAAACTATGTACTGACAGAAACGTTTTTATGAATGTAAATGATGTATGTTTTTCTATGGATACCCTACAAACCCCGTGTAATGTAAAAAATCGGCATTTATATGTTGCGCAAGATGTCGTAATGATTATTGTTTTAAATGTTTCTATGATAATTATCAATCTGGTTTTTACAAAAAAAATATACTGTAAATAAATATGTAATACAAACTGGCTTCAGAATTTTCCATTTTTTTTTCTCTGATTATGAATGAAAAAGCATTAAAGGTATTATAACCTGAAATCAATAACGAAAACATTTACATTCTGAATTTAATTAATTATTACAAAATATAAATATTATGTTTACTTACATCGAAATGGTCTTCACAGAAGAAAATATTTGTACTATTCGCTGTCATTAGGATCCCTTCGAGAAAGTTGCAACCACTTTCGGCGCAATTTGACATTCTTTGGAACTTACAAATAGTTTTTCCGGAGTTTTTAACAACGTATTTGTACATTTTGGAACTGCACACCATTTGTAACTCATTTTGTTACATAAATCGCTGATAAAATGTCAATCTAATCGCTGATAAAATGTCAATCTAATCGCACTTTCGTTTTTTGTTTGCAACAAATGTATGTGTATATGTGCCACAGATCAAAATACAGGCAAGTGACGTCACCGACCCCACTGCAGCGCCATATTGTCAAAGTAGCGTTTTGGCACGCTATTTAAATATTGAATTTTTAATTTGATATTTTTCAGCAAACATGTACCAGAATTTAAAAAAACAACGTTTACCGGGTTCCTTAAACTCTACTACATAATATCAAATGGATTTTAAAAACCTGTCAGATAGCCTATTCTGTGTTTTTAATGAATGTTCTATGTTTTTTATGCGTTTGGCTAATGGTCTGGAAGTTTCACCTATACAAAATCTATAACATTCACAAGGGACCTTATAAATATATATATTTTTGTGTCTTCGTTTATATTGTATGGTTTTGTTTTTGTTACTTAGGATTT
The DNA here is from genome assembly GCA_019359885.1 of Listronotus oregonensis. NCBI lineage: Eukaryota > Metazoa > Arthropoda > Insecta > Coleoptera > Curculionidae > Listronotus > Listronotus oregonensis. The sequence goes on from JAHBCN010000315.1 coordinate 76,686, forward strand.
AATAGTTTTGTGTTTTAAAGATAGAACGAATATTAAATTTATTACGTATGCGTTGAATTTTATTTGACAAGCCAGGAATATATGGTAAAAATAAATTTGAATACATCTATTTTGATTTTGTCTTAAATTTGGCTGTTGCATTATTTTATAAAATTAAGGGGCCTTTGTTTTTTTTTGTGTTTAAGGCGATCTGCCAGTTTATAGAGGTCAATAGGGCCAAGTACACTCAGTCGCTATACCCCGGGACCAGGCCCGAACTGGTCCCATTCTCTAGAAATTTCCGAGGCGAGTAAACCCAACAAGAACTCATTTAAATACGAATCCGCCACAAAACTATAGAACATATTTACAATTTCTTTTCGACGCTTTATCATCGTGGTCTTCACGACATATTAAAGACCAAATCTGCACAAAAATAAGGGAAACAAAAACCTGGCAAGATAAACAAATTAAACTATAGAAGACTAAATATTACCAAAGTTTACACATTACAAACAGTTCACCTGACTATTTTTTTTATGAATTATGGCATTGATATATTATGGTGGTACAGGTACTGTTTTCCGAATGGTCTGTTCACACCGGGTTTGTCAAATTGCGGCCCAAATCATCAGGTTAAAAATAAAAGCCAAATTGCGCCCCAAAAATCAGGATTAGCCTGAATAACATTTCCAGTTAAGAAATGATCACATGGAATTATTGCGGTCCGTAATAAATACTATATTGAAAATTAATAAAATTTTGTTAATAACCTCTACATGACTGAGACGTCACTGTGTGTGAATAGACCATAATTGTTTAGAAACTTTTGCAAGGTTATACTAACGACTGAACCTGCGACGGGACATATATGTATCAGTAAACGGTGCCTATATCAGAGTGATCTTACTGTATGTAATTTGTAAACTTTGAATATACCAGGAACTGGGAATGTCTTATTATCAGAAAGTGGAAACACAAGGATTGAGCAAAAACGTTCGAAAATACTAATCTACTTAAATACTAAAGTGGAATTCGATGGAATGGTCTTTATGGCATGGCATAGTGGTCGTTTGTTCTTAATTCGAAGGTATACATAATAATAATAATAAATAAATTAATAAAACTATTCGAAAAATTCCTTTAAAAAATTTCCTAGTGGGATTGTGGTCTTGGTTTTGCAGGGGATGGTGGCGCAGACCTAAAAAAAATATATCTTTAAATATTGGAGCTAGACAACTTCATAAAATCAGCCCTTCTTTAAGCTGTTTAAAAATATGTCTTATGACTTTTAAAATGTTATTAAAAAAAAATGTTTCGAGTGTGCATTGTACAAGGTGTCCAATTTTCGTTGTCATTATGGGGTTTCTCCGTTGCTAGGGAGATACAAGGTTGCCGTTTACGTAAACCTGGGCTACTTTTTCGAGAAACAAAAGATGCCAAAATCACAATTTTTTCTGGCCCTCTTTATTTTTAAGCTACAGGGTGAAATTGAAAATTTACACTTTTAAACAATACCTAGTATCTCAGTTCCCTGATTACCTAACGAAAAGGTAGAAAACACTCTTATATAACTTTTTACGTATAATTTAGCGGCGGGTTCGACTATTTTTTCAGAGGCACTGTTTTGAGATACGACCAGAAATTATGGTTTTTAAATGGAACACCCTGTATTTTAGTATGCCATTAGATTGCCCTACCTTTTGCCATTATTATGATATATACTAATTGCCACTTTTGTATCTTGAGATGTCAAAAACCGCACAAATATGAGAATTTGATGTGTTATTTTTTTAGTTGGCTGTGATTTGTATAACAAGATTCTCAAAAACTTTTTATTTATTCTATTTTCGGAAAGCTAGATACTAAAATTAAATTAAATAAAGTATTTCCCAATCTTTTCTGAAAATTTGTAATATAGAATAGTCTAATGCGAATAAGCCATGGAAACAAAAGAAATGCCATTGTAATATTTACAGTTGTCAACATCGCTATCAGACTGAGGGTATTCTTTCCAGTTTTAAATTCAATGCTGCAAATAAAGAATTTGAAAATTTAAATTATTATAAGATGATGATTTGTTACATAGGGTGCCACGAAAATATAAACGCATACGAACTTTATAGAAACAGGTAGTTTGTTTAAAATTAATTATAAACACAGTGGCAATTGTAATTTACTTTGATTATTTCATAGTAGGTATCCTGATAGAAGGCACCCAAATAAAAGGATATTTTATAGGCTAAAATCAAATTAAATTAATTTTGGTTCTTTTAAAAAGCCGAGATCAAAAATCTACCATAAAGAGAATCGCGATATGGATGAAACTAACGTCTTAGGGCTTGTAACTATATTCTATCGACAAAGTACTAGATACTGGTCACGTGAAAATTAACATCTTATATTTCCACGTGAGGGACAAAAAGATTTGGGTTTAATGTCGCTTGTTTTATATTAGGATCGAAAATAAAATATCAAATTTTCGATGGTGGCCTCACTGCACAACGATATCTTCGGATATTAGAAAATACTCTTCCCGAACTATTAGAAGATGTTCCTTTAACGAATCGCCGATACATATTTTTCCAGCAAGATGGTGCTCCAGCACATAATGCCCAAATTTTTAGACAGTATATTTAAAAGAACATTTTGTCGAACGTTGCATTGGCTCGCACGGACCTGTAAAATGGCCCTCCAGGTCTCCTAACCTCTCTGTGTTAAACTTCCTTTTTTGGGGCTATTTACAGAATTTAATTTATAGAATTCGACACAATACAGTTAAAGATCTTTGTAATGCCACCAAGAGGCTTTTAGACAGATAGAAACGCATCCCGCACCAATATTAAATTCATTGCGCAGAATTACCAAAGTGTGTGAAAACCGTGGAGAGAAAATGGCAACCAGTATATCTTTAAATTTTTTTGTTATGTTTAAATATTAAGATTGTTATATTTGCTTGCTGCATTCAATTAAAATCATTAAAATAGTACGTAAAAAATATTTTTGGAAATTCTCATGTGCAAATCATGGCCAACTAAAAAAAAAACACATAAAATTTTCATATTTTCATAGGGTTTTTGACATCTCAAGAAACAAAAGTAGCAATTATTATATATCATTATATTGGCAAAAAATAGGGCAATCTAATGACATAATAAAATACAGGGTGTCCCATTTAAAAAACCATAATTTCTGGTCGTATCTCAAAAACAGTGGCTCTGACAAAAAAGTCAGCCCGCCCTGAATTATACGCAAAAAGTTCTATAAGAGTGTTTTTATCTTTTCCATAGCTAGTCAGGGTCCTGAGATACGAGGTATTCTTTAAAAGTGTAAATTTTCAATTTTACCCTGTAGCTCAAAAACAAAGAGGGCTAGGAAAATCATGATTTTGGCATCTTTCGTTTTTCGAAAATAAGCTCAGGTTTTAAAACGGTAACCTTGTATCTCCCAGCAACGGAGAAACCCCATAATGACGACGAAAATTGGACACCCTGTACCCAATCCCTTGAGAATGATAAAAGTGCTAAGAATCTACTAGCAATTGCAGGTTACTATTAGAAATAGGGGTTATATACGAGAATAGGAATAAAATTTTCTAGCCTAAGTAGGAAAAAGTAAAATATGGGTAAAAAAATTTTTTTTCTACATACTCTCCCATAGCTCAACACATTTATTCCATGGGTGCTCAAGAGTTTTATGCCATCGCTGATTCTGATTTGTTCAGTTCTTAAAAAAGAAATTTGTGGCAATTTTTTACCAGTAAAAATTTTTAAATTCAAAAACAAATGGAAACTCGATGGAGCCAAATCTGGTCAATAAGGTGCATGAGAAACCAGGCTTCGATAACTGATAAATTTTTGCCATGACAGTTTTTACTTTATCAAGATAGTCTATAAAAATAATGCGTTTGGCATCCCAAACAATTGTTGCCATAACCTTTCCTGCCAATGGAATTGCCTTTGCCTTCTTCGGAATCGGTTCGCACCTCGCTGTCCAATGTTTTGATTGTTTATTTGTATTATAAACAAATTTAGTCTTAAATTTTGTTAAAATCATTTTTTTTTTAATTAATTACAAGATCATCAATTATATTAGCGAAACAAGATCTAATTTAAAATTAATTCGGACACTGTACGTGTTACAGTAATTAGCTTATCATTTTCGGATTTAGGACTCTAAAATACTTCAAACAAACCTGTTTTCATATCTATGTTACTTTACAAAAATTAAAATTTGTTGACTTGTGTACTTAAGAAATGTTAGAAAGGCTCCTTAAAGAGAAGAAAATTTCCAATTAAAAGGCCTAACTCCCGGAGTTCTATCTCCAATATTTATAATTTTATTTGAGCACTGAAAATAGGGATCCGCGCGACCGCTAAGGCATGTACGCGTCGCCCCCCCAAAGCGAGTACAACACAGTTTTTTTTTGAGCATTAAATATTAATTAAAATACGTTTATGAACTTGTTTACTAGACTACTAGAATTGAAGGTACTAAAGAAAGAGGTGGTGGTTTACGGCTGCTCTGTGCGGAATAATTCACCAACATTACTTCAGAAAACTTTATACTTACCTAACCATAAATCCCTTTAGAGGCTCGCTTTGAAAAGCAAAAAAAAACATTTTAATTTATTGCTTTCTATGCTGCGGTCGTTGTGTTAGAGGAATAAAACTCACTGAGTGAATTTTGTTTGTGGAACTTCAGTTATTGTAATTCTTAAAATGCATAAAAATTATGTATTTCGTGTATGATGTATTGTACAAGGTGAGTCAACCATGGGGTTATGTTCATTATCTCATTTGTTGTGAGAATTACAAAAAAAAGTTAAATACAAATAGCCCAGGCTGTGGAGCAAAAATGTATGTGTTTCGGTGTAAAATAGTTTAGCAGATATCTGAAAGTTTTAAACGAAAGGGTCTTTCTTCTGACAAATGCATAAAAAGATACAGCCCTATATGGTGTTTTTTTTATAAGCAATGGAAAAAGCCGAAATTCAGTATTTCAGTTTCAATTTTCCAATTGAATTTTAAAAATAAACGGTAAACTGGAGATTTAAAGACATAAAAAATTTTCAATTCTAATTTTTATGAATTAAAATCTATAAACAATTAAGCCAATACGGGCTTTGGAAAAAATTTTTGTAAATGATTAAAAATTTGTGAGAATAGGGCTGTTGGTAAATGAATAATTGTGCTAAATTTCATTACCCATTTCAATTCATTTTTATCCCTCTTCAAAAGGGTCCATTTTACTTTTGAAGGCTTAACTTAAGAATTTATACACAAAATTAATTATTTATTTCAAAATTGTTTCTTAAAATGCTGTTTAAAAAATAGCCATTTTCATAGTTAAAAACATTTAGAATAAATTGGATATTTTTCAATAAAATTTTGTTTAACAAGTTGATCCAAAGAGGTGGTTAAAAACGATATTTAAAAAAAAACCTTTTGGATCATAAAGGCCAAGATATACAGGTGTCCCACGACGAACCGACGCGGTCCATTTCAAAACTTAACAACGAAAAATTAATTAAATTAAAATCAATTGAATAATCTTCGTGTGTAGTTTAAACGACCTGAGAATTGATATCTAATAACAACTAATTGTCAAATCTAAATAGTGACGTTTTTACGTCCAATTGTCTTTTTCGGACGTAATGCCGTCACGGCTCATAAGTAACAAAATTAAAAGAGCGTACAGCACTTTAACAATTCAGAATAGACCACTTAATACAAAGTTACCTTATTTTTAATGCGTTAATACGATAAAATAAAAATAGGGGATTTTCATTTGAAAAAATTGACTTTTAAGTTTCTATCAGTTAATTTTGTACTTAATTTTTAGTCACCCTTATTAATTTACACCCTAAAATATTCACTCAATATACAAATTGGGCCTTTTTTCACAAGGAATTCAACTCAAATTAAATAATAGAGTATGCTATAGGAAAAATTTCTCCTTATTTTGGGTCTGTAATCATTTTGACATAAAATTAAGATATGTTGAAAACGGTTAGACTTAGGTAAAGCATATTATATACAAAATATATCTAGTATTTTCTTGGGAATCCAAAAATGCAATAATATATAGGACCATTAAAAATAAGAAATGCTTAGGATCGACTTCCGGACAACGGAAGTGCCTCCACCTTGAAAATATTTTAGACGAGTTTTCTCTATCGATATTAGTAAACCACCGAAATCGACCGCGTCGGTTCGTCAGTAGGACTTACCCTTGTATATATATATATATATATATATATATATATATATATATATATATATATATATATATATATATATATATATATACAGGGTTGTGATTTAATAACGGATAAATTAATAAAAGGAGGTATTTCCTTTTGAAAAATCTTTTCGATTACGTCGATTTTATTTTTGGGATCAGCATATTTTGACATCAAAATGTAGATAGGGTGTCGCAAGAAAAAGCTCTGACAGGAAAATATTTTTTTTTCTTATGTTGAACTCACTGTATATTTTGCATTTTTGGATTCTCCTGGCACTCTGGACATGTTATGTATAATGTCATATACGATCTTCTAACTGTCTACGAAACACCATGTTTTTAAAAATAATAATTATAACACTTTATTGCAAATATTAAATTGATTAATTATATTCCTACATTTTTGAAATTTATTTTATCAAATGCTGAACTGGCCACACAGCATCTCAAATCGCATGAACTATTTATAACCAGTCATTCACTACCTACACCTCTGTCGTGAATCTTTAAAGAAGGAAAAGTGGCACCTTATAAAATGCAATTATCAAGAGCTACTAGAAGATGATCCAGATCGAAGAAATGAGTTTTGGTGAGAACATGAAGTGACTGAGAGAGAATTGATAATAACCCTGACTAGTGAAACAGATATGCTTTTCAGACGAGGCAACTTTTTGTTTAAATGACAAGTAAACAGGTATAATTTCTAGGTACTACACTCCAGAAAACCACACTGTTTAGGGAAAGTCATTCTGAGAAACTATGAAAAGCGTGACGTATGGGTGAGGGATTTATTAATAACACAGAGAATCTGGACCATACTTCGGGCTGAAACCCTGATCGGGACAGCGCCATCATGACTTTAGTAGACGACTTTGATTCCTGCACTGGGCGACACACTGTGACTATGATGAAAATAACCTGTGACACGCCAAATCAAGAATTATATTTCAACAGGATGGGGCGTTTCTTATACTGCTATAGTTATTAGAAGATTCCTAGATGATGCTTTTCAAATCGGTATAGGCAGACGGATCATTAGAGGGCTACCTAGATCACCTCCCAGACCTTAATCCATTGGACTACTTTCTTGAAGCACTCCAAAAATGAAGTGAGCAAAAAAAGATAAGCCATACGCTTGATATTCCAAGATCGCATTCGTAATGAACATAGGGAACATTCTCTGCACAGCCGCTGGCATGTACAGCAAGAATTTACTGATCGCCTGGGGTACTTGTTGCGACGTTTATGGCCATCGTTATCAGATAAAATAAATTTCAAAATGTGAATATAAATTAACTAATTAAAGTAATAAAGTGTTATAATTGTATATTATTAAACGTAAATTATTTAATACAAAGATAAAGTATATGACATTATACATAAAACGTGTCCAGAATTTTATAACCAAATGCAAAAATATACAGTGTGGGGTTCCATTTAAGAAAAAAATTTTTTCCTGTCAAACTTTCTTATGACATTCCTGTATATCTACATTTGATGTCAAAATATGCCTGATCCAAAAAATAAAATCGATGTGGTCTGAGGATTTTTTCAAAAGAAATACCTCCCCTTTATTGAATTGTCCGTTATTAAATCATGCCATTAACCCTGTGATATAGACATACATATATTATATATTATTATTATATATATATATATATATATATATATATATATATATATATATATATATATATTATTATTATATATAGTATATATATATATATATATTATATATATATATATATAAGAATATATATATATATATATATATATATATATATATATATATATATATATATATATATATATATATATATATATAACAGCGTACAATTCTTCAGTATCCCATATGTTGGCCACCAAAGAACATTCTTGTTTGAATTTAAAGCTGAACATTTATTTTTTCCTTCAGTCCAGTAAGGAAAAAAAATACAATAAAGAATTTTTCAATTTTAGGTATAATTCATACCCAAATACATTATTTAGAAGTTGGTAACATCACAACAGCTGAATTTTAAAGGTGTAATTATGATACATTATGTTTTTGAAAATTCATATTAATGCTGTTAGCATTGTTACTGATACATTTAAAATATTATACTGTTATTGTAATGCAAGACTAGTATAGAATGGATGTAGTTTTACATTTATCAAACAGGCTCTTTTGAAGTTTAACATGTATTTTTATTTTTATTCTCTGAATGCGAGTATAGTCCGGCATATTCAGGTTGTTAAGACATTGTTAACTTAACTGAAGATAGATTTTCTTATGACTGGACATGTGATATGCAAAGCTGAAAATTTAAATGGCAAAAATTTAAACAGTACATGCAGTCTTTAACATCACGGAGCTCTTATTCACATAAGAGCATGTGTATAGAGCTATAGCATGTCTGTGTGAGTGTAGGCATACTGTCTGTCACCTAAGGCAGGTTTAGGTGTGTGTGCATGTGGCGCATGCAAACCAGCCATCTGTCACCTATGGTTGCGTGTGCAGGCGTTGTGTATGCGCACCCTTACTCGTCACCTGGTTGCTGAGCAGGCGTGGAGGTGCGCACGCATGAGACCGAGAAAACATAAATTATAGATTTATGATGATGTTTATCTATTCCAGATTTTATGTTTTAATATTTATTTGTTAGCCCTTTCGCCCATAGCATCATTACACTATCCTGTAGCTGATGAAATCCAGCATAACATGTGCAGCCAACAATAGAGAAAAACATAAAAAGGTAGGCTATCGTGGCCTTACATTTTTAAGAGGTTCAATCAAATATAAAGAGTGTTACTTACAAAGGAATGCTTAGGTTATAAAGAAGAAAGCAAGAGAATAAAATACAGAATAAAATCGTGCATTAAAAATTACCTTGTTGATATTATTGTTTGACTGCTTTGAGCCTGATGAAAAAAAGAACCATTGAACTCTTTCATTGTTTGTTCTTCTTCAATATAATGTCTTTTCATCGTTTCAAAAGATTTAAACAATAACTGTCAAATATAATTAATTTTAATACTTTGTCTTTTTATTCTGTATTTTTTTTATTCTCTGCTTTCTCTTCTTATAAACCTAACATTCCTTTGTAAGTAAACACTCTTATGTTCAGTTGAACCTCACTCTAAAAGTGCAGGCTGGTCCTTCCTCCTTTATGCTTTTTTTTCTATTGTTAAATACTTTTATGTTATACTGACCTAAATATAACTCTAGGATAGTGTATGGTAATGCTATGGGCGAGATGGGGCTGTGGGGTGACATATTAAAACATAAATCTGGAATAGACAAAACATCACTGGCAATTCATAATTTGTGTTTCTTTCGGGTCACGTAATGTGCACACATTACGCGCTTTCACTCACACATACAAACGCTAACTCTTAGGTGGATAGATATGTGTGGCACACACTAACATATACACCCATACACACACACACACTAACCCTTAGGTGATAGATAATGGTTTACACATACCTACACATGCACACACATTGACACAAACACTTACCCTTAGTGACAGATAAGGGTATACCTACACACCACACAGACATGCACGTACACACACGTTTTTATGTGAGAGATAAGAGGCTCTGTGATCATTAAGACACTACATATCGCATTGTTTAAAAAAATTTTTTTACCATTACTAATTTTTTTCAACTAAAGGTCACAAGACACATTATCTGTCAAGAAAACCTATTTTTCCAGTTGTTAATAAATATCTTAATTTTAACCTAGATATGCTCGACCTATAATTGCATTCCAGAATAAAAACTTAAAATACATGTTAAACTAAAACCCCTGAACTAAGGAAGTAGGTATAGAAATTCCATCCATCTCCAGGATTAGTCTGACATTTAATAAATAAATTCATAAGAGTTTAAAAATGTATCATTGAAATAATAACAAACATTAATATGAATTTTTCAAAACATTAATATCTCCAGGTTACCACATTTCTTGTAAAATCCAGCTATATGTTGATGTTGGGTTTTCAACTCTAAATAGACGCATTTAGCTGTGCAAGTATACCAAAATTGAGAAAGATTTGCTTTTTATTGTAATTTTTTTCCATATTGTAGATCTGAAAGAAGAAAATAAAACATTTTGAAAGCTCATATGAACCAAGAAGTGTTTCACGAACATAGCCTTTCCGGACCGATACCTAAAGAAATGTATTACCTTGTTGTTTAACTGGTCGGCCAAGACTTCCCTCCTCCTTATTTTATATATATATATATATATATATATATATATATATATATATATATATATATATATATATATATATATATATATATATATGGTTATATCTATCTACATATATATATATATATATATATATATATATATATATATATATATATATATATATATATATATATATATATATAAAACGAACTCAAGGGTTAGAATTAAAGTAAATAAACTTTTGTTTGGCATTAAACACCAATGCGGGGAGACGGGATAGTTCTGTAAATAATGGCTATAAGCAGATTGAAACTGGGCAAGATGGACTACCCAGCGGTGTTTTTGGTCCAGGGCTGGATTCTGTAAAATATATGGTTATGGTAATGTCAAAATAGGGATTACATGTCCTTGCTGCCCTTAGGTTGTAACTCTATAAGTTTCACACCACGTCTGAAAGATAAAGAAAATAGGAATGTCAAAAAAGTTGTTTACAGAATCGGGCCTCTGTAGGAACCAATATGATCTAACCTCATTAACCTGGTGTTCTTGTCTTTTTCGTGTTTTGTTTACACTACGCGTGATTTGATTTGGTGTATTTTACTGACCGCACCGTTTTTTTGTAATTTTACGGCTGTAAGTGTTTGATTTATTTCCATCATGACTAAAAAGTGTAGTGTATGGAGTTTCTTTCAAAGACACAAAAAGGTCATTTTTTCGTGGCAGTGATAGCCTCCAGGCACAGTAAGATAGCCCATCATAAAAGTCTCCTAGGTGTTCAAAGCATTATTAGAAGCACCAAGAGGCCTTTTTAACTTTGGTGAAGATATATTCTTAGCATAACATTTCCATAAACTGAACCCACCATACAAACATAATAAAACAATCAAATCTTTGATAAATAAAGCTTGACAAACAGAAAATGAAGCCAATTGGGTTTAAATAATATTGCTAGGAATATTAATCAGGAATTATATACAAATCATTTAAAATATGAAACTAAAAGAGTATACTGAACTTTTTTAAGCCCAAAGCTCTTAATAGAAACTAAAAATGAAAACAGGATACATATCTAATGATAAAAAGAAGAGGCTTAAGTACAACTATATTTGAATGCTGGCAAAACTCTTCCAGCCTGATAATGATGTGAACACAGGAAGTTAGAATGATGGAGTTTCTACCTTTGTCCCAGTCCAGCATATTATCTTTCTTTGAAGGTATGTTAAATACAACAAGATAATAAATATAGTAAGAATGAGAAGTCTGGTAATGCTGAAGGTTTGCAATATATTCTTTGCAGCTACCACCCTTATGTTACCTAAAGAGGCTTGGTTACAACATTTGGTTATTACAATAATATTTTACATGAAACATAAGACTCTGCTCAGACTCATTTGAGCTGAAGATTATAGAAAGAGATGGGTGAAGAGGGCTACTGAACATACCTTACTTTAAATAAACCTAAACATGTATGTGAAAATGCAACAGAGAGAAATAAATATTACCTCTGAAGATATTAGTTAGCCCCTTAACTAGAGATTAAGGTTCATCTATATAAAACTTTCTTAAGTAACATATGTATAGGTTTATATTTGAATTGTGTTTTAAAATGTAAAAGAAAAATAATCCTTCTTATATAGCAGCCTCCTGAACCATCCAACATTAATATAATATTGGGCAACTGATCGTCGGTAATTTATAAATTAACTAAAGGACATTTTTAAATATTTCAGCTTTTTTTATTTTATTTTACTGATGAGTTACTGTACCACAGAAATCCATGGAATCATATGAAGTTGATGCAGCATTCAAGGCGCTATGTAGGCACTTGTTTAAACAAACTTGTTATATATTCACATTATAAATGACTAATTAATTCAAACCAGATTAGAAAGATGTAAGAGAATAATATATAAACATTTTCCATATCTCTGAAAAAAGACAAATCATATTAATAGTGCTCTTTGTTTATGCAGGGAATCTTTTCCTGACGTTTAGCATGAGTGGTCTGTGCTATAGCATCGGAGATGAAGAGTCTTTGGGAAGAAGCTTTTCACACTCAGGAAGTTGGAAGCGGAAACGCCAGAAGGATCAACTACGGCCTTTAAGTCCGAATAAATTCTTCTGAGTTTAAACACTGGCCGCGAGCTTAATAACCCATCAAACTTTCTAGGTTCAGTGCTTGTAAAAACAAAATTAATTATTTATAAACATAAAGTTAGATCTTGATGAATGATTTATACCTTTTATATTATTTAGAATTATCTAATGCTGACCGAGAAAGTTCAAAGGTTGAGAAACCGCTTATATTAAAAAAGGTGACATAGCCATACAAATATAAATTTTATGTAATATCTTATTTAAAGCAATATTTTTATATTTCATTGCCAGCAAAATCATATTTAATAATTTTAGTAACAAAAAGGATTAATTCCTATTTATATGTGAATAAATTTGAATTAGAAAATGGAAAACCGCAACTATAACATGAAATGCTAATTGTATATGTTTATTAGAACTTTAAGCTATATAATTAATCATTAAAATATTTTCCTTTAATCACCCTGTATATCATATTATTTATTTTGCTTTTTATCATGTTTTTGAATTTTTATAAAAAAAGTTTGATACAAAGCTGCTAGAGGTAAAACATGTTTTTATTTTAGAGACATATTACTGCTGTCCATGCAGGGGTCTTTTCAGTAATAGCAAACCAACGATTTTTTCTAATTGTACAAAAGATGAGATGGTGCTTTTTCCTTAGGTATATTTAATACACTACTTCTATTTTTTTATAGGTTAAAGCACAATAATTAAATTTTTACAGAATTATTATTCTAAATTTAGTTTTTGCATAAAACACACATAACACAGGCACAAAAAAGCCAACTTTTATCTGGGGCTGGTTTCATTCTTTACATACAATGTGTTTTATTGCTTTCAAATCTTGTATTATTTTTTCAACCTGTTTTGTGTGAATATTATATTTTTATTATTATTATTTTAATTTTATAGTAATATATGGAACAAATTCATCATTAATGGAAACTGATAAGTCAGAAAATCTCCCCTGATTCACTAGCCACAATAACAGCGCCTGAAATTTAATCCAGGAAACCCACCATTGGTCCATAATTACTCCTCTGATTCCTTCAAATACAATAACATACCTCGGAAGTTCAAACCCTAAAAGTCAGGTAAACATTTCTTTTTTATATGTTTTTCTTTTGACATCAGAGGTTGTGCTGAATAAAATGTAGTAATCTTCAGCATTATGTTGTATCCATGTATGTATGGTTAAATATATTACAGCATCGATCCGAGAGAACTAAAAAAATGATTACTAGGTTGGCAAAAAGTAAAAAGCAGCAACATCATTTAAATGATGATTAATTCTTTGCTGCAGATCTTAAACAAGAAATAACGAAATTTTATTTGTTTAAAACTTTAAAATAACTAAATTAGGTTTAAACTTTTATATATTGTATTTAATAATGAGAAAAAAAGGGTAAAACTTATTTATTTGTGAACTTTATTACAGCCACAGAAATCAGCATGATTTACTCCTTTGTTATAAGATGTTTAATAGGGAATGTAATGTATAAAATAATATATATATAAACATGTTTGTGTGGCCTGGGCTAAGGCTGTCAACCCCCTAAGTTATCACCTGCATCTACGGGTAAGTGAAACAGAAGAAATTCATCTGATACCTGGGTCTAAATAAGGAAAAGGTATGTTATTATCAAATATTTTTTTCAGCCTCGTTTGTAAATTTGAACAGGTTTATATATGCCGGAAAGTATGATTGTGATTTTTAATCCTTAAGTGACAGCTCACGAATGTTACTATGAAGTCAAATAATGAAACTATGTTTTTCAGATGTTTAACCCATTTAACCTTAGTTCTGCCACTGTTTAAGTTCCGAACAGACCTTATACAACAACGCCCACCCTGAACTTCCCTTGGTCATTAAATGTAGATAGCCCAGCATGTCCTCTTGATCAATGCCTTAGCTCAGCTTTTTCTTCTGAGCCTTATAAAGCCCCAGCAGAACTGACCAGGGTTGTATCCTGTTAGACCCAATCTTTCTGCTTTTTTAATCAACCTACAAATGTCATATGGAGCTTCTTAGGCCTGGCTAGGCTACAGTCAGATTTTTGTACAAATCCACCCTTTCAGTGCAGTTTTATATACACTAAATGAGTTTAAAGCTGATTCAAATGGCTGGACTGTCTGATCCATAGTGTTAGCGTAATTACTGCACTGCTGTTTGAACACTGGCATTCTAATAAAGCACGATTGCTATGATAAATAAACATAAACAAAACACTAATTGTGAACTTGTGTGTTTAAGTAAGCTTTTCTTTTAGGATTGTCAATGTATAGTAGAATATCAATAAGTTATAAATCATTTAATGCTCTACTAGAACTATATTAATACAAACTGCTAAAAAAATAAAAATAAAACTGCTACTTTTTAAACAATAATAATTTAAATAAAACCAATTAACCAAAAGGTCTATTAATTATTTTATTATTAAGAACCCTTAATTTTTAGATTTAAACTTAATAGAAAGTAAAGAAAATACAAAAAGAGAAGTCAGATCTGTCAGAAAACCCTAGCTGCAGCCATCCAGAACTATAGCGTTCCCATCTTCAACTTCCAGTATGTGAATCTGACACAAATGCCAAAGCAATCTATGTCCAGGGTGAAATGTAAGCAAACATTTTATATTAATTTAACAAAATTTATTTTAAAGAATGGCTTTATTTTCTAGAAGTTTTTATTGCCATAATTGCCAAACATTTCTTTCTTTTTAGCTAAAGTGTGGAAAACTCAGGATTTTAACCAAATAAAAGAAGCCATTATATTACAGAAAAAATAATACGAAAAAAATAATGGAACTTAATTTCTTTGATTTAATGAAATGACAATATGTTCCAATTTAATATACAAATACAAACAAACACAGCAGCAAAATTATAATAAAAAGCCAGTTTAGGTTTCCAAAACAGGAGCTGTGTTAAAAGATTCACAGTAGAAATGATAAAATATTGTAGTTTAATCAAAACTAAAGACATTTTTGTTTCTTTTATAATTTAGGCGCAAGTTGATAGTAAAACACCTTTATTGTAAAATTATCGAACAAAGAACCGCTGAGCTTCAGAGATGGCTCTCTGATTCTTAGACGATCTCAAACATATTTTGTTTGTAGAAATATGAAAAACTTTTTTAAAGTTTTATTACACATTTACAAAAACATACCTGTGTATTTCAACTGCCTTTTTAAATTATTCATGAGAAAGCAGATAACTCATTTCCAAAAGCTTAGTTTTCAATATTTTTCTTTGACTACATCTCCACTAGAATTCCAGATATTACAATATTTTTAAATAGTGGTTTACACTCTCTTTCTTTCATACATACAAATTTATAAAAATAATAAAACAACAAATTAGTAGAAAAATATATATTGTTAATATATTATTCTTAATTTATATTATTTTTTTTTTTATCAAATATTTCAAATCCTTTGTGTTAAATTTCAAGATATCCTGGGGAATTAAAACTAAAGATTTTTTCATCACCAGCAAAGAAGTTTGCAGATGATACAAACTGGCATTGCTACTTCTATGAAAAGAAAAAGTGGCCAAATAATAAACACGTGAGACTCACAGTAATTCAGGCAATTCATCTATTGCAATCATTATTATCAATAGCGATTAAACTTATTTTCTTTGGGAGCAAGCAGTAATATTCAGGCATTTTTAAACAAAATATCGGGTACTTTAATAAGGCTAAACAATGGATTTCTTAAATATAATTTTTCCACTACTTTGACCAAAGCTGACTAGGTGTTTAGCCAAAGTGACAGATCCAAAAGCAAGGCTATCCGGGAGCAGATGCAAGGTTCGATAGAATGCACATGCTCTGAGTTGGTTAAAGCTTTGCAATGACTCTACATTTTATTCACCCAAAGTATATAGATATGTAAGGATAAACTTAATAGAAACACCGCCTCACCCTATTACACTAGCAATGGTATAGTAAGTTGATGAACCGACGACAAGAAAGAGCTATTAGAAGGCATTAAAAACAATAAAGTTGAGGAGGCTAAAATAAAAGAATATTGTTTGGAAATAGTTTTGATGAGCTGCATACGGTGCTGTTGAATGGGATGGAAACAATATATGGACGATCGATACGATGAAAATAGATCTATTAGTCATTGTAGTTACTGAGTTCTGTATTAATGCTTGTAGAGTAAATACTGAATTGGAAAATCCAATCAGCATTTCTTCCGCTACGGGCCAGCAGGCAATGAAAAAGCCAACATTACACAAAGCTGACTTTCTTAATAGCTTCGAAATTCATTGTTTGTTCCGTTACATGTGATGGTGCACCAGTTAATTTTCATGGCAACTAGTTTAGGAGCTGACTACTCTGATCCCTGTAACCCAAAAACATATTTTTTGCATCCTGCCAATGTAAAACAAAATATATTTGGCAATGGATCCTTCCCACATGCTGAACTTGCTAGAAACTGTTTTGGGAGTTGGTGGTATCCTGAAGATGCTGGGTGAAACCAAATTTGTTGGTATTTGAAAACCTCTTGGAAATTCAAAGTCAACTGAGGGTTTGAACTGTGTAAATAAACTTAAAAAGGTATATAGAGTAATCATGGAAAAATGATAAGAAGCTATTGAAGCCAGAGAGACTCAGCAAAAGTGTTTCAGATGCTCAGATTTTAGGAAGACATTACTGGAAGAATCCTATTAAACTAAGTTTAAAGGTCTGGGGGCTACCAATAAAACTTTGCATTTATTTTTTTAATGACTGTTTTTGATGCAATGACCTTTAAGTCGATATGCTACCTATAAAATCAAACGAGCTTTTTCAATGGAAACGGGAATCGTTTACTTAAGATTTTGAAATAAAAGAGAATATATTTTTAGTTTATGAAATATAGTGGCAAATTAACTTAGAGTAGTAGAGAAAATGGTTTTGGCATGCTTATTAATATTGGAAAGTACATTTTAAATATCTATAGTAATTATGTTAAAGCTGCAAAATAGAATATTTATCAAGATAAATTATCCCAAGAATTCATTTGTAGAGAGATTTTTTTTCAGCCATTAGAAGTAGGGGCGGTACAATAACAAACCCATCGCCAAACACCCCCAGAGCGCCTATAAAAATTACTAATTCTATATTGGCAAAGGCAGATATTTGAGGTCGCGTATTATTGATCGACATCCATACCACTGTAGTAGTGCTACCAGAAGAATTACTGAAAATGAAAATGGGGATGATTGGGCTGTTCTCAAAGAACATTTAAAATTAGAAAACATATTGAAGAAATAGATTTTATTAATTCTTCATGACATTTTAATTCATTTTGTAGTGAAGATAAAATATAGCGATTTAGGTCGCTTTTTTTAATGAAGTGTGTTGCATGTGAAAAAATGTTAAAAATGTCTTAAAAATGACGAATCTTGCTTATTTAAAAAAAAAACCTTGAGCATGCAAAAAGTTTAATGCATCAAAGCTACTGAACTAGGGAAGAAGGAAAGAAGTTTCGAGTGTCCTCCATAAGTAGATATTTTAACAGAAAAAATAGAAAATATAATTGAAATTTATTAAAAGCCAATTTAAATGCTCCACTTTGATAATTTTGAAACATATTTTGATTTTCAACCATTTTCTACCCCTTTTTTAATTGACTAAAAACTCTTTAAAAATATTTAATATAAGAATTTTCCATGAGAGGGGAAAAGATTAGATAAATATTGGAAAAGGGGGGGGAAAGCATTCTTCCAAAAAAAAATTACATTTAAAACAATAGTAATAATATTTTCATTTAAAAAAATTTAAAAAAAAAATTTTTTTTTTAAAAAAAATTATAAAACTTTTTAAAATAATAAAAAATCTTTTTCTTTTTTAAATTATATTAAACTTTTATGATAATTTAAAAAAGATTTTAAATTAAACATTTAAAATATTTTCTCCCCATATTCATTTTTACCATATAAAAACCCATATAAAATTTTGTGATATAATAATCATTGGCTGTTATTTAACCAAAATGTACAAACAGATTTAATATTTGTGATTTTTTTGCTACACGGTTCATATTTTTAAAGAAAGGCAGAAGAAGTTACCAAAAAAGTTTCAGTATAAAATTAGGTCTACCATCCCCAAAAGTATCATTTTTTAGCCTGTATAATTTTTAAGATCAAAAGTATAGAGCTCTAAAATTCTGATTTAAAAGCAGAGAATGGGGGGGGAATATTTAAATTATAACTATTTATTTAATTCTTTATCATTTAAATTTTAAATTTTATATCGACACTTTTACCAAATATAAAAAGAATTAATAAATAAAAAAAAAAAATCTTTATTGTTAAAAATCAATTTTTGCAAAATTAAATCAGGTTATTAGTTCCCCAGATGTTAAATCCCCACAGCTTTGTACTTAAAAATTAAAGTGCAGATTATTTTTTATTCTCACTATAAATATAAAATAAAAATAAGGTTATATTTAAAAGATAGAGATCGGGGGCAGAAGCCACTAAAGTCGAAGGATTTTCGTTTTTATAAACACTTTGAGCCTACAATTTTAAAATAGAAAACAAATAATTAATAGGAGGAATAATTAAAAAATTTGAAAGAAATAAGAAAAAACCTCCCCCCGGGCAATGAACAATCCACAGAATCTAAACCCGTAACCTTTCGGGCAATTGAAATTAACTGTTTTTTTGATGTCTTCAGTTTTCATTTAAGTCTTTTCCCTGCGGACTTTTGTACCGATTCTAAATTTTAAATTTCTTTAAATCGTGCCAACGTCTAGAGTATTGGTAAACAAAAATCAAGATAATATTATTAAGAAATGGGTTTTACACTACAGTATTTGGATATAACTTTAATTTAGGAGTAATTTAAATAAGCTACTCCATATGTTGTAGTAAACCGATAAAACTATTTTTTATTAAAGGATTAACATTAAATAGTTAGCACTATTTAACTTTTAAGAAGACTTGAGCAGAACGTCGGTTACGGTGTTGTTGTTTGCACAATTAAGGAAAGAACCGGCCTACTCATATATACAATGTCTTTAGTTGGCAACATATGAGAAACTTTTTTATTATTAATTTTAGGAAAAAAAGTTACTTTTCTAAAAAGTTCTGCAATTCTGAAATTTAAATGCAATAAACAGATATCAAATTTTATCAATTTTTTTTATGTCAAAAAATATGAATTTTGTCAAGAGTAAAATATATGTATATTTCACAATATTGAAAAAATTTTTTTTATTATGAAAAGTTGTTGGAAAAAAAAATTGTTTTAATATGCAATTACAGCCTTCTAAATATTTTTTTTAAAAATTTGCCCACATTTCTATATATCTATATATATAATGATGTTTTAAATGCCACTGTTAAACATTTGAGAGAAACTTGATTACATGTAAATAATTACAGTTAAATTTCTGTTGTTCGTGAAGAGATGTTTTAGAAATTATAAAAAATACTAAATTAATGCATACCCAAACTTAATATTGTGAAATAGAAAGGCACTTTTTCTACTAAATAAAATTTATATTTTAATGACTTACCTTGAAAGATTGAAAAATTTTAATATTTTGATGATTTTATTTTAGATTTGAGAACATGCAGAACTTTTTAGAAGAATAACTTTTTTCATTAAAAATTTAAAAATAAAAAAGTTTCCCATATGTGCCAAAAGATTGTAGTTTAAGTTATTAAGTTTGAAAATGTATATGGGGATAAAAACAAAAATATTTGTATTTCTCTATGTTCATTAAATCACAGATCACCCAATCCCTTATCTGAAATATAAGAGTTATCAAGGTATATGATAAAGTTTAAATATTTAACTACTGTCATACTAAAAATACAGTAAAACCTCTAATTCAATTATGTAAAGAAATATTCTACTAGTAGAGGTTTCATTCATTCATTCAAAACATTAGATTCAACTTTAATTTAAGTTGGAGAGTTTGAAAGAAAAAAAAAATTTTTGTTAGGATCCCTTTTATATATTTTAAGAAAGTATAAAAAATAAAAAAACTATTGAGGAAATTTTAGTTTCAAATTATCAAGTAATATGGGTTTGGGGGAATCAAACTTTAAAAGTAAGTAAGAGGGAAGTCAAATTTATTTATTCAGTCATGGAAGGAATGGCTTGCAGGGACTCCCCACTTATAAAATTTTTAGATTAGCAAAAAAGGGTTTTTAAAAGGCTTAAAGAAAAGGGAAAACGACATTTTTTTATTGTGTACATTTGAATTATCAGTGAAAAAGTGAAAAGAACCTATTTATTATACTTTTTAAAAAAAAGTATTCCAATGGGACATTATCATTATAACTTGCTTATGTACTGTTGTACATAAAAACATCCCAGTTTTAAGCTTTAGACTGTTTGTTATTTGGAAATAGTATCAATATTTTATATTTTTAGGTAAGTTGTGTGGTAAAATTATTTCACTACTTAAGAGCTGGGGGTAATTAAATGGGGAAAAAGTTTAAACAAGAGTCTAATAAAAAAAACATCATTTTAATATCGCTGACAATAAACGCTTTACTAAAATAAATAAATAGTAAATTATTTCCGAATAACAAACACTTTAAGATTAGTTACTTTTAAAACCCGGTGAGGATAAATAAAACATAAGAACAAATGCTTAAACATCCCTTATTGAAATATTAACTTTTTTCAGTGTTTATGGCTTTTCGCCATCACAAATTTTTATAAGTGGATTTTTAAACTGAAAATTGTTTTTTAATATCTGAAGTGACGTATAGTGTCATTTACTTTAGATGCTGTTGATCAAATCAGTTTACAAAACGCATTGTTAAATAATTCAATCTAATAGAAAGAGATAAAATGGGCCTCGAAGTGCTTTACAATATCTGAGTTCATATAATTTTTATTAACAAAAACTCGACCTGCCCAATCAACCTTGAATCACCCGATATTTATAGAGTCAGATCTCCAGGGTTTCCGGTGCAATCAGCTCGTGGATTGCGGAACCGTCAATCAATAAATGTTTATTTTTAAATCGATGTGTTTTTATTAACACAAAAAATAACATTTTTGACTATTTTTTTTACTTTTACATCTTTATTTTGATTTGAAATCTGAAAAATTTTTTACGTTTTTCCAAACAAAACAAAGAGATACTATACCAAACACCCGGCCTACAACTGGCGTTGCGTTAATTCAGTCCTTGAGTTGTTGTTTTATATATATATATATATATATATATATATATATATATATATATATATATATATATATATATATATATATATATATATATATATATATATATATATATATATATATATATATATTTTTTTTTTTTAATTTATATCTGTTTTTTTATAAACATTAAATTGAAATTTTTTGGGCCAAAATTTTAAAAATGTTTATTTTATGATCCATTTGTTTTACTATTAGTGAAAAGGTCTTTAAAATAGCACCCAAAGTGGGAAAATACTCGCGGGAAGTATTTCGGCGAGGCCGTGGAGGAAATTAACGATTTATTTGCAGAAATGAGCTATGCAAATATTGAAGAAGAGCGTCCAAATAAAAGATTTAGGATGGAGGACAAAATTTAATAAATGGTACAATATATTTTTATATTATTATAACTGTTTAAAGCAAATAAAATAAATATAAATAGGAAAACTTGAATCAATATTTTTTTCAATATTAGGAAGTATTTTATTAAGAGTTTTCAATTAATCATTATAAATTGTTTAAACAATTTTATTGTAAAATGTAAAATTACTTTATTAAAGTAAAAGCAAAAAATTTAAAAGATTTCGATTGTTAATTTATTATTATTTTATAGTAATTTAATTTTAAAGGATGTAACGTATTAAGTTTTTCGGAATTTCGCATTTTTCCACGGCGATGATTTATGCCAGATGACAATATTTTGACAAGTTACCCTAAATTTAAAAAGAAGGTTCTACGATACTTAGAAGATAAAATAATGATAATGTTACAGAGCTCTCGATTGAAGACCGATTCAAAAAAAAAATAGGGGCTGAGCTGATTCTCCACTTTGCCCAGTAGTACTTGGGGGGAAAAACTCAGTTTAGGTGGCTACTTTTAAAGACCTTTCACTAATAGTAAAATTATAAGTTGGATCATAAATTATTTCTTTAAAATCTGGGAGAATTTTAGTCCTAATGTTTATAACAAAGAAGATATGAATTTTATAAAATAATATATATATATATATATATATATATATATATATATATATATATATATATATATATATATATATATATATATATATACACACACCCGCAATGGTCTAGGGAATATATTTATTTCAATGAGTGTAAACGAGTTTTTATCGTGTTTAAATGTTTTGGGTTGGTAAAATATGTTAAGAATATTGATAAGAGATGGGCATTTTAATTTTTTTTTTTGTATAAAAAATGGACTACTTCATTTTACGGTTCAAAAATGGGACTTCTGCAAAAACTCGTTTTTAAATCAAAGTAGTGGACATATCAGTTTTAAAATTTGAAAATATTGGTCAGTAATATTGTAATCCAAAGTAGAGTATAGACTCCGTCTGTTACTTATTTATCATGCAAAGACGCCATCTTAACCGGGATGAAATGTTGCGAGCTGTTGGAATGTTAGAAGCTGGTACTAGGCAAGCTCGTGTTGCTGAAACTCTCCACACATCACAGAGCGTAATCTCAAGATTATGGGCACGTTTCCAAGAAACAGGTGATGTTTCTGAAAGACATCCAGGTCCATCACGGCTGACTCGGCCATTGTGCAAATGGCTAGAAGAAATCCCACAGTAACTGTTCCAGAAATAATGAATCGGGTACGCGAAACGCATAATATCGTAATTTCAAATTCTACAGTTCGGAACAGATTGCATGAAGGTGGACTACGTAATAGACGACCATTGAGATGCCAGCCACTTTCTAGAGGAAATCGCGCTGCTCGTTTAGCTTGGGCAACAGAACACAAGAATTGGACTAATAATCAATGGGCCCCAGTTCTTTTTACAGATGAATCTCGGTTTGGGTTGCATCCGGATTCAAGAAGACTGAGGATATGGAGAGAACCTGGACTACAAAGAGTCTTGGAAAATGTGCAAGAAGTCCACAGTTATAGAGGTGGCACAGTAATGGTGTGGGCTGGAATACGACTCGGCGGAAGAACCGATCTCGTTTTGGTTGAACATTTTTTAAACGCTCATCGATATGTGGAAGAGATTCTTCAACCATTTGTCTTACCCCATGCAAGACTTGTTGGACCAGACTTTATATTGATGCACGACAACGCTCGTCCTCATGTCGCTAGACATGCTGCAAAATTTTTTACAAGACAACCAAATCACCGTTTTGCCATGGCCTGCTCAATCACCTGACCTAAATCCAATCGAGCATGCATGGGATATGCTACAAAGAACGGTTTTGCGTGAAAACCCTCAATTCCAGAACCAAGAACAACTGTTTGCTGCGTTAAATGCTGCTTGGTTTGCCATAGCTCAGGAAGATATGGACAATTTAATTCTGAGTATGCCAAGAAGGTGTCGCGCAGTGATAAACTCCAGAGGAGGTCATACTCGTTATTAAAAAAATTCATCATTATAAAAAAATTGGTATATGTTTAGAATATGACTTTTAATTTTGTTTGATATTTAGTTGAAATAAAAAAATGGTTGTACGCCACTGTAGTTTTTCTTTTCTGGTATCTACATTTAATTAAAATATTACATTTTGTACAGAATATGATAAATTTCCATAAATTATCTTTTTTGGCCATATATTTTTAAATTCTTTGATTTATATCCCTAAAATAGGAATATCCTTAGACCATTGCGGTGTATATATATATATATATATATATATATATATATATATATATATATATATATATATATATATATATATATATATATTATATTATATATATATATATATATATATTTTATAATTATAATATATTGAAAAATTACGAAGTTATTCTAAATGTTTATAACTATAAAAATGGCTGTGACATTTTAAACAACAATTTTAAATTAAAATTATTTTTGGTATAAATTCTTGAAGTTGATGCCTTCAAGAATTCATTTCACTTTTGAAAACTGTTCTAGGATCATTTCCTGGGCAACAACAGTTGTTTAAATAATTCGTCTCTGGGATAAACAATTAGCTTTATTTATAAACTCATAAACCAATCTGGCTAAAATTTAGAACACATATTAATACCAATGATGCCCTCATTCTCACAAATTTCTAGCCATTTACAATAATTATTGCAATAGTTATAAACATTTATTTAATATTGCTAAAAAGTCCCGTATTGGGCTTAATTGTTTATCGATTTTAATTCATAAAAACTAGAATTTAAGGTTTTTTCATGCTTTAAAATCTCCAATTTACCGTTTTAATTTTAATTGGAAAATAAGACAACCGAAATACTAAATTTCGTCAAAATATATATAAAATTTTTACTCCCTTTTTAATAACTTTATACAGATTTTATAACAAACAGTTAAAAAAACCCTTATCCAAAATCAAATTTTTGGAATTTTATTTAACGAAATTCAACGAAGCTCAAACCCAAGATCGCCAAATTTTGATTTTATGAAGAAAATAAAATTTTACATATGTCAAGCAAATATCAAAATTTTAAAATTTTTGAAATTATAGGAGATGGAAATTGTTTATTTAGAGCAGTAAGTCTTTTTTTATATAAAACACAAGAAAAACATGCCGAAGTTCGAAGTAAGACCTCAAAATTTATTTAAATGAATGGGAAAACTTAAAAACTATATTTTGGATGAGAATATATCAAAAGATGAGTATTACAAGAAAATTAATGCTCCAGGTACTTATGGAACGGCTCTAGAATGTTTTGCCTTATCTGAAATTTACAAATTAATTTTAATGTATTTACATTTGTTGAAAACCTACCCCTAAGCCAGATTTTAAGCAAGAAAGCTATGGTTTTATCGGATTGTTTGAAGAAACATACATCAACTATTAATCTTCTTTTGGAAACCTAATAACGGACATTATGATCTCATTCAGAAATATAATTTAGATAATGATGAACAAAAAACATCTTGTTCGATATGTCAAAAATCGTTCAAGAATATGAATGGCCTTAAAATTCATAATGTAAAAATGCATCTAAAAACCAACTTAAAGAAGAATTTGGAGAACTCAAAATCTAAAAATAACATGTCTGATGATAATAAATGTAACGTTCGAAAAATTCAATGAAGTATCCACCAATCAAATTAAATAAACCCCTGAAAATTTAATTAATCAAAATCCAAGTTTAAATGGTGAATTTTTAATCAAAGCTTTCGCTGAATTAAAATCATCAACTCCCATTGTAAAAATCATTCCAAAAGGAGCCAGACCATCAATTTCTGATGAACTTTCATTTCTTCTTGAAAAATGTGTATGAAAAATGACTTTCATTCTTGGATTTCATTATTTCTTTTCCCATACGCTGTTTTAGCAATACCTGTCAACTCAAAACATAATAGAAAATCTTCTTTAACAACATTAATAAAAAACAATTTAAAATCCTGGTTGAAAAATAAGTTTTTACAAACAAATGATCTTCTGAATTATATATAAAAATATCAGTTACATCTAAAAAACCATCAAAGAAGAAAGATTCCAACAAGTTTGATGAGAATAAGTACCTTTCAAAGAAAATCAAAGCCAAAATTGCAGATGGAGATATCAGAAATGCAATCCGAATTCTCACTTCAGATGATACTATCGCACCTAGAAATGAAGAGACCTTTGAAAAACTGAAAAAGAAACATCCAGTATCCTAACAAGATAATGATGTCGATTATTCCTTTAAAAATATTGATTTTAATTTTAATTTATCTGAAAATGAAATTAAAAGTGCTATTTCTTCATTTCGTCCTGGGTCTTCTGGTGGTATAGATTCATTAAGACCAAGACATCTTAAGGACTTGGTAAGTGACGAGCATGGTAACCATTCTTTTAAATTACTGTCGTCAATTAAGTCTTTTATAACTCATTTATTTCAAGGTTCAGTTCCAAAAGATATTTGTAAATTTTTTTATGGAGCAAACCTATGTGCTTTTAATAAAAAATGATGGAGGTATTGACCAATAGCAGTAGGAATATGTTTCCGACGTTTAGCTTTGACCCCGTATTTATGAAAAGCTAGGAAACCTTTTTTCGCCCATATCAACTTGGCTTTGGAACAAAATGCGGAGCAGAAGCAGCAATACATGCAATACGTCGTTTTCTTCTTTATCCTCACGAATCAGATAAAGTTATTTTAAAAATAGATTATCAAAACGCTTTTAATATGGTTAACAGAAAAACAATTTTATCACGAGTAAGCGAATATCTCCAGAATTTTTACCATTTATAGCCCAATGTTATGATAATCCGAGTTTACTTTCTTACGGTGATCAACATATTTTTTCTCAAAGAGGTGTCCAACAAGGAGATCCTCTTGGACCAGCTCTTTTTAGTTTAGCAATTCATCCACTTATTTTATCATTAAATACAGAAATAAATCTTTGGTATCTAGATGACGGTACACTTGCTGGAAACCCAAAATCGGTTTTAGATAATTTTCATAAAATAATCAGAGGAAGTAAAGATTTGGGTTTAAATTTAAATTTTGATAAGTGTGAATTAACTGTTTTATCTAAAGATCATTCCAATATACTATCAAATTTTTTAAGTGTTGTTCCTAATCTGTCAGTAATTCCCATTTCAAATTTTAATTTATTAGGAAGTGCTTTTTCGTCAAATGAAATTGAATACTCAATTAATAAAAAGACAGAATTTTTAAAATCTCTTAGTACCAAATTAAAATTTATAGACTCACATATTTCCTATTATTTACTAAAACATTCCTTTGCCATACCTCGAATGTCTTATTTGTTAAGATGTTCACCTTGTTGGAAATCTCCAGAATTACTTTGTAATTTTGATAATGTATTACAAAGTTTAGTTCAAGACATAACAAATTGTGATATTAAATTAAATTCTTGGTTACAAAGCACTCTTCCAGTAAAATTTGGAGGTCTTGGAATAAGAGATACATCCACCTTGTCTATTTCTGCCTTTTTAGGTTCAATCAATGACGTGTCAGGTTTACTTTCCAAAATTTTACCTTCCTATATTCTTGCGACAGTAGATAATGATTTTAGCAATTGTTTTGTAAGATGGTTATCTGCAATCTTCAAAATCAACCACAAGAATTACCAAAAAAACAGAAAGATTTTGACTTTTTAATTTGCCAAGCTCGTCACAAATATATTACAAACATGTGCCAGACAAGTGAAGATAAGGCACGTCTACTTGCTCTTCAGGCCCCTGAAAGTAATGCTTGGATTAACGCACTTCCATCTTCGTCCTTGGGAAATTTGTTAGATAACAAAACATTCCATATTTCCATCGCTCTCAGACTTGGTCTGCCTGTGTGTGGAGAGCACACCTGCGTTTGCGGCGAAAATGTCGATATTTATGGCCTACATGGGTTAAGCTGCAAAAAAAGCGCAGGGCGTTCTTCTAGACACAGTCAGATAAATGACATTATCAAAAGAGCTCTGATTTTAGCTGAAAATCCTTCTGTGTTAGAGCCTCTTGGAGTTTGCAGAAGCGATGGAAAACGGGTAGATGGAATGACCTTAATTCCTGGAAATATGGAAAACAATTACTTTGGGACGCTACTTGCAGCCATACACTTGCAAAATCCTATCTGGACAAAACTTCAAATTTTGTAGGTGCGGCTGCTCGTATTGCCGAGAATAAAAAAACATCTAAAATATAAAGAGCTTGAAGAACGCTTTATCTTCATTCCTTTTGCTGTTGAAACTTTTGGTCCTTTGGTGATGAGGCTAAGGGTTTTATTAATGAAATTTGCAAAAAATACAATGCAAAAAATCTCAAGTTTCATTATCCAAAGAATTGGTTTAGCTGTGCAACGGGTAATGCAGCATCGGTCCTAGGAACAATCCAGGAAGACCTAGGACTTGATGAAGTTTATAATTTTTAAATATAGATTAAGTTATTTATTTAATTTTAGAATATTGTTGTTTGGTATGTAGTGAATTATTATTAATATATGTAGTACTAGTTGTAAAGTATTTTAATTGTAAGTTAATAAATAATTAGTAAAAAACAAATTTCGGGCTTTTCCCATTGTTTATAAAAAAAACAATGCGTATCTTTTTATGTATTTGTCATTAGAAAGACCCTCCCTTCCATTTAAAACTTTCAGATATCTGCTAAACTTTTTTTCACCTTTTTTATCTAGCCTGGGCTAAAGAGTTTTAGAGAATGTTAAGATGCATGGTTTAAAATTATTTTTAGGTATACTGAGTGGTTAAAAAAGGTGTGACGAAAGTAACATAAGATTTTTTAAATGGAAACTTGTATTTTTAATTAAATTAAAAATAGTAATGAAACTTACTGTGGAAGGTCGGAATAATTTTCACCGTACTGCTCCAGGAACTTGTTAATATCAATATGGGTAATCAACTGAAAAAAAAATATCCATATATTAGTGCTCTAAATCTTTGTATGCCTGGATGTACAGGGTGCCCGGAAAATACCATACAAAATTTTGTTACAGACACCTAGCATCAAACAAGGTAAATTTAGGACAGACATTTTTGTTTTCTGGCAAATGCCTCATCCAATAAAGGATGTTCATTGGTTAAAAATATTTTAAATACATCTAGTTACTGAATAAAAATATCTAGTTTGTCAAAATGTTAATGATATGGAAAATTAGAATAAATGTTTATTAATGACGTCACTTTAACAAACTTTCACTTTTAATAGCCGATTAATACAACCCAACCATACAAAACCCATAATACTAATTACTAAGTATATATACAGGTCAGACATAATATTTATACCTTTGATGGTTGCAAAAATCTACTGGGTATTCTTCCAACTGTATTAGAGTTTCTCCTAGGTCCAAAACCTAAACCTAATAGAACTTCTTCCGGATCAGGCTTTCTTAGTTCTAATACTGATTCTACACTACTACAATGGCTGTCATCTGATTGAAAGGATGCATCCCTATAAAAAAAAACCTACCTAGAAAAGTTATTAATATACTATAAATTCTTCTAACTATATTCTAATATCTATTCTACTATATATTCTAAATTAATTAACAATTTTTTACTGAATAAGGCAATATTTACAACCTAAATTTAAAATACCTTAAAAAATATTTCTGTCTATTTATCAGTGACTGTTGAGTGGCATATGCATTAGGAACTGAAGCTCTGCTTTGAGTTTGATTTAGTTGGTGATTTTGGAGTGAGTTTAATGTTTCCAGCCATTGCTGTGTCAGAGCAGAGTTTTTTCTCATAACCTCAGTCTCATTCCTTAAAAAAAAAGAATTTTCTTACTTGAACCATATATCACACCTCTTTTTCAAAAGTGACACAGGTCTAAAAATCTTAATTCTTTTGTGTATTTTTTACAAAAGTGACATAATTAAAAAAAATAATTGGAAAAATCCACATCCTCCCAACAGCTGCTTTGAACAGGATTGAGATGATTAAAATCAACTGATTAAAATCACGATAAAAATCATGATTTTAATCAGTATGATTTATTTTTTCTAATACTAACCAATTGCAGTGGGGAGGGATCTTCTTAATGTTCAAGATAATTAAAAATCGAATGGGTCAAAAGCGTATGAATAATCTCTCTGTAATAAGTATTGAGCACGATGTTTTAACAATTTGTATTTAACAATTTGTATTAAAAAAATCTTAAACTTATAGTGAATTTTTTTTTCTTTGTATTTTATTCTATTTTCCTAAGAACTGCAATTTAGTTTGTAATTGGTATTATTTTAAAAATATATTTGTCAAAGTCAAAGTCAAATATAAAAAAAATCTCGTTAACAAAGATTATAAAATTTAACATTAAAAGATAAACAATCAGTAATATCAAAGTAAAAATACATTTAAGACAAATTTAAATTTTTTTCTATATACGTACTGTATTTATTTACACCCCTAAAAATCTTATAATCCAATAATATTTAGTCCAAAGGCGATGAGGGACCAAATAAATAAAGAAACAACATTCACAAATTAAAATTTTTAATCAACATTAGTAATGTTGCAAAACATAAAACAGCACACTAACAGGGAAACAAAATATTAGCGTCAATTCAAATAAAAAAAAAAACACAGAAAAAATGCACGCATAAAACAAACTATGTCAGTTAAACACAATTAAAAGGTATCAGTGTAGTACTCCTGCAAGTTGTAGTATGCTTTATCAACCAGTAGGCTTTTTAGTTTACCTTTAAATAATCTTAAGGATGTAGTTGTTCGCAGAGACTGAGGGAGGTGATTGTAAATCTTTTTACTTTCATAAAATATAGAATTTTTCGTAAGGGTACTTTCCGGAATGGGGAGTGGTAGGTTATGATTTTGCCGAGTGTTGTAGATTGCCTCATTATGCATACTGGAATATTTTTTGTGCACAAGAAATACAGTCTCCACAATGAATAGACACGGCAATGTAAGGATTTTATTTCTGATAAAAAGAGGTTTACAGTGATCTCGAGATTTTACCTTACACATATATTGGATAGATCTCTTTTGTAAAATAAAAACAGAATTAAAGAGATGTTGACTGCAATATCCCCAGAAAGCAATTTCATAAGTTAATGCGATTCCACAAATGAAAAATAAGCTGTCCTTGCTGCAGCAATACCCTAGCTCATTTGAAACAGTTTGAACAGCAAAGCAACAACTAGCTATTTTTTTATTTAGTTTAGTTACATGGCTTACAAACTTCAGGTTGCTGTCCAGATACACTCCCAAAAACTTAGAATCTTTTTTGTTTTCAATGTGAGTTTCTGAAATATATAGATTGTCAAAATTAAATTTAAATGTTAATATGTTTTTTTTGATATATTAACAGCAAGAAGATTGGAATCACACCATTTTTTAATCTTAACTAAATCTCTAGAAATTGTTTTCTTTAATTCTTTCTCATCTCTATTTTTCCATACAATAGTAGTGTCGTCAGCAAATAATGTAAAAGTGCCGTCAATATGAATATTAGTCAAATCGTTTATATATAAAAGGAACAGGATTAGACCCAACACAGATCCTTGTGGTACTCCACAAGAAATCGGTGATGGGTGAGACATTTCTCCCTGAAAATTTACTTATTGGGAACGATTGGAAAGATATGATGATATCCAGTCATAGGAGCTTCCAACAAAGCCATAACATTTCAGCTTTTTTAAGAGAATTTCATGATTTACGCAGTCAAAGGCCTTAAAGTAGTCACAAAACACGGCGCCCACAATGTCATTGTCATTTAAACTAGAATAAACCTTTTCAAAGAAAGCAAAAATCGCATCCCCTGTACCCCTTAAATCCTGGAAAGCAAACTGAAAGACACTTAGCAGCTTATGTTGTAAAAGTAGATAAAATTTTTCTCATTTCTTGAATAGTAAGATGTAGGGCCCCCACAAGAAATCTGCCCAAGGGCCTCCACAGTCCTAAATCCGGCGCTGCAATTACATTATTTGAGTTGTGTAACTTTTAAAGAGAGTGTGTGATATTATTATTAATAATTTACATTATACCAAAATTGTGTGTTAGAAATTAAAGATTTTAAAAACACTTTCTGCAAAAAACGGTAACCTGGGCTGTTAACCTAGATAAAAAAACTTAATATTTAGGTTACAAATCCCATTAAAAATTGCTTAGTAATTTTTTTTTAGACGTCAGACAATTTCGCTATTGAACAAAAACACTATCTATCTACGAAAATATTGTGAAATTCAATTTAAAACCTGTAAAATAGAACTATTCCAAGTATTGTTTTAAACGGTTTAATAGGTATCAATTTAACTTAATTATCTGTTTCCTACCTTTCCATTTCTTCCGGTTTTTGTACCATTAACTTCTAAATAATTGTCTTTTTTGATTTTCTATTAAGTTATTCGTCAACACTCCTGTATGTTGCAAAATATTATACTAAACAAAAATTTACATTATAATTCCTCTATTCATAAACATTTTGATTTTGTAAAATAATAAATAATCCAAAAACATGACATTTAAGTCATCACAAAAAAGTCATTAAAGGCATTTTAAATCAATTATTACCAAATTTTTTCTAGGTAAGCACAACATACCGGTATCATACTGGTTCCACAGCATAACTCGCAGAAATAGCACCCTTTCATGAATTACCGAAAAAGTACGGTCATTTTTATTGCGGAAGTTCAGCCAACGTTTTGCTAAGATATAATTTGTCTGCTTTATTTGAATTGTAATTGTTTCTTTCGTGTTTTGTGCTTAAAAATATTAAAAGCGCTGCCGGCAGAGATCTTACTTCCTGTTAGTTATGCTGTGCACAAGTAAATATGTTACATGGTAAGCCGCAAAAATTTGCTTTAAATGTTATAAACGGTTGATATGATTCACCCGAAAAGCACTGGTTGTTAAAGCCAGATGTAGAGTAGAAGAAGAGCCGAGTTCGGTATATAACTCAACGTATTTAAGGTACATTTTTTTGCATGAGAGCTTATAGTCCACAGTACAGGCCCCCTCCTGGCAAGTTGATTACCACATACTTTATAATTCGTGAGTAACTTCGTTTCGACGAGTCTACCACACTTTTCCTCTGCGACTTTTCTCGATTCCTCCGCTTTTCCGCTCGAAAAAGCCCTATATTATGGCGATTTCCCAAGGTTCTATAAAGTCACGACCACAACTTTTTTTTTAGCTTAAGTTACTGGAAATTTTGTTAAAAATGTGAATTTAAACTTATCCGACAAAAATTTGTCCGACATTTTCATGTCTACCGTTCGAAACATGCCCAAATGACAGGGTTATTGCGAACAATAACTGTCTTGGAGGATGCATTTGAAATCAAATAAACTTAATAAGCGAAGAATAATTATTCAAGAAAGAAAAATTATTGTCACCAAACCGTCATAATGTTTACTTTTAACCCTCATTATTTTTTTCATGAGTATCGCTTGATAATTTTAGTAGGTTTTTCTTTATAATCCTTTGCTGAATTTTTTAAATAAGGGTGACTTTCTACTGTACAAATTTTATATTTTTGAGCGACCCTGTACTTAACCCGTGACGAGTACTTACAGTGTAGTTGATTGTTAGTTGACCATAGAAACTTTTAGGAACCTGGTTTCAAGAAAAGGTGTTAATCTAGGATCCGTGTTTTAATACGAGGTGTTACGGAACACTGCAAAAATTATGTTTATGTAGTTTTATTATTTTTGAAGGTAAAGGGGGACACCAAATTGTCGGACAGGGTACCACTATTTTCTACAATAATTTAAAAAGAAAAAAAGTGAAAATTAGGTTTGTGGTCAACGATTTTTATACCCCGTCAAAATTCCAATTTCCAGCTGTCGGACTGAAAAAATGCGGCTTGAAATTTGTCGGACAAACATAAAATGGTATTTATAAATTATTTACGATTAATTTTACCAAAATTACCTATGTGTGATCGGTTTTCAATACCTTGTCATTTGGGCATGTTTCAAGCGGTAGACATGAAAAGTCGGACAAATTTTGTCGACAAGTTTAAATTCACATTTTCAACAAAATTTGCAGTAACTTTAGCTAAAAAAAAAGTTGTGGTTGTGACTTTTTAAAACCTTGGGAAATCGCCATAATATAGGGCTTTTTCGAGCGGAAAAGCGAAGGAATCAAGAAAAGTCGCAGAGGAAAAGTGTGGTAGACTCGTCGAAACGAAGTTCCTCACGAATTATAAAGTATGTGGTAATCAACTTGCCAGGGGGGGTGGCTGTACTGTGGACTATTATTTAATCTAGTAAGAATATTCAATGACTTTAATGGTATTCTTTAATTATACATTTTTTAACAATATAAGGTAACATTAACTACACTCTTCAAGCTTCTCCCTCGTCAGTAACCGGTGGTTCGCTCGGTGAACCTTCTGTATCAGTTATTTCAGTTGTAGTCTCAGCTACAGTTTCTGCAACGTCTCTGTGACTTCAGTCGCAACTTCAGGAGCTAAAAACAAAAAGCTCTTTTAAAAAAGTCTTAACAAGACGAACAAATTGTAAGGTCTCATTCGATTAAAGCCAAATTCATTTTACCTTCTCCTGCATCAGGTTCTCCAGGAACCTCTTCTGCCCCTTCTTCGGCAGGAGCTTCTGCCTTTATTTCTTCACCTTCAACAGGCGCTTCTTCCCCTTCAGCAGGTGCTTCACCTTCGATAGCTTCACCACTTTGTACAACTTCTCCTTCTGGGACTGCTTCACCACCTTCTACAGGAAGACCTTCTCCTTCAGCTGGAGGCTCGCCACCTTCTGCTGGCGGTGCACCTTCTTCTCCTTCGGGTACTGCTGTGCCTTCTTCTGCCGGAGGCAATTCGCCTGTTGCTGGTTCAGATGGAGCTTCACCTTCCACCACCTCGCCTTCAGGGCTAGGTTGAGCCTCTCCTTCGCCTTCTGGAGCTGCAGCTGCTTCGTCTTCTTCTTTTGGTTCTTCCTTGACGATTGGAGATTCTTCGGCTGGACTGGGTGGTGGAGGCATTTCTTCTTCAGGCCTTGGTTCGGTTTTGATTTGCGGAACGGAAGGTTCTCCTTAAAGAATATTTAAAAGACACAAAATTACCACATATTTCCGTGTTTTGACTAAAATGATAGTTTCCTTTTTAGCTGCAATCAAATATACCTTAAGTAAATGGGAGTTCGGTAAGCCCAAGTTAAATAATATCTATAGAATAAAAAAAACACTGTCTTTTACAGGAGAAGAATAACTTTTGAGTCTAAAAGATGAATCTTATGTGCAATGAATGATAAAGTAAGAAAAAAATTACCCAGAGCTTCCTTAGACGGTTTCCTTTCTTTGCCTTTGCCACCCTTTTGATCACGAGGTCCTGGTGCGAAGAGTTTAAATTCATTCGGCAACTCCTCGTCACTGTGAAGCTGATCGGTAAAGTAGATTCTTCTTATTCTAACGTTCGCGTGTATTTGGACTCTCACTGTTTCCATATAAGCAGAGCCTAAATTAAACAAAGACACATACAGGATGTAACACAAGTAATAACAACAAATACAGGGTGTACGGGAAAATGTTGGAAATCTCCCGGATACGAAAAAAACGCGTCAAAAGAATACTACAAGTTCGGTTAAACTTTTTTCGTATAGGCCCCCTCTTCGGAGATATTGGCTTCCAAAGAGCTCCAATGGAATCAAGTTTTTAAGACATAATTATTGAATCACCTGGTATATTTACATTTTATTTTAATAAGGTGTAATACCAAGTAAGACTCTTCAAATTACTTTTAAAGGAAGTGGTGTGAATTACTACCTCATGACCTCCTTTTTTACGCCCTTTATTGATAAGTACATGGACAACGTTTTTTAAAAACCTTTAACTATTGACCAATAATTAAATACTCTTCATTCATGACGCTAATACTAACCGTTTTCGAAAATACATCACTTTATTACATAATGTATTTGGCGTATTTCGATAAAAGATACATCTTTGTTCCTATTAAATGTTATTCGCAAGTGTATCAAACTTTACGGAGCTCATGTTGAACCATTTCACAAATTTTTTAACTAAAAGTTTAACTTTTTATTGAAACGACAAAAGAAAATTTTTCTTTTTCATATTCAAGCCGACAGAACTAGAGGACTAAGAGTGTAAATGAAGATGAAGTAACATTTTTTTCGAAAATGGTTAGGAATAGCAACATGAATGATGAGTACATAATTTTCAGCCAGTAGTTAAAGACTTTTAAAAAACATTGTCCAAAGTTCTTGTTAGTATAATAAAACAGCAGGTTTCACTTTAACTAATTTAGTAATTAAAGGATTATAAAGAAATAAAGAGTAGTTATAAAACAGAAATAACATAAGAGAGCTTTAACGAGTTTATCGCCATTACGTATTCTTACGACGAGTAACTGCCAGTGACATCTAATGACAACTTTATACATTACATATTCTATTGTTAACGGTTAGTATACCAAATAATCAATAACCTGTACTAAGCTTATTACACCGTAAAACAGATGGCGCAATGCATACTAATACAATCTTTACTAAAAGTTTCTGACCTCCGACCAGTGAGGTGCGGTCGATAAAAAAACTACATAGTTTTTTCCGGGAAGGCGGTAGGAGAAACCGTATCTGCTGTATTTTCCGTAGGGGATCAAGGAAAAACTCACCCTGCCATTCAGAGTGTGGTGAAAGTGTAGTTTCGAAGTCTAGAGTCATTCCTATAACCCTTCTTTTTAAAATCACACGTGGTGACGTTGACCATATGGCGGTATAGAGCACAGGCTCGTGAGTACCAAAGAAGGAACTGAAAAGAAACCGGTTATATCTGGATTTTGTTGTTGCATTTCTCGACAACTGAATGTGCATTGGAATAGCTTTCTTTATTGAAATAGTCGGGAGCTTCGATACGGTTTCGAGCCGGACTACATCGGAGTTCCTTAAAAAAATGGCTAGCCCCTCGCTTAACCCAATTTAACGGGGGTGTAACCAACGCGGAAGGGTTGCTCCGCCTCTTGCTAAGCTTTGAAGGGGTGAAGGCAAGCTGGCGAATGCCTGAGAAAAGCCATCCGGGGGTATAACAGCCCCCAATTTGCAAGTCAAGTCAAAAGATTCTAGGATATGGTATCGAATTTTTGAAGATATAAGAAAATTGACTAGACATATCGATTAGCTCCGACTGCAATAAAAATCCTCAAAAGTGATCCTTTATGGCCATGCAAACAGAGATGAGAATAGTTCAGGTCCGCACTTTACCCTATACGTTTAGATATAACCTGGGGCAAATAGGACATCATGAATACTTATAAATATATTTTTCCAGTCAGGTAGAAATACGACCCTGTACGGTCGGGTGCGGTAATTAGGCCAACCTACCCTAATAGTACCATAAAATGCTAATTTCAAGGGTTTTTACTGCACTCAGAAGCAGTCGAGACTTTTAGTCATTTTCTTCTATCTTGAAAAATTATTTTAAGTATTGCTGGATTAAACTAAATACACTATTATGTCCAACAGTTCTTATCAATACAGGGAGTAAAAAAGGTGGTCATAAGTATCACAGCAAGTTCGTCACTGCAGCTGTGAGTAATTCACATTGGTATAACATCCGTTGGTGGTACACAAACCGTGGTTCTCTAAATCCTGTGACAAAGCCAGACTTTTAAAAATTTAAGCCCACGAAAAGTTTCTTCAAAACCCCAATCCCGAAAATCGACAGGCTAGCATCAAAGCAAAAAATCAGTATAATCAGACCATCTTAGAAGCAAAAGACCGCTTTAACAATCGGATAAAAGATAAAGTTCTCTCTTGCTCGAATGGCAGTAAAGCTTTCTGGTGCTTTGCCAAAAATATAAGTCAAAACTTTTGCACAAATTCTTTTCCACCCCTAATCTCTGAAGATGGAATTGTCTCTACCTCTAAAGGAAAAGCCGAACTATTTGCCAAACAGTTTGCTGCCAATTTTACGCTCCTCCTATTATTTTTCCTCTTCCAACAGTTGTAACTATTTCTCATAAAATGTCCCATATCATTTTTAAAGTAAAACAGATCAAGCGTATTCTTTCTTCTCTTAAT
This sequence comes from Listronotus oregonensis, assembly GCA_019359885.1. Classification (NCBI taxonomy): domain Eukaryota; kingdom Metazoa; phylum Arthropoda; class Insecta; order Coleoptera; family Curculionidae; genus Listronotus; species Listronotus oregonensis. The sequence goes on from JAHBCN010000315.1 coordinate 114,779, forward strand.
ACTAAAAAATCGTCTGGGCTGGATGGCATACCAGCAATCGTCTTAAAAAAATGTGCTCCCGAGCTTGCACCCATCCTAACTCGCCTCTTTCGAATCTCTTACGACACGGGCATTTTTCCGGAGAGTTGGAAAGCTGCGCGTGTGCAACCTGTCCCCAAAAAAGGATACAAAACTTTCCCTTCTAACTATAGACCTATATCTCTTCTTTCAGTTGTTTGCAAAGTAATGGAAAAATTCATTAATTCCCAAATCTTAAAGTATCTGGAAAAACATAAGATCTTACATGATAGACAATATGGATTCCGTCACAGTAGATCCACAGCTGATCTTCTTTCCTTTGTCTCACACAACAGGAATAAGTCCCTTCAGTTTCTTGGTGAATCCCAGATCGTTGCTCTTGACATATCCAAAGCTTTCGATCAGGTCTGGCATGATGGGCTTCTTAACAAACTTTCTTCTTACGGTCTTCCACCTAAGCTTTGCTCTTGGCTTTCCAGTTTCCTTTCTAATCGACGTATATCAGTTAGTGTAGATGGTCATTCTTCCAGCTTCTACCAAATTAATGCTGGGGTGCCCCAGGGCTCAGTGCTGGCACCCACGCTGTTTCTTCTACACATTAACGATCTTCTCTCTTTCACAATCAATCCCATTCATAGTTTTGCTGACGATAGTACCCTTCATTCTAGCATTCAATTTCTTAAGCCACCATGTAATTCTGACTTAGAAAACAAGCGCAGGTCAATGCAGATATCTCTTTCAAAAGACCTCAAACTTATCTTGGATTGGGACGCCAAAAATCTTGTTCAGTTTAATGCCTCGAAAACACAGTCATATTCGCTGTCGCGAAAAAAGTCTGCCAATGCTCATCCCTTACATATGAGCGGACAAGTTCTGCAGAACAAAGAGTCGTTTAATCTTGTCGGCGTTACTTTTGAGAATAACCTTAACTGGCACAAACACATTACATCCATAGCCTCGGCAGCTTCAAAAAAGCTTGGATTCCTCTTCCGAGCCAGAAAATATTTCTCCCCTTCCAATCTGTACACTCTGTACGTATCCCAAATCAGACCCTCTTTAGAATATTGTTCTCATGTCTGGGGAATGGCGTCCTCTACAACACCTAGCATTCTGGACTCCATTCAAAGAAGAGCCGTTCGTCTTATTAATGATCCAACGCTCACAGAAAGGCTTCCTCTTCTTGCCCACCGTCGAGCTGTGGGGGATCTGTCGCTCTTCTATAGGTATTTTCACGGCTTCTGCTCAGAGGAATTGGCCAGTATAATTCATTCTCTGGCCGCTCCCAACAGAGCAACACGTAGTGCAACTTTTATGCATCCTTTTAGAGTTCAGTTAGAGAAGCCCCGAACTTCCTGCTTTCTTCGTTCCTTCATCCCTAGAGTGTCAAGACTGTGGAACCTGCTGCCCGCAGAAGCTTTTCCTTCTCCTCACAATCTCCAAATATTTAAGTCTCGTGTGAACAAACTCCCTCTCACCACACTGAAGACATCCACGGTACGTTAGTACTTAGGCATCAGCCTTCGTGGACTGTCCCAAGATAAAAAAAAATCCTATTGAAATAAAATCGGAGATATACCTGCAGTTTTAATAATTATGCCTCAAAAACTTGACTCCATTGGAGCTCTTAGGAAGCCAACATCTCCGAAGGGGTGGCCTACACTAAAAAAGTTTATGTGAACTGGTAGTATTCTTTTTACATGTTTTTTCATATCTGGCAGATTGCCCACATTTTCCCGGACACCCTGTATAACCGTGTAATCTTCAGTCAACAGGTTAAATATTGGTACTGTTACCATATGCTCTTTTGGTAAAATCAGCCAGATTAAATTGGACTTGATTCCACCCGGCACTGAGACCAATTGGCATGGTTGTACAGAACGGCCTCACTTTGGTTGTTGACTGAAAGTTGGATACTCTGAATCGCCGACGCATATCTTTGTCGTCTAGAAAAAAAACATGTTTAAAGTAAAAACTATTGATATTGTTTAAATGTATTTATTATATAATGTTGATTTTTTAAAATATTTTTTAAAATATATTTATAAGGTAAAAGGATTAGTAGGATAAAAGGATTGCTAAAAGTAATAGAAACGTAACTTCTGTAGAGGGCCTAGGTCCCCTGTACCTAAGAGGTAAAACAATAAAGATTGTAGGAGAGGTAAAATATTTGGGTGTCATCCTAGACTCTAAACTTACCTGGAACCAACATCTGCAGAAAAAAAGGAAGAAAGCGGAGATGACTCCTACGTTAATCAGTCGCGCACATGGAAAAACATGGGGCCTTAAACCAAACATGGTTTATTGGTTATACATCATGGTGGTAAGACCTATGATAACATACGCATCACTGGTATGGTGGACCAAGATGCGACAAAGAACTGCTGTTACAGAAATGGCCAAGGTATAAATACTTGCTTGCTTAGCTATAACAGGAGCAATCAAAACAACCCCAACAGCAGCCATGGAGTATCTCTTGGACCTTCCACCACTTAACCTCATAGTGATGGAAGAGGCAAGAATGGGCTACTTCCGGCTGCAACAAAAACCAACTGGTGTCTACGCTAGTTTAGGACACAACAATATAAAAAGTCAGGTGAAAACGGAAGTCAGGAAAGCTAGTAATCTCGTGGCTTCCCGGTATAATAGTATTTTGGAAAAAAAAATCTTCACCCACCACAAGAACATGTCTTTTACCCTATATTACCTGTCTATGATGTTAGGAGTCCTCTGTGTTTTTATTGGTATATTAAAGTATAAGTGGGTATAAAGGTCTTTAAAACAGGCGCGATTTTTCGAGCACGACGGCGAGGCCGGAGTTCTCGAGATAGAGCAAGTGTTTTAATGACTAGATTTTTACGAATACTTTATGCTATTTTTTTAAGCTTTTGAAACATTTGTTATAGTAATATAACTAAATGTACTCATGTCAGATTAATATTTTTTTTCTTTAAAATGCCTGACATGTGCCAAAATTCAAGGTTAAAGGTTGGCAATGTCATCTTAGACCTCACATTTCTCGTGTATTTTTGATTGATGTACCACGGTAACCTTTAAAACACGCGCGGGGTTAAAGGTTGGATTTAAACACGCTCAGGCGTACTTTAATTAAGCAAAAGGGGTACCAATAAAAATATTATATTTAAAATGTCTTCCATTAATTAGGATATAGTTATATTCATTATAGCCTTAATATAAAATCTTCTGATGAAAATTTTTACTGGATATTAACCATCAAAGGCCAATCATTATGATGGTGATGGTACGCCTCTTTTAGGCAGCTTCTTCCTACTTAATTTATAATTATTAAAAAAATATTCCATTTTGTTCTCTTCCGTGTTTACCAAATTCGTGGCCCTAATTCTCAACAAACTAACTTAATCCTATTTACGCGGCCTGGAGGTCCAGATTGTCCAGAACTAATGAATCAATATCGCAAACTATTAAACTATTAATTGGGTTATACCAATGTGCCAAATACCGAGAGCTCCGCGACGCCTTTAAATGTAGCTGGATCGGTTTTCCAGATTCCCGGATTAACTTGTCTATTCGATATAACACGCTAAAGTCGATAAATTTGATTTGGCAGTTGATTGGTGGAATAACTTTAACCTAAGTAAAAATTTAAATCAGAATTTAAAAGGGATACTAGATACTACGTCACTTAATATATTCCCCTGTCTAACATATAGATGGCCCATATAATTTCTGGATAGCACTAACCTTCAAACGATACGTGTTAAAAGGGCATTGGTGCATAAGGGGGGTAATCGCCCTTTTTCCTTTTTTTAAATCTCACCCAGCTAAGCTTGTTGAGAATAAAAAGAAGGGCTTTTTCCTGTTTTTTTATTCTCGTAGGTGCTTCGGAAAGTGTTTTATTGAATTATAAAGATGTTTCGTTTTTTTTTTAATATCTCAGCCCCATTAAAAGATTTTTAAGTTTTGTTTGCGCCAAATTAAAGGTCTTTGACGCGCGGATAAAGCGCAATTTTTTTCCAAAAATTTTTGGCATCCAATTCAATTTTTTTTAGGCTTTAAATATTTTTTTAACAAAGCCTATTGACCCATGTTATAATGAAAAAAATAAATGTGATGTGTCTTTAGTAGATTTAGCTCCATAAATTATTTCATAATATTTGAAAAGGTGATAGGGGGTCACAAAATTCAAAATTCATATTTTTCGCTATTTTTCGATATTTTTTTAGAAAAACTTTCAATTTTATTAATAATTTTTTATATTTCTAAAGAATAGGAGTTTTAAATAACTTTTGGATTAAAAAATAAACAAGAAAAATAATTTTAAAAATATTTAAATATTACTAAAAAGTAGAGGCAAAGGATCCCGCAATTTTCTGATGGCCAATGGGTTTCGGCCAGTTGTTTTCAAAATTTGCATAGTGATAGTCTTCAACATGCTGAGCAACAGTTTTCACGGTCACAAAACCCGAAAATTCCCCCAACCCCCCAAAATCACCCTCAAAGGTCCTTGGGGATTTTTCTAATGGGAAATGGGTTTCGACCAATTGTTTTCAAATTTTGCATAGTGCTAGTTTTCAACACGCTAATCAATAGTCTCTACGAGCACAAAACCGACCTTTGAGGGTGATTTTGGAAGGGTTTCAAGGATTTTCGAGTTTTGTGTCCGTGGAAACCTATTTTCCATAGGCAAAAAAACCCAGTGACTTTTGAGGGTGATTTTGGGGCGTGACCTCCTGTCTCCCTTTCAAAAATTATTAAAAAAAATTATGAATCTAGATCTACTAAAGACACATCACATATATTTTTTTTATCATAACGTGCGCAATAGACTTTGTTAAAAAAATATTAAAAACGTTTTAACCCAAAAAAAATATAATCTCTCACCAAAAATTTTTCTAAAAAAATTGTGCTTCATTTGCGCTTCGAAGACCTTTAATTAATTTGGCGCAAGGAAAACTAAAAAATCTTTTTATGCGGCTGAGATATTAGAAAAACGAAAAATCTTTATGCTTCAATAAAACACTTTTTGAAGCACCCACGTAAATAAAAAAAAACATAAAAAAGCACGTCTTTTTATTCTCACCAAACCTAGCTGGGTAAGATTTCAAAAAGTGAAAAGGCCGATTACCCCCCCTCCCCTTAGGCGCTGTTTCATCGGGGTACTTTGCTCGGTTATGTTCCGTACTAACGGTCGTAATGTATTATTTGGTTCCTTTGGGGTTAGTAACGGCTCTTCTCGGCACTATAGAGCCTTCTTGTCCTCGTTATCCGTCCGACTAGCTCATTTGTGGCCGGGAACAGGACTCTTTTACCGTTTCCCCGATAAAGATGGTGGGCATCATCACTGTCACTACCCGGGCCGGTAGTGCCGGGAAGTGCAGTTGTACCATGCCCTAACTGCGATTGTTTCTGCATTCTAATGTAATGATGCCAGGAGGCGTTATTGTCTTTTGTCGGTGTACGTAGCATTTTGAGTGACCAGGTTCTCCCGGAAACCGGCTAGAACCCGCTATGCGGTTTTCACGGGATTATTCCCTGGTACTCCCTCTTCTATTTAGAATTTACCTGAAACCGGGTTCTGCCGGGTTTCATATTCAAATAAAAAGTCAAAGTCGAGAAATTAAATATCTTATTAGTGCAATTCCCTGAATATCCCTATTAATCCCCAAGTAACCCGCTAGAACCCGCTTCCTGGTTCTTAGCGTCGTGTTCCTACTTAGTTCCTGCTTTTATTAAATTTTACCCCATGCCGCGTTCTGCCGGGTTTCGTGTTTAAATATAGCCCTGAAGTTGTAGAAATAAAATAATTTAACTGAATATTCCCTTTATCCCTATTTTTCCTGGATAGACCAGGGAATAACCCGCTGTGAGGTTATCCCGGGATGATTCCTTGAAGTGTCCCCTTTACGTTAGTGCTTGGTATAACCCGGGTTCTCCCGGGTTTCCCAACAAAATCCTTACAACCGATGTTAGGTGCGAAAACACTCCCTGTGTTTTCCTGTTTTTCTTTCTCCCGAATCCTCTTCTCTCTTCCACACTGGGAATAATAAATAAAATAGTGCAATGGAAGCGGCTACGATTATCCCGTCCTGAAAATAAACAATACCCCGGAGTATATGCGGAATATTTACAGAGTATACGATTTTCTATATTCCTGGGGCGCCTGCTTTTGGCGGCGCCTTTCCAGCTTACTTATTTCTTGTAAGTGTTTCTTAACCAAAAACGCCACGGAGTGCCTAGCTTCCTGGGTCGGCGTGGCTCCGGGATAGTGGTGGTTCTTGACAAAGAACAATCATAAAATAAATAAAACTCCAGTTTTCTTAAAACTGCTCCCCTAACCCACGTTCTCCACTATTCCTCGATAACAGAAATAGGAACGGATAAAATTAGGCCAAACGCGAAAACAAAAATACTTAAATAAAATCTTAAACAAAAATATTACTGGAACTTCCCTAATTCCCTTAAAATAACCTACTCCATAGGTTCACCTGGGGGCCTGCCAATCTCTGGGCGGCTTACCCCGGTATTCTATTAGAAGCGGCTGCCTTGAGCTGCCTGCCTCGACTCATCCAAAATCGCGAAACGGGCCTGATTTTATACATTCCGTAACAGCGCCAAGGCCCTTTATGACAATCCGACATTTAGTTCTAAGTACAGTAAAACAACTTTTGTTATTTTTAAAACAATGGATAAAAAGAATTTCGGCTGTTAAGAAAACATTTTTTTATAGGAAAAAATGCCACTAAATTCAAACAGTGGCTTGATAAGTGTTAGGGAGACTCAGTCGCCCAAAATCGGCTGTTGTTCCTGAAAATATTTAAAAAATCCACAAAATGAGTTTGGCCGATCGTTAATTGAAGTTGCGTAAGATCACTAATACCCTAAAGATATCAAAAGGTAGTGTATCTACAATTTTACCCAAAAATTTGGGCATGCGTAAGTTGCTTTCGAAATGGGTTCCGCGTTTGCCCACACCGGACCAAAAACAACAACGCTTCGGCGATTCAGAGCGGTGTTTGGAACTATTTAAAGCGAAATAAAAAGGATTTCTTGCATAGGTATGTGACCATGGATGAATTATGTGTATAGCAAGGATGCGACATATTAGCTCGAACCGCGTAGTGGGCTCACATAATCGCGATTTTCGAATCCTTCAGGATGTTCTAGCGAGATGGGGAGGTCAGATTCACAAAGCTGAGAAAATTTGCTAGAGGTGAAAAAAAATTTGCAAAAAATTCTGTATTTTTCGGGTGAAAAAGTTGTACAATTTCTAAGAAATTTGAAGACACACTACAATATTTAATTATTATTAGGTCAGCAAGATCTTTTATTGTAAAAATTTTCTTAACAGGCATAGTTTTAAAGTGATCAATTGATTACATATATCGCTGCTTAAATTAGTGCAATTTTTCTCGACTATTTTCGTGGCTTTTAAAACAATGACATCATCAGAGTTGTTAATTTAATTTTTAGGAGGTAAAAAATCAAATGTATCGTGTAATGTATAAAGAGTCTTAAATCCTTCTTGACTTTGAGAAATCATAATACCAAGTGATACGTCAAACAACAAACATTGGCGTTTGAAAAAGTAATGAGGGGAATCCCCTATCCCCTTACAGTTAGCACTTGTTAATTTGAATCATTAATCCGGGAGACCTGCTTCTTTCGGCAAGGCCTTTTTTGGCGAGGATGCGGCATTACAGAGTTTTTTTAAGTCGTATACAGACCTGATCCCATAAAAATGGAATTTATGATTGAGATAGATACTATTCTGAAACTGAGTTAGGCGTGGGTACAATGTACAACACTTAAAAGTTATTAGTACCTAGTAATAATAATACATTTTTTAAAACTCAGGAGCCTGGTGCCCCCCCCAGCTGGTGAGCTCTACACCATTTTTTTCTCGGGACTGGTACGTCACTGACGTATACGAATAGACCTTAATTAATATTTCACCAACGTTATATTCAAGCTGGTTGTCAAACTAAATCCCGATAATTACTAGAAACAAACTAGTCTAGGAGCAATCGGCGCATGAGTACCAAAAACTATTCCACCTCAATTTTTTTATACGATCTTCTTTAAATTGCCTTACTGATGATATAAATGCATGTTGCCATGGCGCTACCTGGTGCCATATTGTTTAAACCAAAATTGTTTAAACAATTGTAAGAAATAGTTATTTTTTAACCGGACATTTTTTTTGTATTCTTTATTGAAATACAAATAAAAAAGGTCCTATGACTATATATTTGGAGATATGAATTTTTAAAAGTTTGAAAAATTTCAAATTTGGGTACTTTTGACCCATGAAAAATATATATTAAATGAAGAATAAAACAAAAAAATATATTTTTGTATTCTTTATACAATAGTCAATAATATGCTTAATTGAGATAAAAAAATAATATTGTTTATACAGGTTTTTTGATGTTTATTAAGCGCGCTCGTAAGTATGCGTCCCTTACCTTTAAGAGTCCATTCGCGCCTCAAAAATTGGATCCAATTTGGGGTTCGGGGTATAATGTTTTTCTCATGGTATAAGTTATCGATAATTTTTAAAAACTATATGAAAGCTAACACTTAAATCTAGGTTTCTGCTGTAAAAGTTTTTTAAATTTGGATTTAGTTTTTAATATTTCCTTGAGTGAAAGTCACCCTAAAATTGGTTATGTTTAGATACTATTTTATCTTAACTCGACACATATTTCAAAAATCCGTTACAGCACAGTCATAGATTATTTCCTTACCTTTAAAATGGTGTATAATTTATGTCATTTAAGTGAAAAATAGTTACCGAAAAACGTTATCTCCTGTAGGCTTGCAATCGGAAACAACATCGCATCGATACACCGAATTTGGAAGAACCTAAATAAAATATAATATTTTTAATGCGGCTATACGACAATTGTGGTAGTGGGAGTTTGTTAGTCTCCGCCCACCGTCTCCGCGTCCTTTAGCCCGACCCCTAATGCACTCTTTTAAGTATTGCCGTCTCTCTGACTCATAGGCTGCATCATCATATCATTTATCTTAAAAACTAGTAGCTTTATTAAAAAGAAAGAAAATGGGTTAATAATAATTTAAATTTTCTACAATTGTTTATTGGTTTTCCTGAATATTTTTCAAAAATTATCAGACTTTATTTACTATGAAGCGCCTAATAACAATAAAAAAACTCTTTTAAACAATATCAATTAGGTGTTTTTAAGTATTGATAAATAATTAAAATATTTTGTATGTTTCCACTAGATTATAATAAATATATCATATATTTTCTATCTTAAAAATATATTTATTAAAAATTATTAAAGAGACCAATATGGTTAATATATATTTAATTATCTACAATTTGTTTTTATATATTTCTGAAATCATTTTACAAAATTATCATTTATTATTACTTGTAAGGTGCGTAATAACTAATAAAAAAACCTTATAAACAATATCAATTAAGGATGTTATTAGGTATTGTATAAATAATTAAAAAATATAATTTGTATGTTTCATTTTATATATATATATATATATATATATATATATATATATATATATATATATATATATATATATATATTATATATATATATATATATATATATATATATATATATATATATATATATATATATATATAATATATATATATATATATATATATATATATATATATTATATATAATATATATATATATATATATATATATATATATATATATATATATATATATATATATATATATATATATATATATATATATATAATATATATATATATATATATATATATATATATATATATATATATATTTATATATTATTATATATATATATATATATATATATATATATATATATATATATATATATATATATATGTTGTAATAAGATTTTCACCCGGGTGGTGGAATGTACATTTGTATTTCCGGTTTTTCAATCCGTTTGTCTTTAGATGAATTCTCACGACGTTTCCCAACATCTCAGTTGGCATTTTCAAGTGATGCTTCCTGGCTGCTCGACTTGGAATGAGTGCTTTGGGCCTTAGGATGTCCTTTTATACGGCTGCGTAGATAATAATAATATATATATATATATATATATATATATATATATATATATATATATATATATATATATATATATATATATATATATATATATATATATATATATATATTATATATATATATATAAATATGAATATGGAAAAAGTTTTATTATATCATTAGGAAAAATTGATTTTTGCAGAAACCTGCATCACTTAAAACCTCAGAAACAATTGAAAGATCCTAATTGTCATTTGTTATTTGGCAATATATTTAAATTTTGTTAGGTCGGTTGACCGAAAGTCCCCTTATTTGTCAAAATATCAAAAAAATTTATAAGGATAAGTTGTTCAGAATTTAATTTTATGGTTATGTGTAAAATTTTGAGCCATTTGGATAAAAACCAAAATTTGGACATTTTTTTTTCCATAAAAATATTTTTGTTTGAAATTTTTTTTTTACCATTAAAAAAACTAGAATGTTAGTCCTTTTTCCCGAAGAAAATTTAATAAATGGTATTTTTCGGAAACCCGCATAGGCATTTCTTAAATACCGTAACTCGGTATTTCAAATATTAATTTTTTATTTAGGGTTATTTTATATAATATTATTTAATCGTTTAAACGTTAAAAATTAATATTTGAAATTCCGAACTACGCTATTTAAAAAATAACTCGGGTTTTCGAAAAATACCATTTTGTTAAATTTTCTTCGGAAAAAAGGACTTACTTACTAAAGTAAAAAAAAAATGTGCCAAACCATTATTTTAGATCTGGAAAACCTGTTGCTTACTGGTAAAGAAAGATTTTTTAAATGAACATATTTTTATGGAAAAAAAATGTCCAAATTTTGTTTTTTATTCAAATGGCTCAAAATTTTAAACACAGCCATAAAATTAAATTCTGAACAATTATTATAAAATTTTTATATTTTAAAATAAGGGACTTTACCATTTTAAAAAATTAAATTAATCCAAATAAAAATAAATTTAATTTTTTTTTTTTAATATAATTGTAAATAATTTTTTAAACGTCATAATAAAATTTTTTTATAGTCCCATACTTTGGTCATATAAAAAAAAAAAAAAATTATATAATATATATATATATTATATATATATATATATATATATATATATAAAATATATATATATATATATATATATATATATATATATATATATATTATTATATATATATTATATATATATATATATATATATATATATATATATATATATATATATATATATATATATATATATATATATATATATATATTTTTTTTTTTTTTTTTTTTTTTTTTTTTTCATGGGTCAAAAGTACCCAAATTTGAGATTTTTCAAACTTTTAAAAATTCATATCTCCAAAAATATAAACTTTATCGTAAAAAGTCATATAACCTTTTTTATTTGTATTTTAATAAAGAATATGAAAAAAAATGTTCGGTTAAAAAATAACAATTTCTTACAATTGTTTAAACAATTTTGGTTTAAACAATATGGCACCAGGTAGCGCCATGGCAACATGCATTTATATCATTGGTAGGGCAATTTAAAGAGGATTGTATAAAAAAGATGAGGTGGAATACTTTTTGGTACTCATGCGCCGATTCCTCCTAGACTAAACGGTGAACTGTTTTAAATATTATCAATTATCAGAACTAGAATTTTCCATCGCATTAGAACCGGCAGCCAACAGCAGACATATAAATGTATAATCGTGAAAATCATGAAAATCAATTTGGCGTAAATAATGGGTTTAAACGAAGATTGACGCTTTCCCAATTAATGTTGTACTCGGATCCGGAATTTTAGTAGAGCTTCAAATGCCAGATCGATTTTGTTTAAATAATCATCGAGAAATGCCCGCGGGGTCACGGGAAGTTGCGATAAGGGCGTGGCTAAGCGCCAAAAATATTGGAATACTTCTTATTAAGGTTGAAATTTATACCGATCATTATTATAATAAATTCGGCATCGATTGTTGCAAAATAAAATTTATGAACAATACAGATAGTGTTTTTGAGGCTCTTATACAGTGTGGATCAGCCAAATGGAATAAATTCAATATTAAATAAATGGAGGCGTAATCGAAAAAATGCTCGGACATGTTCGATTGGTATTTTTAATTGCGCATTTTTTTTTCAACTAAAACTGTTTATACAGAGTGTGTCATGTGACGGTGGCCAATATTAACTTTCTTAATTTTAATGCAACACCCTGTATATTATTCAATTTTTTTTTTTTCACAGCATTCTAGACATATTTTATGAAGAATGTTCTATTCCTATCTTCAACTGTTTCGTAAATATTAAGCGTTTTCAGGTTTATTGCATCTATTGCCTTTGCATGCTTGCCACTTTCTTGAGGGTTACTTTTTGTGCATATACCTACTAGGATCAGCCTTGCCGCTCTTGTGCGGACAAGCGTGCGAGAGAGTAAGAAGAATAGCTGTATAATATTTCTCTCGCTCCGCGTGCTGATTAATTGGCGGGAGGAGTGTATACACCGTCGACAAATTAAGAGAGAAAAAGAGGAAGAGAGGTTATACACCTATTTTTGCTTCTCTCTCACACGCTTGTTCCCAAGTAGCGATGAGCGAGACCGGTCTTGCGGTCTTGGTCTTGGTCTTCGCAAGACCAAGACCGAGACAACAAGACCCCTTTTTGACCGCGGGGTTGAAAGCAAGACCAAGACCAAGACCGAGGGTGCAAAACTACGCAAGACCAAGACCGACCTGCAAGACTCTTGCACTTCTGCATTTTTTAAATATTATAAAATTTAATTTTTATATTCCTATACAGAGGTATTTTATACCGACATGACAAAATATTTCAAAAATTGCTAAAAAGGCGATTATTTAATAGTAACAAGTTTCTTTAATTAAATAATAATTAAATTATTCACTTTTTCTTTATACAGTTTTCTAACAACGATAACGAGTAAATTCAATAACATGTTTCAAAAATAATAAGATTGTGACTCAATAGTCCGACAAAGCTCTACGAGTATATCTCCGAAACCATTCACAACAGAGAAAAATGGGGTACAAAAGTTATAGAAGCTGAAAATTACTTTTATATTCCTATGGTTTTTTTGCCACTTACAGGGTGAATCAAAAAATTCCACAATACAGAAAAACATTATTTTTGTTCCACACTAAGAAGTGGCACCATTATATTGCTTCTTAAAACTAAGATATAAATGTAAAAGAGATGGATTAATAAAAAATTATATTTTCATGTCATATAGGAATATTTTTTATACAAATGAATTTTAAATATCACTTCCGGCTTAGGCGGAAAATAATATTTAAAAACCATCTACGTTGATATTGCTCCTATATGAGAGTTAAACAATTTCCAGTATAATATACAGGGTGGTGATTTTTTAAATGGATTTATTGCCATATTTTTTTTTATTTTAGGTTAAAAGCCAAAAATTAGGAAGTTGTTTGAGTGACACTAGATTTTTCGAAAAAATTTTAAATAGAAAATAGTTTTACATTTTACGCCCTTTTTTTTTCTATAATTTTTCTATGTTCAGTTTTTCACTATCATGAACGGTTTCGGAGATATCGAGCTTTGTCACACTATTAAGCCACCTTCTATATGCAGAATGTTTATAAAGTATTTGTGCCAACTTGTTTGACTCATTTAAAGATATAAAGTTTATATGAACTTAAAAGATTCCTGAATAACTTTTTTTTTGAAGCAGAAACCATTGTTTACATATTAGAATCATTTTTACGTTTTCACATCTGGTTAAAATTAAAAGTTTTTTTCCGTTCACACAATACACAGATTTGTTTTAATTTTATATGCTTCTTTAAAAAAAAATTAAAAAATTTTTATCACTAAAATATTTATATGTACCAACAAATGAATAAAAGCAGGTTGTGTCTTAATTTAACTAAAAATAAAGCGTTATAAATAAATAAACCCCCACATTTAAAATATGCTTTTAATCAAATAATTTATAGTACGTGTACGCTTAAAATAGGTATACTTTAATATTTTAAATTTCAAAAAATATAGTCGCCATCTTAATTTATTTTTAAGTATTAAAAATATATTTTATTTAAGATTACTTACTTTAAATTATTACTACCAAAAAAAGCAAGACCAACAAGACTCTTGCAGCAAGACCAAGACCAAGACCGGGTGGTGCAAGACCAAGACCAAGAACAAGACCTTCCTTTGGCTTGCAAGACCAAGACCAAGACCAGGCTTGCAAGACCAAGACCAAGACCAAGACTAGCCCGGTCTTGGTCTTGGTCTTGCTTTGCTCATCGCTATTCCCAAGGCTGCCTCTAGTAGGTATATGCTCGCAAAGTAACCCTTAAGTAAGTGGCAAGCATGCAAAAACACTACATCTAAAAGCACCTAATATTGTACATGAAATATATCTAGAATGTTTTTTCTGAAAGCGTGCATAGAATTAGGAGTTGTTCTAATACCCCCGTATAAAAGTATTTACTGATAAAAATGCGCAACTAAAAATACCGCTACACGTGTCCGAGTGTTTTTTCGAACACGCCCATGTTTACTTATTATTGAATTTATTTCATTTGGCTAATACACACTGTATATTGGACTATACGGAATGACAAAAAATTTACTTAAATATATAATTTTAACTCTCAAACTTTTCTTACGATGTTTATGGAAAAACTAAACTAATATTAAACAACAACTAAGGATTGTTACAATACAGTTTTGGAAATATTAAATAATAAATAATGACAAATTAATTTCATTGAAATCGTGAAGAAAAACACTTAAAACAATCTGGCAACAACGCATGTATTTAATCCGCTAATAAAGTATACAGCGCGCAGCGGTCTGAATTTACTGATTGTTTTTGAAAAACATAGTTGCCAGATTTTACATGGAAGCAGTTAGTCGACAGAGATTGGCTGAAAACATTACAGTCAGAGCAAAAATTTGTGGGCTTAGGAGTAACGACGCAGTGGGACGGACTCATAAAACGTGCAGGATAAATTTGATTCAATAAAAATTGTTTAGAATCATTCAAGGAATACAGATAATCTTTTTGGATACATTTTCGGACCTCTGAAAAAATGGCTGAATAGCAAAATTTTGAGACTTATGCAAAAACTCTGAAAAAATTCACTCATATTCCTAAATACCTGAATACTTTTTGTGCAAAAAATCTTGTTCTGTAAAAGCGACCATTTTTGACATAACTGGTGTTTTACCAATATTTTACCGAAAAATGTGTCAGCTTTGGAAAAAATTATTGATTAGAAAGCCTTTGGGATTTTCACCTTAATAAATGCTAAAAGACCATGTCTGCCGAAATCTAGAAAAGGTTAATTTTTTAAAAATAAGTTTTCCAAGTTTCAAAATTTTATTAAATCAAATTTTTTCCCTTGCACGTTTTATGAGTAAAATTTCTTTTGCGTAAAAAATTGGAAAATTAGGGCCCCTTTGTGGGAAATAAAAAAAGTTGCACCTCATTTTCAGTTTATCAAGAGAAATATTTTGAGCAAAAAAAAATATCTAAGTTGATCATTTTTGGGGCGAAAATTCGTTTCTTTTTTCATAAAAATCAAACTTTACCCCGGCCTAACATTTTTAGTCCGGAAACCCAGAAAAAAATATTTAACCAAAAAAATAAAAACATTATTTAATTTATTTTATTTTTTTAAACAGCTTTGTTTGTGATTTATTTAATAATGTTTGACAAAAATTTACAAAATTAACTAAACCCCAGCACAATAAAAAATAAAAGGAGCTCTTTGATTTTTATTTTTTTCCCAAATTATGGTTTCCTGACACAAAGTATCCGGGTTACCGACCCTTTTAAAATCCCTTTCCCTTCCCAGAAGGCCTCGGCACCCCCTTTATATTTATTATAATTATGGACCAAGACCTAGACAATGTGCCGTTGTCGAAGTCAATGCTGTTGATATTAAAGCAGCAATTTTAATTAATATTCTAAAAGATGATCCAAATCATGCTAAAAATTTTTCCCTGTTATTTTAAAAACACTTTTTTCTTTGCTTCTTGGGTTTTTCTAATTTTTATTAGGCATCCCAAACTTACAGAACTAATAATAACATAACAAAAATTAATTGAGAGAAATCTAAAATACTTATTGAAATATTTGAAATAAATCTAAACCTAAAAAAATATAAACAAACAAAAAATTGTGCGCATGACTATTCTATGCGATATTTTGACTAACACGCGGAGTTATCACCTCGTCAATTACTATCACCCACGTATAATGCACCATATTATAGTCAGCTGTTTTTTTCGAAACATTGAGTTAGCTCCAATTTAACAAGTTTTTAGTTGGGAGAAACGACTTTTTACGCCCTCTACTGCGACCGCTCGGTCTATCGTGGCTCACACCTTTTTATATTTCTCCCAATAGGATCGGACTTCTAATGAATCCGATACCAGATTGGGAGAGAGTTCTTACATCTTCTTACTCGTGTCGCTACGGACACGAGCACAATGTGTTCTGATGTGTTCTGGTGTCCCTGTCTCCTGGAAAGTATGACGAGCAGACGATTAGATCCATCATGCCCTCCTCTCCCGGTCTAGTGACGTGGGTAGCTACCAGGTCTTGTTACAGGAACCAGATGTTTTTCTGAGGCCGCATCTCCGGCCTTATCCTATAAAAACGGTCCTATCCGCTTTCTGTTTAAAGCCAGGGAACCCTTTTTCCTATAAAGGCGGTTCTGTCCGCCTTCTGTTTGGATTCAGGGAACCCTTTCTAAGCACCTGTTTGTTCGGGATGGATTAGTCCTTCCCCGTGAACCAGGCGCCGGTGACTTCAGGAGCACCTTACGAAACGGATTCACCCGTTTCGGTCAGCGCATCTTTGTCTGCTTGTGACCTTGAGTGACCTTTCAAAACGGATTTATCCGTTTCGGTCAGCGCACCTTTGTCACTTTTTCCTATGTTTGGAGCTAGGGAAGTAATAGTCCACCACGGCAGAGCCCCGCATTACCGCAGTAAGGCTAGATACTCTGAGAGGTCGCCCTGTATCTCAGAGGCACCGTTGGAGACACCTGTTTAAGGCACAGGATGTCATTCACTCATCAGCACGGTATGCTAACACCTTGAGTTAAAGCCGTGTGTTCATTTTAGCTTCAGATCCCGTTCCATACGCTAGCCAAAAGAGTTGCCGATAACCAGCAACTCTAGCGCATGTTCCAAAAGATCCTACTGGGCCCAACCACAACGAAGATGTGTGAACACAGCGGTTGGGCGGATATAGGAAACCCCAAGAAAAATTCTATTAAAGTGTATTGAAAAACATGCAAATCTACGTCCATGGTAAAAACTTTAGATTTTTCGGTAACACCGTTTGTGAGTTAGATGCTAATATATTTTTAAACATTGTTACTTTATTATCTCCTCATATTTATGAACAGCAACCAGTTAGTTGTAAATTACTGTTGTCATTTTAAAATTTTGTTCTTTATCATTATCATTATCAAATACACTACCGCCGCTTATTGCCCCAACGGAACCGCAGCTGACGTTTACGAAGCTTTAGAAGAAATAATTGACTAAACTTTTACCTGGCTCCGGGACTATACGATTTTTGATGTTGATTCATTTCAATCTATCTTTTTACTATTTTAATTGAAGTTGTAAGCGTTGTAAAATAAGCAAGTTAACGGATCCACAAAAAATTTCACACGTATTCATAAAAAACTATTACCATTTTTAGAAAAACGACGAACCTAGCACCGCCATTTCCTATCGAACGAAAAAAGTTATTAAACAGCAAGTATCTTACCCAAAATCTGTATTTCAAATGAGAAATACTTTTTCATTTTTTAAAAACCCTCCGAAATCGGCAGCAACCCCAAAAGATTTTGGGCCCTTTTTAATGGAGTAATTTTTGGCACGTTTGTTCCCCGATGTAAAAAAAACAACATTTTACTTCTCGTCGATTCTCTTTTTTGTTTTTTGCCTTTTAAAATTAAAATTAAAATGTCTTTTTTAAATATATAAAAGAAAAAAATGTATTTAATAAAATATGGAAGATAAAAATAAAGTGTTCCAATAAGATGTTTCGAATGTTGGTAACGAATGAAAAAAGTTTTATAACTTACTTGAAATTAATTTATGGCAATGCGTAGCTGGACAGTGTATAGTCTGTCTTAAAGTATATCGCTATGGCTTTTGACGGACAATACCCCAATAAACCTTTAACGATTTTATTACCTTTTTTTTTGGGGAAACCCTTATTTCAAAAAAGGGGGTGGGCCGGGGTTTTTTTTATTGACCATTGGTATATAAAATTTCGGCTAATTTTTAGTGGCAGTGTTGAATAACCGTTTCTACTGAAATTTTTCCCAAAAAAATTGTTTTCCCAGAATATAATTATGTCGCGTCGAAATCATTTGTCATTAGATGAAAAAGGTTGTAAAAAAAGTGTATGAAACTTTAATCGTAGAGGACTAATTAAACAAAAAGCTTTAAAAGAAACCTGTCTACCAAAAAACCCCAATATTTCGATAAGGGATATTATTATTAGAAAAAATTTGAATAAAAAAAAAAAACTAGTTATTTTCAAGCTTTAAAAACCAAAAAAAGCAAATATATTGTCTTTTTTTAAAGCAGAGTTGTTTCTACCTTGGATTAACTGAAAAAAAAGCTAGACGAAGGAAAAATATCAATATTAGCTCTGCCACCCTCCATGGAGTTGTTTTAAAAGGGGATTTAAATCCCGCAAAAAAGACAAAAAAAAAACAGTAATGGAATGGCACAGATTACGCACTTGGAGATTTAATTACCTTCAAGAAATTAAAAAATATAGTTGAAAACAGATGCATAATTTACCTTGGTGAAACAAGATTCGATACACACGAAACAGTATCCAAAGTATGGGTTGATTCCAGTCAAAAATGTCAGACGAAAGCACCTTCAAATAAAGGAAAATTGATTACCATAATACACTCTGGTTCAGAAGACGGATTTGTCCCAAACTGCTTGCTGTTGTTTGCAAAGCATATTAAGGATTCTAGCTTGGATTATCATGAGGATACAAGTGCGGAACTTTTTAAAAACTGGTTTCAAAACAACATCAGTGTTATTGTCATGGATAACGCAAGCTACCACAGCCGTCTGCCACACAAAGCACCAGCTTCATCAAGTTCAAAAAGTGAAATCCGGGAATATTTGTTAGAAAATGATATTTATTTTGAATTCAGTAACAAAAAAGCGCAACTTTTGGAACACCTAAATTCATATGCAATTAAAAAACAATAGGTATGTGATAATTTGGCTGAACAGGCTGGGTATACTGTCTTACGTCTTCCTCCGTGTCACTGTATGTTTAACCCCATAGAGCATTTGTGGAACCAAGTAAAATCAAAGGTCAGAGCAGAAAATGTTACACCAACTTTAAGTCCCAGTGTTATAAATTTGATAAAAAATGTAATTACTAATATGTCAGATGAGAGATGGAAAAATTCAGTACAGCACATTTTAAAAATTGAGGACTCTTACATTTCTATACAAAACAACATAAATCCTTTTGTAATTATTCTCAATGGTGACCCTGATAGTGAAACAGAATTAGATTTAGATATTTAGATTAAAAAGGTAATTATGTGTAGATAATATAGTTATAAATTTATTAAATCCTTGAATATATTTAATTTCTTAATACAATTTTAAGATTATACTTACCTAAATAAACAATAAATTATAAATCTTTATATTATTAGAGTCCGCCCCTAATGTTCTGTCCTTTAATACCTACTGATCCGCAATTTCATTGTTGTCGGCAGGTATAATCCATAAATGAAGGCAAAAGCTAACACGGTATACTTTGAGACAAACTATACAGGGTGGCCCGTTTATCTTGGGATACTACCTTATCTCATAAAATATACAAGATACAGAAGAAAGTTCCATATAAAAGTTTCTCAGTTTAATTTATGTTTAAACAATATTTTACTTTTGTATATACAGGGCACTTCCATTTTCCGTGGACACGCATCAACTTTCTTTATTTAAATGGAACAACCTATATATTATTGCATCTTTTGATTTTAGATAAAACTCTAGACATATTTTATATATCATGTCATATACTTAAGTCTTGCCATTTTTGACATATTGTAAATTTTATACAAAAAATGACGTTTGCGGATCCTAAAATAATTATCAATTTTTCGTATAAGGAAGCCTCTATTATTTAGTTTTAATTAGATTTCTTATTGAAAAGAACCTTCTTAAAGAGATTTTTATAATATTTTGATGACTGTTTAAACAGGACATTCAAAAAATAAAATTAAAAATAAAATTGAGGAAACTGTCAAAAATTAGGTTTTTCAAATGGAAACTCCCAAATTTTATACTTTTATCTTATTTAGAATTTAAAATAAGGGTAAGTTTGTGTAAAGTTGCTTATTCCAAAATTTTGTAGTTTTTGAAATATTGGCAATATACTATTTTTTTATTGCAAAAATGTTATATTCTGCTATATGGTTCTTAAGTTAAAAAAAGAACAATTAGCATGGGATAAGGTAGTGTCCCAAGATAAACGGGCCAACCTGTATAATATACGTGGAATACAATATCTGCCAAATGACCACCATGACATCTCCGGCAGCACACAATTCTTATGTTAAAATTTTCCATTACTTCTAAACCCATTCCTGGAGTTATGTCACGAATTATTCGTGTAATTTCTTGTTTCAATTGTTAAATAGTTAGGGGATTGTTTTCGTAGGTATCGTAAGCATTGCTTCTCACATATTGTCTACATCCATATACATTATCTCATCCCATAAAAACATTAATCATCGTTCAGTGTCGCTCTTCGTTTACTGTTGTTCGTCTTCATTTTCAAAAAGATTCGGACCAATAATATCACCCAGCCCAAAAACCGCACCAAAACTGTAACATGTTAAGGATGCATTGGCTTTTCGTAAATCGGCCTAGGATTTTCATTGCCCCAGATGCAACAATTTTGCATACTTACGAAACCCTTCAAGTGGAAACGAGCCTCGTCACTGAAAATTATTATATTGCAATAATTATTGTCCTCTGCCTACCTCTGTAGGATCTAATTGCTAAAAGCACGGCATTGTCCATGATCGGCTGGCTTTAGCTTCTGTGTAATATAAATTTTGTAAGGATGTAGACCTAAATCTTTTTTAGGAATTCCGCCGATGCCACACTGTTGTGGAAGCCTTTCAATAGACATTTATGGATTTTTAGCCACGCGTTCCCAAGCAGCCTGAATATTCTCAACGGAACGAGTTGGACGTTGCCGTATTTTTGTTTTAATATCTTGCACACATCCAGTAGTTTCGAATTTATACACTATTTTTCGAATAATTACTTCTGAAGGATGATTGTGTACATCAAAGCCCGAATAAAAAAAAAAAAACTTGAGATAAGAAGAGTAGCAAATAAAAACATTCGAAACCTCTAATTGGAATACCCTTTAAAACAATAATATGCAACCCTTAAATGCAACACAATCGAAGGAAAATTATTTTATGGTGATAACGTAGTTCGAATAAAGGATTTTTCAATTGTGTCTTTTATGGAATAGTAAGCTTAATATTATTTTCCCAGGCCAAATGGTTTTATTGAAGACCTCATGAAAGTGCTGCTCTTCGTAGAATTAAGAAAACTAAGTTAATTGAATGTTTTCAGAAAAGACATTGTAAAATTTTCAGTTTAAGATACTCATCTATTAGACAAATAGCAATAATATTATAATAATAATTATTATTATTATTTTACAAATACCTGCTTATCCCATAAAGCTAAAGGATTGCTTCCGACACTAAAAAATATTGATATAAATCCACTCTGATGGGAATTGGAAAACATTTTTTCCTTTATAATACTTGTCACCAGTGAGAAGTTTCCATGACTTGGATTGTGACAGTGACTTTTTCTAGTGAATAGAGACGCGTTTTTACGTAAATGTTTTTTTTTGCTATTTTTTTTTTTAATTTTATAAAGTATCTAAAATAAATAAAATATCATACAAATTAAAATGACGGTATAAAATCATTAATAATACAAAAATTATCAATTAAACAAAAAAAATCTTATAAAATAATTAACCGGAACTACCAAGAGAAATACTACTACGCTAAGCTTATACAGGGTGCCTCAAATTCACGTGAGAGGCGTCCAAAAAGTGCATCAATACCAAAAAATATTGTAAAAATGCAGGATGTGGTTTTGGAAAATCGCCGATTAATGGATAGAGATTTAGTGAAAGTCCTAAAGATTTTATTGGGTAGTGTAGGTAAAATCTGACTGGTTTTGGGTTGTTGAAATATCCACCCTGTTCGCTAGACATGGCTCCGTCTGACTTCTGACCGTTCTTACATCTCAAAAAATTTATGAGTGGGGAAGGATTTTTTTTAGAACAAAGAGGCAATAACAGCTGCAGAAAGCATATTTTGATAGTCTTCCGGATGTTCATTTCAGGGATGGAATTAACAAATTAAAAGATTAATGAAAAAAATTAAATAAAAACAAAAAAAATATTAAAAAAAACAAAAAATTAAAATAAAAACCAAAAGATTAAAAGAAAAATAAAAAAAAGCAAAAAATGAAAAACTAAAGAGAAAACAAAAAAGGTAAAAAAATAGAAACAAAAATTAATATAGCAAGAAATATAAGGCTTAAGCCAAGAAATAAAGAAAAAAACAAACAATGTAAAAAATGGTAAGAAAAACGAAGAAAATAGCTTAAAAATGTCAAAAATATCGTAAAATTGTTATAAAGGGCTTACAATTGCAGAAAATAGCTTAAAAATGTTGAAAATAATATAGTAAATCAACACGTTTAAAATGAGATAACAATGAAAAAAAGAGTCTTAAAATATTATAAAGGCCTTAAAAATGCAGAAAATAGTGGGAAAACGAATAAATCCTCAAAATAAAGAAAAACCTGAAAAGTAAAGAAAACAGCCTAAAAATAAAGAAAATAGCCAGAAAATCTTGAAAACTGCATAAATATGCAGAAATGTACATAAAAAATGTAGAGAATAACATAATAATGTAAAAATAGCTCAAAAATGTGAAAAGTGTCATTAAAAATGTAGGAAACAAACTAAAAATATTGTAAACAGTATACAAAAGGTCAGAAAATAGCGCAAAAACGAAGATAATTGGCCAAAAATTATGAAAAGGGCCGGAAATAAAGGATAATAGCTTAAATATGTCAAAAATAGTCGGAAAATGCTATAAAAAACCCGAAAATGATAAAAATATTAGAAAAATTATATAAAAAGCCTGGAAATGATAAAAACAGCCGAAAAATACAGAGAATAATTGGAAAATATAAAATAACTGAAAAACGGCGAAAACAGCTGGAAGATGCGGAAATAGAAGGAAATTGGTGAAAAATGATTAGTCGGAACAACCGAAAATGAAATAAAAGTGGTTAGTTGGGAAAATTCAGAATTTATGGTTGGTTATTTTCAGTTAGTACTGGTTAGTAAAGTGCAGAGAGACAATATTGATTAATAAAATGTATTCAAAATCATAAAATCGTGCTCTTATTGAACGACACGAGAAAAATTTGAATTTTACTTTAATTAATTTCTAAAGAATATTTTAAAAGCAAAGTAACTTAAATATTCATGTTTAATAGCAATCTTCTTTTGCCTTAATAAAATTAATACTTCCAGGATATTGTCAATTTTTTGGCAAAACGAAAAGTGTTGGTAATATACACAATCGAAATAATTGATTAATGATGACTTCACCCTTCTATAACCTTAGCCACTTGGCCATTTAGAAAAATACATTTTTTTTAAATTATTCTTTATACCGGCTAGAGGAAATTAGCTTTAATCGACCTATTTTCACATCAGAAGTTAGTCATAAAATTTAGGAGGTACGCTTATTTTTTAGACACTCTGTACCAGTAAATTTTTATGTATAAATTCTGAGTCACTCACACTTTATAAAAGTATTTAATGAACAATTTTACGACATGCTGTAAATTATCTTTCCCATAATAGACATAACCGACCGAAGACTCATTAGTAATCAAAAATGAATCGCTGAAACTACTCAAAGAACTTAAAATTCCTTTGACGATGCTTTTTATGGTTCAATCCTTTTGTCACTGAAAACAGCCTCGTGCCGTATGAAAATTAGTCGGATTCTTTTTAGGCGAGTTGGAATTATTTAAAATTTTAAACGGTCTCCATGTCGTGGGTTTGTATAATCCAACAAGCATACGATTTATTGGTGGGTTTGGCATTGCTGACATTAACTAAATCTATGTATACAGGATTGTAGATATGTTCTACAGGATGTCTCTAAAACGTGCGGATAAATAAAAAAGTTAAAATATGGTGATCTGATTGAACTTACCAGTCCAAAACTGGATGATTTCGAATATACAGAGTATCAAAAATTAATTTTGAGTTAAGTTCTGGATTTCTAGCGTACAGCAAAAATTAAAAAGAAGAAGAAAACCAAAAATATGAAAAAAAAAGAGAAACTAAAAAGAAAACAAGATGGTTAAAGAAAAAGACAAAAAATAGCATAAAAATTAAGAAAATAGCAAAAAATAAACATAATATCAAATAGCAAGAAAAACAAAAAAATAACATAAATATGTCAAAAACATCGTAAAAATGTTTAAAAGGCCTTAAAGTAGTGGGAAAGCGACTCAAATAGCTTCAAAATAAAGACAAATGGCGGGAAAATAAAGAAAAAAAACAGAAAACTGCGAGAAAATTAGGAAAATAGCTGGAAAATGTAAATGTGTGTATAATGTAAACAAATAGCTTAAAATGTTGAAAGTATCATAAAAATGTAAAAAATGTAGAAAAAACCCAAAAATATTGAAATTTGGATTTTTGGACACATTCTGCGTTCTTCAGTACCTCATATTGTTTAAAATTTTAGCTTGGAATAAAAATTTGTAAGATGAAAATAGGTCCGCTAGACAAATATTCTCAGTTATCTGAAGATATAATAATATACAGGTATCATGTGATTCTAGAGATAACCTGAAGCAACTTATATGGGACATCTTATTATAAATTTACAGGAAGTTTTACAAGTATCGTTTAATAATTTCTCTGCTTGCGGAATATAAAATTGTATGAAAATTTTAAATTAATTTTTGTAAGTCACCCTAAATAAAAATAATAAATCGTCCCATTTAAAAGCCCTCAGGATAATCTCAAGGATAACATATAAAAAAAAAATTAAAGATCGAGCAGTCAAAACTTTAAGATATATTATGCAAGTACAATTTATGCCCGTTTTTGAACCAAATGTTGGTAAATTTAATTTGTTTCTCGACTCTGAAACAACATATTTTAGGAAAAATAATGTTGGGTGTTTCCTTATTTAATAAAATGTTAAAATTATACCTTTATTTCCGAAAATAGTTGATGCTGTTGCTTAGGAAAAATTTGGAAATTTAGAATGGAAGATTTGAAAAGGCAAATTTTGGCATTTATAAAATTTGGAAATTTGAAATGGATATTCAAAACTTTTAGAATCGGATCTTTTTAAAAAGAAATCGATTTCAGATCATTTTAAAATCATATAACGATTCCGGATCATGGATCCTTAAAAATGAATCAATTGCCGGATTCGATTCCAGAAGGATTCAATTTCTACCCAGCTCAGCTCCTGGATCACCTGGTATATTTAATTAAAGGCAGTAGCCTCAAAATAAAAAAGTTGTGGTTAGCAATATTCAAATCTAATAAAAATATAGGTAATTATAGTTATTAAGGTATCAAGGGTATTATAAGGATAATAACGCTTGAGGTCGATGGTGTGTTATACGTTGACCGAAAGCGTTATTATCCTTAATACCCGTGGTGTTTTCAACGTTTAATTTCAGACTAAATATTCTTTATCTAAAAAATTGTCGAAACGTAATTGTGGTAACCATGGTTGTAAGTTATTTGTCAATAAGACAGCACATAAAAAATAATTTTGCGATTGAGGCATAAAAATGTCCGAAGTAGTGGAAAATACCCCATTATATATATATATATATATATATATATATATATATATATATATATATATATATATATATATATATATATATATATATATATATATATTTAGTGAAAGCTGCTAAAGCTGAGCATGCGCTTGTGCCAGAAAAAACTAGGCGAATTTACGAGAAAGAATATTTCCATTTTGAGGCCTGGCTGACGGAACCTTGCGTGGACTGTGTGGACGAAACCGTTTTGATGGCTTATTTTCAAGATTTGTCAGAGTCATATTCTCCAAATTCCCTTTGGACAAAGTTTTCAATGTTACGTAAAGAATTAATAGTTCATAAGAAGATAAGAAGTAATAAAAAGTTGATTTCTCTGCAACAGTTCCTAAAGCAACTTGGGAGAAATTATCAGCCTAAAAAGTCGAAGGTTCTGACTCGCGAACAAGTTATAACTTTTTTGAAAGAAGCGCCGACTGAAAAATATTTGGCAGATAAAGTTGCATTAGTGATAGGTGTATTCGGAGCTTGTAGAAGAGACGAGCTTGTGAAAATGAAGTTTTCCGATGTGCGTGATATGGGTCAGCATATATTTATTGACATTCCACAAAGTAAAAATGGGCAAGCAGGGAGCTTTTTGGTTATTGATGACAGTTAAATGTGCGCAACAAAGTTAATTCGGGACTATGTGTCTTTGCGACCTAAAAGTGCACCTATTGATAGGTTTTTTTTGTGCTATCGTGATGCACGATGTACTGTGCAGCCTATAGGTAAAAATACATTTGGAAATATACCCTTTAAGATACACAGGTCATTGTTTAAGACGTACAGCGGCAACAATTCATTCTGATGCGGGAGGTAGTTCCGAGAGCTTAATGAGGTTAGGAGGCTGGAAGAGTTCTTCGGTAGCACGAGGGTACGTGGATGATAGTGAAAGCTCCAAACTGGCTGGTAGTTGGGAAAAGTATTACTTCAAGTAACACAGCAACTGCGGTGGGGTATGGAAATGTGGAATTTTCCGGTCAGTTTGAAAATTGTACGTTTTATTTTAAAAATTATTTTTTATTATGATAAGTATATTGTGTAAGTATGTTTGTATTTTCGTAATAAATGCTTAAATAAAGATAATTTATTGTTTATTTATTGGTAAATTTGTAGGCCCTAGGGCGTTATTATTTTTAATAAAGCCCTAGGGTAATATTTCGTATTTAACTGACTTTGACATAATATTATTATTTGTCAAATAATATACCAGTCGGACATTAAAGTAAATAACAAAATAGGGCAGGTGGTCGTTATCATTAAAGCTGTTTAAAATTCTATATGTCATTTAAGTTTGACGTTTGTTGTGTGTTTGTGTATATTTATAACTTTACATGGGAGACAGTAAATCGTCATCAGATTCCAGCCACTCGATCTTAGCAGAAATAACTCAATCTATCGATAATAATGAAAAATTTCGTATCGAAGAAACCAAAGAGGCACCCAAGAAAAATTTGGATATACGCCGAAAGGAAGATGACGATGAAGAATTTGAGTTTGATATTGATAAACAAGAAATGCAAGCACGTGCCGGTAAAATATGTTACTTTTTCCACAAAAAAAATTGGTAAAGTTTTACTTATCGGACATGATGCAGATTTTAATGATTTTTATGCATACGGGGGAATTTTTGAGGCGCTGATCACTTATCTGAAGTCAAATTTTTTTGGTAACGCTTCGTTCTTGAGATATTTATTATTAAACTAACCGCTCGTTTACTGTAAATCCCCTTTTTTGCACAAAATTGGTACTTTGGCAATTGTCTTGAAAGTTGCCGAAACTCCGATTTTGAGCAAATTTGGTATCCGGGAGTTTTTTGGAGCGCTGAATACGAATCTTAAAAAAAAATCGGGAACGGTTTGATTTCGAGATATCAAAATTAAAAATTAAACTAACCTTATTTACACTGTTCCTCCTCCTTTTTGCACAGAATTCTTGATTTTTACACTAAATTGGCCTACAATATTTTATAAACACCTTTGTAAAACTGGTTTTTATATTTATTTTACACTTTTTTTCATTCCAAACCTCCACTTTCAAACGCCGCTACCATGTATACCCTAGGGATTTTATCAGCATATATGGCCGCAGCCTTTGACATTAAAACTTCGCAATCTAATGAAAAAAAGGAGACAATAAATAAAAAAACAAGGTGTTTATGAAACATTGTGTACCAATTTAGTCTAAAAAACATAAATTGTGTGCAAAAAGAAGGATTAATTTAGTAAAAATGAGGTTAGTTTGATTTTCATTTTTGATGATGAATATCTCGAAAACAAAACGTTGCCGATTTTTTTTTAAGATAATCAGCGCCCCAAAAAACCCCCGTATACCGAATTTGGTCAAAATCGGAGTTCCGGCAACTTTCGAGACAATTACCGGTAATTTTGACCCTAAACAACCATCAAAAATAGATTTGAAAAACCTTTACAATAGCACATTTTAATTTATTCTACTGTATTTTCTTGTAAAAAAATAAATCTCTACTTTTTAAAGCGACGATATCTGCCTATTTATAAAATTGACGTTTCGTTACTGCTGTTGTTGCAGTTCATTTTCGCAAGTTAAACTTATAGCGTTTGATATAACCATTTATAAATGCCGTCGCCGCAGTTGTCATACACTTCAGTTGTCGTTCGACTTGGGCGGCAGCGAAACGGCAACGCCAATGAATCATCAAGTCTATAAATAGCGGTAACGGAACGTCAAGTTTATAAATTGACTTTATATTCGAGATATTTATCACCAAACATGCCGCATTCTCTCTGTATTTTATTCTGCACAGAATTGGTATTCTTTCCATTTTACTATCAAATTATAAATTATGTAATTTTGGTGGTTGTGAAAGAAAACGAAACCGCCAAAGCCTACCATTAAAATTTGAATTATTGTTGTTCCGTGGAGATTTATACTTTTTTCTACTAGCGTGTGGAAGTTGAGTCTTTAGTACATTCTGATCAGTATCGTCGATTTTGAATAAAAAGCGTTTCCCATGGAGTCTTTTGACGAGGAATTACCTGAATCCATTCTCAAAGCAGCCGAAATAGCAAATTTAGATTTGTTGCGTCCAAGTCGAGGCACAGGTACGAGAAAGAATATACAGCATTTACAACCTGGTGTGGCGAGAAAAAAAATCAAAAGTATGAAAAAAGAAGTTTTTATGGCATATTTCGCGGAACTTGCTAAAACATGTAAACCCAATACCTTATGGTCAAGGTATTCCATGTTAAAAAGTGTCATTAAGATCGAAAAGAACATGAATTTAAGCAAATATTTCAAAGTTACATCATTTTTGAAGAAGCAAAATGTGGGATTTAGACCCAAGAAGGCCAAAATTTTCTCGAAGGATGAAATAGCAAAATTTATTAATGATGCTCCAAATGATGTCTATCTAGCGATGAAGGTAGCTACAATTTTCGGACTAGCTGGAGCGTGTCGTCGAGAAGAATTGATGAAAATTAGCATTGCTGATATTGACGATAAGGGGAATCTTTTAATTGTAAATATTCCAGACTCCAAAAACTATTCTAGCCGAAGTTTTGTCATTGCCGAGGAAATTGAAAATGGAAAATATCTAGCTTTGTATAGAAAGTATTCCAGTTTACGAAAGCCCGAAACACCACACAGAAGATTTTTTGTTAATTACAAAAAATTGGCTTGTACTGTCCAGTGCATAGGAATAAATACTTTTGGCAAGATGCCCTCTGAAATAGCTGCCTATTTACGTCTTCCAAACCCAGAACTTTACACGGGACATAGCTTTCGCTGTTACTCAGCTACAATGTTAGCTAATTCTGGTCATCATCATCTGTTGCAGAAGGCTACCTAGAAAGCTCTACAAGTTTCAAGAAGGACTTATCAAACAAAATATTGTCCCAAAATTCATCTACCTTTGAACACAGCAAAACGCACTCAAGGCCCATTGTACCGTCTTCTAGCAAGCAACAATGTGTCTCTGTTACCTGTAACGACGACCGGTTCAATTGCACCTCAACGGCAATCTCCAACTCCGCAACTTACCCACAACAACTTGCCTCTGCGGTTCATTTGCAAAATGCTACCAACTGTTCTTTTACGATTAATGTTGTTAATAATAATAAGTAGTAATGGTAAAAATAAATATTATCTAATGGTTGTTTAGTTTGACTTTTTCCACACACTCGTAGAAAAAATGTTGTACCTAACACGTACGGAAAGTGTCTTTTCCACCCTTGACGGCTTACCCGAACTCCGCTTCGCGTCGTTCGTGTAACTGCCGTCGCGTGCGGAAAAGTATCACTTTCCACACTTGTTAGGTAAATAACTATTACAAGAAAATGCAGGAAAATAAATAGGAATGTGCTATTGTAAGTGTTTTTTAAATCTTTTTTGATGGTAGAGTGTAAAATTACCATTTTTGAGCAAAAAAAGGGAAAATAAAGTAAAAGTGTGAATTTCAAGTTCGATCATGAACATCTCGAGAACGAAACGTTGCGGAAAAGAATTGCAGCAAGACAAAAACCCCCCGGATGCAAAAAAAATCATCAAAATTGGCGAAGGTGTAAATAAATAAAAAATAATGCTGAGAAAGTGGCATTTGAATGTATTTTTGTTCCATTGTTAGAAAATGCAAAAGGTGAAGAGTCCTTATACGCTTTTAACAATCGTTAATGAATTTGATTATTGTAAACAATACTTTGATTTGAACTGGTTTAAATATACAAATAAGTTGAAAGATTTACGTGAAATTTTACACGAGTTCATAAAAAAGTACTTTTAATTTTTAGAAAAATAAAACATCAAACATTTGATGTCATCTCTATCAAACAACATAACTTATTGTACTAACAAATATTCTGCTCTGGGCAAATTTTGTCTTTATTAACTATGTATATTTTTAGCTAAAGTTAGTACACAAGCCGAAAAACTGTCTAGTGAGCATATTCAGATTGAAACTGAAGAGTTAGAATCGGATATCAAGAAGAAATCATTAGCTGGCCTGGCACCTTTTTGCTTACGCCGAAAGACAGCAATGATCCTAGTTATAGTCGATTAGTACTGCCATAGTAAGTCTTATTTGTACTTAGGAGGCGTCCATTACTTATGTGAGTCATATAGGAAGGCAAAGGGGGTCGAGCCAAATCTCACCTAATCTCATGTGGGGGAAAGGGGGGTCTCAGCAAAAATCACGTATTTTTTTAGCAAAAACAGTGTAAAATTCCGAGGAAACTGTTTAAATTAAGCAAAACGTGCTTCTCTACTAAAATATAGCTAATCCTATACAATCTTATATAAAAAGCTAATCTAACACAATGATATACAGGGTATAAAAAGTATGATGCTCACGATTTAATGAGCGATAGTGGAGCTCAAAACAAGTCAAAAAAGCCAAAAACCATGAGTCAGAAGTTAATTGTGTTCGAAATATTGCTTTTGGCAACACCGCGCCCGCTTCATCACATCGAGTCGAACGTCGGACGTTTTCTGCAAGATTTACATAGTGGCGTTGGTGCATAGGAGCTGCAGAACCTCCAAAAAAAATTGGAAAATAATAAAAATTACTTCTTGCAATTTATTTTGATATTTAATTTGGAATTAAATTTAAATAAAATATGATAAATTATTGTTTGGTCTATTTAATTTTTTTTGATGGTACGCAGCTCCGCAGCTCTAATGCAACAGCCTCTCATTACGTTTTGTTTCTTCCATTTTATTTGTCATTAAAAAATAATTGTACTTACCACAAAATTAGGCTAAATATCCATTTTAAGAGCACAAATTATTATGTTTTAAAACAACACTTTTTTATTTTGCTTGACGAATAGAAAGTCTCTAATTATATAAAAAACAGCTACATTTTAGTTTAAATAAGTTGCTTAGAATATCGTCCCTTAGTTTCTATGCAAGTTTTACTTCGACAAACCCAGTTTACGTGTACTCTTACCACTCTCCTCTTTGGTACACCTGCACTATGGTTGTTGTAAATTAATATTAGTTTATTTTATTAGCAAATGAATCTACTAATAAGCGATTAAGAAGAAAGTTTCTAATTGTTAAGCTCTTCAGAAATAAATGCTTTCAAAGTTTGTAACTTTAATACTAAAAAAAAATCACGAAATTTGGTGAAAACTTACCTTTTAATGTCCCAAACTCACTGTATTTTTTTTGATTTAAAGTATTTATTTTTTCAACTTATTTTAACTTAATATCAAAAAAGCACCCTAATTTTCAATCGAAAATTCTGCCGTCAAAATATCTGCTTTTTTAAAAAAAGTCGGTGGGCTATTTATTCGTTTAAATCTATGCTTTCTGATGGTGTAAAAAAATTAATTACTATGTTATATTCGAATTTCGAAAATGCAGAGAAACGAAAAAAGCTCGAATTCAATTTTTTTTTAAATCACTATGTACAGGGTGAGTCAACGATAGAGTAAAGTTCATTATTTCATTGGTTTCAAAAGTTATGAGAAAATAGTAAATACAAAGATGTAAAGATTCTTAGGATGCACAATTTAAAATTATTTTAAAGTATACAGGGTGGCTCAAAAAGCGTGACGAATAAAACATACATTTTTTTAAATGAAACACCCTATTTTTAAATTTTGTTTTGAATTCCTTTTAAAATTCTTCAACTTTTTTATTAATAATAATGCATACCTAAACCTAATAGTTTTTCCAATATTTCAATTTTTCTAAAAAGAAAATAATTTTCACACTTGCAAAAAAATTACGATAGCGCCATTATTTTTGAAGGTAGATCACTCATATTTGATATTAGCGTTATTCGAAGATGACGTAAAAGATAATGCAACGGAATTTAATTAGATCAAGGTGTTCAAAATAAACGAATTATTTGGATCATTTTAAATTGAAAAATCTCGATTTTTTAAATGGCGCACCATATATATTATTATTTTTTCTGAAAGATCTTACAAAAACCCACAACTTTTATTAAGTATGTCATATACCTATTTTTAATACTTTGCGATTTATTTTAACTTTTCCAATATTTTACCCTTCTTTCTGTCTAAGACTATTGCTATAACATTAGTTGGCCATTTTTAAATTTTAAATTCACAGAAAAAGTAAATAATAATAAATACCTATTACTACAAATTAACTTATTTTTAAATTATTATTATGGCGCAATAAATGTTCAAAAATATGCCCTTCTACTTGGATACACATGTTTAGTCTTTTCGTATATTTTCTTGGACGTTCCTTAGCATAAACGGTGTTATTCTCCTGCACGCGTCCCGAATCCTATTTTCCATATCTTCTGGTGTTGTAGGGGATTCACATAAACACGATCTTTAACATATCCCCACAAAAGAAATCTAGTGGTGTTAAGTCACATGATCGAGGGGGCCATCCAATGAATCCACCTCTACCGATCCATTTCTGTGGGTAATGATTATTTAAAAATTCTCGAACTTCTCGATGGTAATGCGGAGGAGCTCCATCTTGCTGAAACCACATTTGTTGGATCTCAATGTTATCAAATTCTTGAAGAAGTTGAGGTAAATCATTCTGCAAAAAGTTTAAATATCTAGGCCCGTTAACTGTTTCGCGAAAAAAATATGGTCCAATAACATTAAAGTGTTTTATTCCACACCACACATTAAGTGACCAATGGTTTTGGTTTTGCACTTCCCGTACCCAGACTGGATTAACTGTTGAATAATAGTGCATGTTATGACGATTAACTGCACCATTACTGCGAAAAGTAGCTTCATCGGAAAACATTATTTTAGACAAAAATTTGGATCGGCCTCTATTGCTTCATTTATAACGGTGCAGAAGTTTACCCTTTGTTCAAAATCGCGGTCTAGAAGTTCTTGGTGTAGTTCCATGTGGAAGGGATGATATTTGTGTTTTCTAGTGGTGCGGTTAACGGTAGATTGGGATGTATCACATAAGCTAGCTACTTGACGGCTACTGACCTGGGAATTATCTTGAACTTGAAGTAAAATTTCCAATTCTTTTTCCTCATTGGTAGCATTCCGGTTTACCACTTTCCGTTTTTCATATTCAATACTACCACTAGCATTAAACCGTTCCATTAAACACTGAAGAGATTGCCTAGTTGGTACACGTCTATTAGGGTACTTCGCCTTGTAAAGTCTTACTGCCAACAAAGTATTTCTTTGCGCCTCACCCAGTATATAAATCATATCAATTAATTCAGCTTTAGGAAAATCCATACTTATTTTTTTAAATTTACTGACACCACAATAAATTTTGAATTTATTTACTCAGATGTCAGGTTAAATTTGACAATGTCATTTTGTCATGGCCAACTAATGTTATAGCAATAGTCTTAGACGAAGGGTAAATATTGGAAAAGTTAAAATAAATGCAAAGTATTAAAAATAGGTATATGACATACTTAATAAAAGTTGTGGGTTTTTGTAAGATCTTTCAGAAAAAATAATAATATATATGGTGCGCCATTTAAAAAAATCGAGATTTTTCAATTTAAAATGATCCAAATATATTCGTTTATTTTGAACACCCTGTAGCATCTAATTAAAATTCCGTTGCATATATCTCTTACGTCATCTTCGAATAACGCTAATATCAAATATGAGTGATCTACCTTCAAAAATAATGGCGCTATCGTAATTTTTTTGCAAGTGTGAAAATTATTTTCTTTTTAGAAAAATTGAAATATTGGAAAAACTATTAGGTTTAGGTATGCATTATTATTAATAAAAAGTTGAAGAATTTTAAAAGGAATTCAAAACAAAATTTAAAAATAGGTGTTTCATTTAAAAAAAAGTATGTTTTATTCGTCACGCTTTTTTGAGCCACCCTGTATACTTTAAAATAATTTTAAATTGTGCATCCTAAGAATCTTTACATCTTTTGTATTTACTATTTTCTCATAACTTTTGAAACCAATGAAATAATGAACTTTACTCTATCGTTGACTCACCCTGTACATTTGGTTGTTAATTATAGTAGTATATTTTGATTTGCAATTTTTGCTTATTAATGTAACATAAAATCTTACGTTTTTTAAGTAATTAAAATGTAAATTTTAATAAATAGCTCAAAATTGTACAAAATGATTAAACAAAATTTTGGATTAGAATTTTTTTTGGGGACATTTACCATAGTGATGTATTTTTGTTACACCATCAGAAAGTAAAAATTTAAACGAACAAAAAGCTCGACGACTTTTTTAAAAAGCAGATATTTTGACAGGAGAATTTTTGATTGAAAATAAGAGTGTTTTTTCAATATTAAGTCAAAATAGGATAAAAAAATAAATATTTTAAATCAAAAAAATTACAGTGTGTATTTCGTGAAAAAAAATTGTAAAAGATAAAAATAAAAAACCAAAAATTTGGTTATTTTTGACATGAAATTTGAGGTTATGTAAAAAAAGTGTAAATAAAAAAGTTGGAGATCTTTTTATAATCTATAATTTTGAATTCAATATAACGTTAAGAAAATTTCTTCAAAAGACAAAAATTTATTTTGGTGATTAAAAATTAACACCATATTAAAATTTTGCTCTTTTAGTAGGGTGGTATGTCGTCAAAGATACCACAGAGCGAGAATTCAGATGGAGAAACAGTTTTTGAAAGAAATTAGAGAAAACGAATTACTGCAAAGAGGAGCTTTGGATGGAGTCAAAATACACAGAGTATTTTGTAGGCCGATTATTAATCATGCCAAGCCTAAGGAAATTATAACATTAACTGAAGAGCAGAGAACCAGATTAGACAGAATTATGGCAACTGAATATTAGGAGAAAAAGAATAATTAAAATTATGTATTATCATTTTTTCAGCACTTGAGAATAATTATCATCAATTGCTACGTGTAATCAAATCAAATCATGTAATTTGTACCACACAGTCATGGATAAGAGTCTAAAATATGGCACGGACGTCGCCCATCTCGGCTCGAGGGGCCAGATAAGGGCATAAATCTCGTTCATCTCGGCCCAAACTCGACTTGCATTTAAAACGGTCTTTTCGGCCCTATATACAGGCTCCTGCAGCTCACCTCCCGTCCTATGTAGCTCATTTATTTCTTAATATAAAACTTTTATATTTTGCAGACGTTACCTTTAACCTACGGTGCCTTTTAGGAAAATAATTTTGGTTATACGGGTGTCACAAAAAAGTGTGACGTCATGATGGTGCATTTTTTTAAATGGAACACTGTGTATTTTTTTTATATTTAGGTACCTTTTGTAGTCATCTATCTCTCTCTGAAATTTTGGCAACATAGGTTTAGTAATTTCAGAGAAAAAAAAATTAAATATAAAAAAAAATGTTTTGCACCATTGAATTTAAAAATGAATAAAAATAAAAATAGTGCTTGATTAATAGCATTAAACAAGGAACTAATCAGGTAACGTAATATCAGTCGCTTAGGTCATGTTTGGTTAATTCGAACTGTACAGGGTGTCCAAAATTTAGTGTTAAACTCTTCAAATTTGAAAGCACTTTATTTTTCTTATTTTAAATATGAGCCCCTGTATATTTTTAGGTCGTTAGATGCAGAATTAAAAAAGAAACAGTTTTCTAATTATAACCCTATCGAAATTCCTAACACATTAAAAGTTATTCGTTGAAAACTTATTTTGGCATCTATTTTAATAGTAATACCATTGAATAAAAGTGAGGTGGCTATTAAAAACAATTTATTGACATTGGAGTTTATTTAACTTACAAAATCTTGTTTTGACGTATTATAAAAATTCGAGTAAATTAATATAATTTACTAATAAAATTAAATTAATTTAAGAAAAACCTTCAAATGTTAAATAAACCTAATTTTAAACTTTTAATACTTTTGGCTAATATTTAGGTAAATTACACCAATTTCTAGGTAATAATTAACGTTATTAGGAAACTTTAATGTAAATAAATTGTTTTTCATAGCCACCTATCATTTTTATTCAATGGTATTACTATTAAAATACATGCAAAAATTAGTTTTTAACGAATAACTTTTAATATGTTAGGAATTTCGATAGGGTTATAATTAGAAAAATGTTTGTTTTCTAATTCTTCATCTAACGACCTAAAAATATAGAGGGGCTCATATTTAAAATAAGAAAAATAAAGTGCTTTTAAAATTGAAGAGTTTGACACTAAATTTTGGACACCCTGTACATTCGAATTAACCAAACATGATCTAAGCGACTAATATTCCGTACATTATTGTACTAAATAAGTTCCTTGTTTAATTCTATTAATCAAGCACTATTGGTATATTAATTCATTTTTAAATTCAATGGTGCAAAACAGTTTTTTTATATTTTATTTTTTTTCTCTGAAATTACTTAACCGATGTTGAAAAAATTTGGGAGGAATATAAATAACCACAGGAGGTACCTAAATATACAAAAAAATACACAGTGTTCCATTTAAAAAATGCACCATCATGACGTCACACTTTTTTGTGACACCCTGTATAACCAAAATTATTTTCCTGAAATGCACCGTGGGTTAAAGGTAACGTCTGCAAAATATGAACATTTTACAGTGAATAATAAATGAGCTACGTAAGACGGGAGATGAGCTTCAGGACCCTGTATATTTAAGTAATTTATTAAAATATGTTACAAATCTTAGTCATACCTATTTTATAATATTATCAAGGGGTACATTAATTTCGACACCAAATAAAAAGTAAGTAAATTTCAATTTAAAATTTTATTAAAGTTATCTAACACTACATTATCTAACATAAACAAAAAGAAATTTCAAACTTCCCTGGATATAACGAACTAATCGGATATCAAACTAAAACTAAATTTCTTTACCATTATCTGCATAAATATTAACTATAATACATTTTGTTGGTAAACCCTCATAATCTAATTAGTCGCAATTCTAAGAAGGTTTTATTGTTCAGTGCAATCCATTATAAGTGCACCACCAGGTTTTGTCCCTTTTTTTGATTTTGAATTTTTAACCCAAAAATTCATTAAATGAGACAGCTCAAAGATTTTTATGGCATGAATTTTTTTTTCCTGGGATGAAATAAAAACAAGTAACCGCAAAGTCGTCAATTTTTTTAAATAGGATGACTAGTTTTCGTCCATATTTTTTCATACTTTAAAAGTTGCTCTTATAGGCTCAATATAAATTGAGACAATTGATAGATTAGTTTTTAAGATATTGCGTCTCAAAAATTCCGAAAAAAATATATTTTTCACATGGCATACGCAGGTGAAAAATACAGGGACATTCTGCAATCTCGTCAATCTTTTAAAGGCATTTATTTTAGGGTTACTTAATATTTTATTTATTGTGGATTTTGATGGCACCAGGATAAAGCTGCCGATATCTTCTGCGCGTAAGAGCCTCTCGTTGATTGTTTCTAACGTAGCATAATAGCCCAGTTGGTGGAGGCCACAGGAACAAGTAATGAGCGAACTGGCTGATTTTTTTTTATAATTAGTTTAGAGTGTATTGGTTGATATGAGAAAAAGTTCATGGGTCAAAAAAATTTCGGAACAATTTTTTTTTCTTCAAAATCCCAAAATATTTTGAGATAGAATAAATATAATGGAAAATAAAAAATACCATCTTGTAGAGAAAGTTTTTTTCTACCAAAAAGGTATTTTGCACTTTTTTTGTCAGAGTCATAGTTTGTCCACAAAAAAATTATTTAATAACTTATGCATACAACGCACGGGACGCCCGATCAGCCGCCTGCGGAGCTATTTTTTAGAGAAGCGCGTATTACATTATAATCTGATACGTACTTACAAGATGTTCAATTGGAATTTAAAATACACTATTTTGAAGTTGAAATTCTCAGCTTTCAAATGGTATGATTTATTTTCCGTTTTTAATAAAATATCGTATAGAAAAAAACGCCTATATATTTGAATTAGAATAGAAAAGTGAGCGTTTAGATAATAATTTTTTTCAAACAAGATTACAATTCGAAAAAAAAATTCAATTCGGAAAATTGTTATGAAGATGACCGACTCCACGAATAAAAATTTTCACCCATTAATTTTGTCTCGTTGTAAAATACAGCTCTTGTCGTTATTTTGAAATTTTTTAGAATCTAAGGATTATAACGATATAAATATATTGGTCTGTGAAAAATTATGAAAAATCCACTTATTCGGGTGAATTGTTATTTTAAATGTAGGTAAACTAGTAAACCTTTAGAATTTGTTAACATAAATTCTTTCAGAACGGAAAATTATTTAATTATAATAATTTTTTGTGTATAACAAGAAAATGGCACTTTTTTATGTTCTAATTTTTTTTCTCTTAGCATAGTTGAAGATAAATTTTAACAATGCTATACTAAACAGATAAATAATCAAAGAATAGAATGTACATAGTGGACAGGTAAGAAAAGGCCCAGGTAAGAAAATAGAACAAAATTGTCAAAAGTTCGATAGAAAATAAATAAAAAACTGAGAAATTAGCACAAGCTATAGAAAGTTTTAAATTGCCAAGACAGTCTCATAAAACGATTTTTAAAAATGACATATTATTTCTGCTTTTGTTATATGAAGCACCGAATAAAACAACTTGTATCCTGATACATTCAAAAATTTTGCACAACTTACAGTTCTGACGAGTCTGATGCTGAAAACAGTGATAACGATAACGACAATGTAGATGATTTATAATTTTGTAACATGTAATTTCTACTGATTTTATTAAAAATAAAATAAATAATGATTTCTAATTCTATTTATTATTGTATAACTTGAAAATTAAAAAAAATTATTTTCAATTTTTTTGAAAATTTGAAAATTTTGAAAAATAAAATTGAAAATTTTTACTTACAATTTCAGAGTAAAGTTCTACATTAATAATGTAATAGGTAATCGAGTGGAATGTTGTGTGATTTTAAATTGAAAGCGTGAATTTTATCGCTTGTTTAGCTCAAGATGGCTTAATGGCTTATGAAATTTTTTGCGGACAAACTATAACTTTAAGAAAAAAACGCAAATTTTTTTTTATAGAAAAAAACTTCCCCTACAAGACGATATTTTTTATTTTTTTCTATCTCCTTCGCAGACCGAAATATTTGAGAGTTAAAAAAAAATCGAAATTTTTTTGGACTTTAGGAAATCGATTGACCTATGAATTTTTTTTTAATATCAATCAGTATACTCTAAACTACTTATAAAAAAATCAGCCAGTTCGCTAATTACTTGTGCTCATAGTGTAAAATTTACTCCATCAAATGGCTATAAGACAATATCGCGTTTTTCTTCGCCTTAAATAAACCATTTAGACCGATATTGACTGATAACCTAATCGTTTAATTTTTGACAACTATCAACAAGAGTATG
Source organism: Listronotus oregonensis (assembly GCA_019359885.1). Taxonomy (NCBI): domain Eukaryota; kingdom Metazoa; phylum Arthropoda; class Insecta; order Coleoptera; family Curculionidae; genus Listronotus; species Listronotus oregonensis. The sequence continues at coordinate 155,108 of JAHBCN010000315.1, forward strand.
TCAAAACAAAAATTTACCTAGACAGATTAAGAGGTAACTTATTTTTATATTTATATAAAGGTGCTATTAATTTTTTTTCGAAATTTTTGAGACGCAATATCTTGAAAACTAATCGTTCAACTGCTTCAATTTTTACTGAGCCTATTAGAGAAATTTTTAAACTATGAAAAAATATGGACGGAAATTAATCATACTATTTAAAAAAATTGACGACTTTGCGATTACTTGTTGGTAGTTGACACCACGAAAAAAAAAATTCAGGTCATTAAAAACTTTGAGCTATCCCATTTAATAAATTTTTTGATCAAAAATTTGAAAAAAAAAATAGTCACAACCCGGGGTTTCACTTATAATGAATCGCACGGTACATCGGGCCGAGTTAGGCATTTTTCAAAGGGCATTAGGATTACCTGATATATTTTTTTAAGGGGCCGAGCTGGATGACGTCTAGTCTACTGTAATAAAACTAATGGAACAGTTTTTTGTAATTTTGTAAATTGGGATTTATTTTTATCAAATTTGACTTTGACAACAATAATTGACATAAAATTAAAAATTTAAAAATAATACGTGGTCACTTTTAAAAATACGCCTTAAAATTGATATGCAAAGTGAAATTGTGTCATTGCTGTGGGGTATAATTAATTTATGTACAATTTTTTTCTTAGTTATACGTGTATTATTTTATGGTAAATATATGTAAAGTAATTTAATTTTTAGTTTTATTTCCAAATTTTGATATTTTTCAATTATTGTGTTTGTCACGTTCTCTATACAAACCCTATGCAGATGAAAAATTCTAAATAATAGCAGTGAATAAACGCTGTCTTGTTTTACTACGGTTGCATAGCCGAGTCTAATATAGTCCGGGAGGCCACCGCAAAAAACCAAGCCAATAAGAGATACGTATGAAACATTTTTTTATATTATTGAGAACTATTGTCAATTAAAAGCCGCACTGGTGCCTCAGCTTAACGGGTTCAAATTGCATTTTTTTTACCTAATAAAACTACGTCAGTTCTTTTATGAAATTTTTTGTAGCCCTTTTAGTTTTTAAGATATTAATGATTTAAATTTAAAATAAAAACGCAAATATCTGAAAAACTAAAAGAATTACAAAAAATGTACTAAAAAAAATGTGCTTTTTAGTAAGCTCTATAAAAAAGGTAAAAGACACATTTTAAATAAAACAGGTAATAAAGAAGATATAAGCAAAAAAAGTGATTTTGGCCATTAAAAATTTCGCTGATAACAATATTTCTTTGTTACAAGTAAGTATACCAGCACCGATCACCGAGCACCGGATATTTTATTAATTTTTTTTTGGTTCAAAAACTGTACCCATTTCGATCCACTTGAAACTTTTACTAAAATAAAATTTAAACTTTATTTAATTAAAAAAAATAATAATAAGTGCCTCCTTGTTGATTTTTAATTACTTTATTTGAAGCTGCCTTGTATATTTAGTTGGAAACCTGTTAACTGTTTTATTATTATTGTCTTTCAAGAGAAAAGACCAGCATCTAAAATTTGTTGTAGTGTTACTATGTCACTACTTAGAAATATCAAACAAAATATAATTTTATTGTCAGAATTTGGAATTATTTTTATCGAAGGAGAATAGTTTATTTAAAGATACTTATATACAAAATTATGAAAGGTACGTTATATTATGTTATATAATTATTATTTAATTAAATATTAGAATAGTATGTTAGTAGAGTAAGTTTAGGCGCTTTTCGTACTGCTAATTTATTAAATTGTTGCTGAATAAATATATTATTATAAGAAGTCTGAAGAGCATCATTGTGTTTCTGGCTAGCGATACTTAATTATTGAACAACACTCCTCTATCTGGGTGTTATATACCTGGCAGGACGCTTAACATTTCTCGATCTTCTATGCTTCTATGTATATAGCTCATCGTTTAAATATTTTTATTATTTATTTAAATAATAATAATAATTTATAAAGACAGTTACTTGTTCAGAATGATCTTGGGAAAATTTTATTTATATTTTTAACATAAATTTCTTTTTTAAAGTTTTTTTGTCACTTGAATTAATGTTTAAGCTTTAATTTAATTATATTTTAAAGTAGCAAATAAATTGGTAAATACCATAATTTAAAAAAGAATTAAGCCTAGAAGAAGTAGATAGCTTAATAGAAGAAATATTTTAAAAGTTTAATGCTTAATAAACTATAATTTTTTTTTGATGTTAAAAATATGATTAAAATTTTCTCAAGAGCATTCATAACAAGTAACTGTGTAAAAATTATTGATAATAAAATTAAAATCAATAATAAAAATATTTAAACGATGAACTATACACATAGTAGCATAGGAGATCGAGAAATGTTAAGCGTCCTGTCAGGTATGTTTGTAATGTTTAGAGCCTGATAACGAACGAAGGCTTAAATATGCTAGTGATGTTTTAGTCAATCTTGTAGACAGACTACATTCTGATACGAATATTTGGATAAGGATGTTTACAAAAATAAAATTGATTTTTTTTGTAACAAAATTTTCATTTTGTTCAGACCATAATTGCTTTTCTGAAATATTTAACCTAACCTTAAAAATTTGTATTTATAAGTATCTTAAAGAAAGAAAAAATAGTTTTGAATCTAAAAAGAGAGTAAGCGATAATCATAAAAAATATTTTAAAACAATTTAAACAATAATTTTTACCATTTTTTTTATTATTTATGTTTATTTTTCAGTTACTCATTAATTTAAAGTCCTAATATATTTTTGCCTATTGGCTTGTCTTTGCCTAAATTAATAGCTTAAGTTCACATATCATATTTTATGTATTTTAAGTTTGTTCTGGATAAGCCGAGATACTGCCTAGCTTTTTTGCTTTATAGAAACCTTTCAGCGTGATCCCATTCAACCCCGGCTGTAATAGTTTTAGAAGTTTTATTTTATTTTAAATTTTAGAATATATTTAATTTTTCCTGTGTAATCTCAAGTATTAGAATTTAAGTTGTTATCAGAAAATATTTTTTTATTTATTTAGAATTTTTCTATTTAATTTACAGAGTTTATGGTTTATTTGCTTCTTTTATTTTTGAAATGTAATTTTTTGTTGCTTTTTATAGAAAATTTGTGGCAAATGATGAAAAATGTGTTATAAAACAGTATTTTTTACAAATTATGTAATGATAATAACTGTTTTAAATAATTTGTCTGATGTCCTAAGATTTTTCTGGTTTTCTCAAAATATTTGTATTTATAACAAATTAATTTTTAATAAAATGTTAACAATAACATTCTTTGCTTTATTTTCTGCAAGTTTAAAATTTTCCCCAATGCTAACAAAGATAAAAATTTCTAAAATCTTACTTAACAACTGCTTATCTATTGAAATAATCAGTTGTTAAGTAATGTATTTTAGCAAAATAATATTTTTGTTGGAATTGGGGAAAAATAACTTAGAAATAAAAATGTATCGTTATACCAGCGCATTCTCCATTTTATTATGTGCTGCCATCTACGATGAGTTTTGGTAATGGGTTAGTTGATTGTCCAGGAGCTTAGCGCTGTTGTATTGAAAATTGCTGTTGCGTTCAGAAAGCACGATATTTGGATTTCTAGTAGTGTTTGTTCGGTGTTTCATACCTTTTCCCGGACACTCTGTATATTATGAGTATTGGAAGATATCATAAGTTGAAAAAACTTTCCACTCACAGCAGTATTTTTAATCCCTATTGAACCATCATAGGAAGTTATTTCCAATAAAATTCAAGAATGTAAAGTGTCGTGAGATGCCTTTTTTTAATATAAGACTAAAATATGGTAGCTCTAAAAGAAAGGAAACCCAGTTACTAATTAAACACAAAACTATTTTAAAATCTATTTTATTCTGTTTTTATACGTGATTTTTACGATTAATCCTTCCTGTTTAATATCTCTTCGATCTTGGCTTTCTGTTTTTCTGTCAATGTGATCAACTCTTCTTTATTCGGTAGCTTGAGGATGGTGTTACAAAACTCCCTGTGAATTCTGACTCCATCCAAGGCTTTGTTTTGAAGTAGCTCATAACGTTTAATTTCACGTATGAATTGTCGCCTCTGCGCAAGACCAGCATCGTGGTATCGTTGCCGGCATACTACTCTACTAAAAAAAACAAGTTATTAGTTATTGAATAATTTTGTTAGTTTATATAGTGCCAAGGGTGGTAAACTTAACAAGGAGTGCTCGATCCCATTTAAGCCCATATACGCCAAATTTAAATGTCAATTCGATATTTGTGACGTAATCGTTTTGCCTATTTTTTTACAAGTAGTATAAAGTCTTAATTTTATCAAATAGTACACAGTACAGATTTAATAGTAGGTATACCATCGTGCCGAAAAAAAACTGGGACAGCAAAATCTCCCAAATCTCTTGGTCTTTTAGAATAATATATTTTGATGTTGTCAAAGTTAATTTAATTTTGTCACAGCCGCGTCAACAAAATCGTTCTTTCAAAATGCCCGCATTATCTCCTCAACAAAAAGCGATAAAAAATCACACTCGTGTGATGGATGGAGTTCCTATAAGAAGAATCGCAGAAGAATTGGGCATTAGTAAAAATACCGTTTCCTTAGCTAAGGCAAAAACTGCAGAATATGGAGCTATTGTAAGAAATCCAGGTTCTGGTCGACCAAAAATTTCAAACGACATTCAAGATAGAGAGTTAGTTGGCTTTCTAAGAAACAATCCGTTTGAAACAGCAATAAAGGCGAAAGAAGACACGCATTTTCCTGATTCTGCTAATACAGCTCGTAGTAGGATAAGAAATACGGAAATTAAAAGTTGCTGTGCAACAAATAAAATCTTTTTGACTGAAGCAAACAAACGGAGAAGATTAGAATATGGCCCATCAATATGCACACCAAAACAACATATGGGAATCGGTAATATTTTCGAATGAAAAAACCTTTCAATCGTGCAATAATGGCAAAATCCGCGTTTACAGACCTTCTAATACCAGATATGATGAAAGATATACACATAAGACTAATCAAAGTGGACGTTTTAGTATAAACGTTTGGGCCTGGATTAGTTTTAGAGGACCAGGCGTTTGTCAAATAGTGCAGGAAAGGCTTGATGCCTTAGGATATTGCAATATCCTGAACAATGTTATGATGCCATCGGTTGGTGTAGTCTATGGGCAAGAGTTTATCTTCCAACATGATAATGCTCCTATACATACAGCCCGTATAGTTCAAAACTATCTAGACGAAAGACGAATTCAAGTTTTACCGTGGCCCTCGAAAAGCCCTGATATCAACCCAATTGAAAACGTTTGGGGTAAAATGGCAAAATATATGTATAAAGATAACTTTAGGCCTAGAAATCAGAATGAATTACGCCCAAAGATAGATGACGCATGGGACCAAATAACCGAAGAATATACCAGAAACTTAATTTTAAGTATGCCACGACGTTTGCAAGCTGTAATAGATAACAACGGTGCGCTTACTAAGTGTTAATAAATTTTTATTCCATATCATCAAAAAAGATAATATTAGTTAGTTTTGGTTTATTTATAAAATGTGTTCAAAATAAAAATAAATATCGAAAAATAAAAATGTTTTGTATCAATATTATTATTTAAATATGCGTAAATATGCATACCATACCCAAGGAATGCGATTTACTATAATAGACCAGGAGACAATTCCCTACCTAAATTTTAATGTCAAAGTTTTTTTTCGGCACCCGATGGTACATCAATCAAAAACAGGAGAAATGTGAAGTCTAAGATGACATTGCCAACCTTTAACCTCGAATTTTGGCACGTCAGGCATTTTAAAGAAAAAAAATATATACGACATGAGTACTTTATAACGTCAAATAAAATATTATTTACTAATATAATAAATATTAACAATAAAAAAATAGCGTAAAGTATTCGTGGATTAGTGCTCTATTGCGAAAATTCCGGCTACGCAGTCGTGCTCGAAAAATCTCGCTTGTTTTAAAGACCTTAATATTCACTTATTAGACTTTAATATACTATTTATTTTTATTTTTTTAAAAGTATTTTAATTATTTTATTTTTTGTTACTTAATTATGAGTTCATATTTTCGCTTTCTGCTCTTCGGGTAACCTAATTAGTTCATCGGGCTGTACTTGTTTAATTATTGATCGATCAACTAAATATTTAATGCAATGTGGTTTTATTTAACTCACCATTTTGCATTAGTTCGTGTTGTCTCATTTCATGTTTGAACTGATTTTTCATTTTGTTTCCCACTTTGCAATATCAGCATTTTACTCTACTAAAATGTATATAATTTCACTAAATAGGGTTAAAGGTTTTCATCAGGAGTTTTCCCAAGTTGTTTAAGCCATTATTACTTCTTTTTTAAAGCTTTTTTAGTCAAAAAAGTATAAAGTAATGTAAAAAACTTTACTTTATAAAAAGACTTCCAAACTTAAACATTTACCTCGAATAGAACGAGCTAGAACAAAATGGATATATGCTCTGTGTGGCGAACAAGGAAGTTTAAAGGTGTATGGAAGCCCAATACTGTGGAACAAAATTGTCCAGGCGTGCAGGGCAGCGGGAATCGGGGGATTGGCCCGCGGAGTTGCGCAATGAATAGTAGGTCAGATCCGGACTTACCATAATTCTTTGTTACTATCTATAAAGTTGACATTATCAAATGTCAAATTCAAGCATTCACTGTTTTTGTTTTATTTTTGCACAAAATTGTTGGTTATTAAACGATACTACCATAGAATATTTAAAATTATTGTGTAATATTGGATTTTATATCATCTGATATAATATGGAAAGAATAGATGGCGCCACTTTACAGCCTTCTATTTAAATGGTCGATATTTTTGGGAGTTTTGTATTTTTACCAAAAATCTTAGTAAATAAATAAAAACACGATTTTTTAAAAATAAATTTAAAACATTGTATGATAGTTTCATGTACTTATCACCAACTTTGTGATAAAAGAAGGGTTACACAATGTGTAAATGAGTTTAATCTTATCCTAAGATTCGGTTTATATTAAAAAGTAAAATTTTATTAACTGCTTTTAAAGGCAAGTAGTATGCTTATAAATTCATAATAACAAACTTCATAAGATAAATAACAGTGGTTAAAAATGTTTATTACCTTTGGTACCTAGTACCATTTAATAAAACGTTAAATATTATGTGTTACATAGGTCGAGCTTAAAAGTTGATAATGTAAGTTTAAAAACCAAAATCAATTTCTTTAAACAAATACAGAAGAGCAAAAAGGAATTTTAACATAAATTGTACTTTCTTTTTTTAATTAGAGGGACCTGTATAAATTAAAATTTGCCTCAGTCTGCCCAGTAATTAATAATTTTGATCCTTTAAAAGAATTACTAAACTATTAAATGAATAAAGTACTTAAATGTAAACCTTACTTTCTTTTTAATAATCCCAGAATATACACAAACATTGTGGAAATCTGCCTAAAAGATAGTTAAGATTACTTTAATTTATCTACTGTCTTATTTTTTTCCTAAAATGAAATTTTTTTTCTTATAATTCGATTTATATTATATTATATATTATTTATTCGGTTACCTAACGTTACGTCTCATAAGAAGCACCTAATTTAAATATAAGAATACTTACTAAAGTAAAAATGCCGGGTATGTTACCCTTAGATTTGCAAGACAAAACCATACAACCTCTAGTCATTTTGTTACGATATTATAAGTAACAAACAATAAACACAAAATTATAGTCACAATTTAATAAACACTTATCACAAAAATAAGAAGGTTTTTATCAATCCAAAAAACTTCTGCTACCACAAAATATAATCACACAAAGCAAAACAATCGAAACTAATACGGCTCTCATAAAAGTATAATGTGTTGCCTAACTACACAGTGATTTATCAGTGTGTAAGTAGGCAACACATTAAATTATTTCGTGAAATTTTGTTATTGCGCAGAATCGGCGGGGCCAACTCTGACAGTTATTTTCATACTGGGCTGGACATTTTTTGATCGAATGGGCCATAGCAGTGGGCTTCCATACACCTGTAAACTTCCTTGGTGGCGAATTCATTGGTTAAAAAATAGTTGCTGAGTGTTACCAGATAGTTGAAGGTTGGTAAAAAAACGTTGTCCAAAGTTTTTATAAATACAGGGCGTAAAAAAGGGGGTAGTCCGCCCCTGCAGCTGTAAGTAACCCACAACATTTCCTTTGATAGTAATTTGAAGAGTCTTACTTGGTATTACATCTTATTGAAAAAAAATTGGAATGTACCTGGTGATTTAATACTGATGTTTAAAAAACTTGATACCCTTGGAGCCCTTTGGTAGAAAATATCTCCGAAGAGGCGGTCTATACGAGAAAAGTTTATATGAACTTGTATTATTCCTTTCACGTGCTTATATCCGGGAGATTACCCAAATTTTTTCGGTAAGTATATGGCATACCCTCAAATTTCCTAAAGTGCCCCCTTACGGAGATACAGAGTCCCAAAGGAGTACTTAGCCATTTACTTTTTTGGCTCTAACTTTTAAACCGACTTGTATAATTTAATGAAATTTTAATATGTTATAGGGGCCATAAAGACTTATACTACAGTAGATGGTTTACATCGTCAGGGAAGTCAGGAACGGACTTGAATATCTGGAGTCTTCTCATTGGACCCTTCTTCATTGAAGACAGATTAAATGGTGCCGTGTATTTGCAATTCTTGCATCAAAACTTAAACGGTTTATTAGGCAATGTGCCCTTACAAATTAGAAACCAGATGTGGTTTATGCACGAGGGTGCACCGCCCCATTCTAGCAATTGGGCTCGTCAGCACTTATCAATTACTTTTGGTGATCGATGGATGGGTCAAGTAGGTCCTATTTTGTGGCCACCGAGGTCGCCCGACATAATTCCATTAGATTTCTTTTTCTGGGGAAATTTAAAGAGGCATATTTAACACCAGTTCACACCAGGGAAGATCTGATAGAAAGAATAATACACCATTGCAACGAAATTCCAGCCGATCCTGGAATGATGTTTAGAGTACAATGAGAAAACAACCGTCGAATAAGAAAATGTGGAAAATATGACCAGACGAGTGTGGTGGCAAGTCCGTTTCTGACGGACTGACGTAAATAGCTAAGTACTCCCTTTGGGACTCTCCGTTAGGGGGCACTTTGGGAATTTTTTTTCTATAACAAATTAGGGTTATTTTAACCTCCCCTATATGCTTTCGAGAGTACGCCATATACTTACCGAACAACCTGTATATATACTTACACAATATATTTTTAAAAAACCTGTTCTACTTAATTAGATACCTCAAAACACGATTGAGATAATATCGTACTGCCTTTTTACTTATTTATTACCCTGTATAAACTTACTATGGTAATGTTAAGTTACTGTAACTAGGATCGTTTGTATCATTCGGTGTCCGCGCATATTTCGACATATCTACAACCTTAGGAACCCTATTTGAACTACTTCTTCTGCTTGAAAACTCTTTTAAACTGCCAACTTCAACCTTGGAACTTTGTGTTGGAAATTCAACAGATTCTTGGCTCTCCTCTTCTTTCAGCTCGTCTGCATTTTCAACCTGTAAAATAAAATCATGTATTTGTTTTTATCTTGGGACAGTTTACGAAGACTTTAAACCCAAGTACTAACGTATCGGTATTGATTTTAGGTAGGCAATTAGAAAATTATGTCAAATTACGGGACAATGCCCTAACGGTTTGTTATAAAAGGGGATATTCTCTCCTACGTTGAATAAATTAGGGAAATTCAAAAGTTTTAGGTTTGGAAGTTGCGCATAATAGTACATTAGGGCCGGATCATAATTCTTGTTACCATGTATAAAGTTGCATCATTAAATGTAAATTGAAATACTATTTTTTTGTTTTTTTAAATTCTTTTTTTTACAAGGTTGTCGGTTATTAAACGATACTATTAGAAATATAAAATTATTGTGTAATATTGTATGTTATCATTTGATTTAATATGAAAGAAGAGATGGCCCACTTCACAGCCTTCTTTTAAATGGTCATTTGTTGGGAGTTTGTATTTTTACATAAATCTTCATAACATATGAAACACGATTGTTTAAAATAAATTTCAAACATTGTATGATAATTTCATGTACTTATCACCAATTCTGTGATAAAAGAAGGGCAAGATAGTGCAAATGAGTTTATTCTTTTTTTTATTTTGGGACAGTCCACGAAGGCTGATGCCTAAGTACTAACGTACCGTGGGTGTCTCCAGTGTGGTGAGGGTGTTTGTTTAGAGACTTAAATATTTGGAGATTGGGAGGGAAGGAAAAATCTGGGAGGCAGGTTCCATAGTCTTGACACTCTAGGGAGGAAAACGAAGAAACGAAATTCGACCTCTTAAACTAGAAGGCTGTTAAAAGTTGGGACTTTCTTTTCTCCAAATATTATATCCAAGAGAAATAAAATCCCATAAACGACAATAATTTTAAAATTCTTGGGTTGGATCTTAATAACCAACAATTTTGTTTAAAAGGGGGAATTTAATTTGAGGGGGCCATTTTAGAAGAAAAAAATTAAAAAGGGTCGATTGGGAAAATACAATTCAAATTGGAAAACTCCGGGGGCCAACTTTTTTGGGTGCCCGAAGCTTTGGGAAATTTTTGTTCCAGTTAGGGCTTTTCCCAAAAAAACACCTTTAAACTTCCTTGGGTAGCATTTCAAAAATTTTTGGGAACGATGGTGGGCAAAACGCCAAAATTTTTGGGCCCAACCGAGGTCGGAAAGATTCCCTTGAATCTTTTTTGGGGAAAAAATTTTAAAGGGGCAAAAAAATCTAAACCAGTCACAAAAAAAGGGAAGATTGTGGAAAAAAATCAATTGAAGAAAATTCCAGACGACCCCGGGGGAAGATTTTTGGTAAACGAGGGAAAACACACCTGTCGGAAAAAGAAAGTGGGAAATAAAGCCAAACAAAATTGGTGGAAGGTTTTTGACTGGGCCCGACGTATTAAAAGGGAAGAAATCCCAGGGACTTGTTCCCGTTGTGTGAGACAAAGGAAAGAAGATCAGCTGTGGATCTACTGTGACGGAATCCATATTGTCTATCATGTAAGATCTTATGTTTTTCCAGATATTTTAAGATTTGGGAATTAATGAATTTTTCCATTACTTTGCAAACAACTGAAAGAAGATATAGGTCTATAGTTAGAAGGGAGACTTTTGGATCCTTTTTTGGGGACAGGTTGCACACGTGCAGCTTTCCAACTCCTCGGGAAAATGCCCGTGTCGTAAGAGATTCGAAAGAGGCGAGTTAAGATTGGTGCAAGCTCGGGAGCACATTTTTTTAAGAGAGTATTAAGAGATAGTCTGATTATACTGATTTCTCGCTTCGATGCTAGCCTGTCGATTTTCGGGACTGGGGTTTTGAAGAAACTTTTTGTAGGCTTGAATTTTTAAAAGTCTGGCTTTATCCCAGGACTTTGAAAACCACGGTTTGTGATTCGAAGTTATGGGGTTCTTTTTAGTGTGGGGAATATAGGTCCCTCTAATTATTCATCATATTTAAGGATCGATATCCGAAAAATAAAACGTTGTCGAAAAAAACTTACTTTAGATTTGTAATTAGCGCCTCCGTATGCAAAAAATCATCGAAATCGGCGAGTGTCAAGAAAAGTAAAAGCTTACCATAATAATTTATACTGGTTGTTTGTGTTTTAGGCTCATACAATATTTTATAAATTTATAATTTGTATAAAAGTACAATAAAATAGTGTTCCCACATGCAGGTAACATAAACAAATTTACCGAGAAGTATAGAATTTTTTACATAAGCATTTATTATTTTTATTTTTAAATCTTGGGACAGTCCACCAAGGCTAAGGCTTTAATACTAACGTTCCGTGGGTATCTTAGGTGTGGTAAAAGGGAGTTTATTTGCACAAGACTTAAATATTTGGAAATTTGGATAAGGAAAAACTTCTGCGGGTAGCGGATTACAGTCTGGACACTCTGGGGATGACGGAACGAAGAATGTGGGAAGTTTGGAGCCTCTAAAGTTGCATTCTAAAAGGATGCATTAAAGTGGCACTTCGTGTTGCTCTGTTGGGGGCCCTTAGAGAAATTATACTTGCCAACTCCTCGGAGCAGATATGCGACATAACCCCTACAGACCGTCGGTGGCTAAAAGAAGGAAGCTTTTCTGTAAGCGTAAGACGAATAGTTCTCAGACGGAGAAAAATACTTTCTGGCTCAAAAGAGAAATCCAAGCTTTTTGAAGCAGCTGATGCTATGGATGTAATGTGTTTGTGCCAGTTAAGGTGATTCTCAAAAGTAACGCTAAAATAATTACATTTTTTTTCGCGACACCAAACATGACTGTGTCTTGAAGCATTAAACTGGACAAGATTTTTGAAGCCCAAATCAAAATTAGTTTAAGGTCTTGTGAAAGAGTTATTTGCATTGACCTGCGCGTGTTTTCCAAATCAGGTTAATAGGCTGGCTTAAGAAATTGAATATTAGAATGGAGGATACTATCGTCCGCAAAAGTAATAATACGATTGATTGTAAAAGAGAGATCGCTAATGTAAAGAAGAAATATAGTTGGTGCCAAAAAAGAGTGAAACAAAATGGTGGACAGCTATGTTAGGGGGGAAAACAGGCTGAAAAGGTTCGTGTAATATACACACTGAGAGCGTCAGGTCGGAAGTTGGCTGGCGTACTACTATGCGCTTAGACATTGCCTAATTTCTCGGAGAAGGCGAGAAAATACCTATAAAATACGGAGAGATCCGCTTAAGGTTATCGATGGACAATAAAAGAAAGCTTCTTGTAACAGTGGGGTTCTTAATAAGGCAAATGTCCCTTCTTTGGATAAAACAAAGAGTTGTGACAGACGCCGTTTTTCAGACATGGAAACAGTATTTTTAAAAGGGTGGAATACATTTAAAGTATAAAGATTAGAAGGAGAAAAATAATTTTCTGTTTGAAAAAGGAGTTTAAGCTTTGGTAATTCTAATTAAGGCGCTGATTACGAATCCAAGAATTTTTAGTCGAAAACGTTTCATTTTTGAGACATCGATCATCATACTTTAAAATTAAACTAACCCCATTTTCACTATATTCCCCCATCTTTTTACACACAATTCTTGTTTTAATTTGTTGAATATCTCAAAAATAAAACGTGTACGACTACAAATTTTTTTAAATTCGTGATCAGCGCCCCAAAAATTCGTCAAAATTAACGTCTTCCTAGACTATTACCCAACCTTTTTCAAAGCTTCTTTGATTATGGAAATAACTGGTTTGGGTAACTGTCTGGAAAGTTGCCAACACTCCGATTTTGACCAAATTTGGTATACGGGTTTTTTTTAGGGCGCTAATTACGAATCTAAAAAGAAAATTTGGCAACGTTTGGTTTTCGAGACATTCATCATCAAAGTTGAAAATCAAACCAACCCAATTTTTACTATATCCCCCCTTCTTTTTGCACAAAATTTATGGACTTAACACTATATTGGCACATAATATTTTACAAACACATTTAAAAAATAATTTTTCCTACGAGCGTGCGGAAAAGTCCACTTTTCTGCACGTATTTGAGTGCGCAAAGTTGCACTTTTCCGCACGGCGTGCGGAAAAGTGAACTTTTCTACACGCCGTGCGGAAAAGTAAAACTACTCTACAATCTTACAGGTAAGCAAGATTTCTATGTATTTTAGTAATTGTAGGCTATTTCATGCAATATACGAAGCCATTGCAAGTTTTAGTTTATTCTCTTTTTTGTTTGTTACTTCGTAATTTTCAATATTTCAACTAAAACACAAAAAAAACATTTTTTTAATTACCCTGTATAATAATAATAAATGATTATCACAAGTCAAGCAACAATATGTAATCTTGGTGATTTTAACACATGTCAGATTTTTTCTTCGTTTCCATATGAAAAGGCGTCATAGTATCTTTTTTAAATTAAATAAAAATCCAACAAAAATAATTATTTAAAATGAGTAGTTCCGATGAGGAGCTACCAGATTCTATCCTGGATGTAGCAAATACCGTAAGTTTGAATTTATTACCAGCAAAATCTCGTGAAAAATATGAGAATCAATATAGTCATTTCGAAAACTGGTGCTCCAGCAAGGGAACAAAAAGTATTAAAGAAGAAGTGTTCTTGGCCTATTTTGCGGATTTGCAAACAATATATAAACATAATACTTTATGGAGTAAATACTCTATGTTAAAATGTGTCCTTAAAGTGAAAAGGAACCTTGATTTAAGTTCATATTTTAAGCTAACATCACTACTTAAACACCAAAACGTGGGATACCGGCCAAAAAAATCAAAAACTTTCAGCAAAGAAGAAGTTTCAAGATTCATGAAAGAAGCACCTTATAATATTTACCTTCTAATAAAAGTTGCTACAATTTTTGGATTAGCCGGTGCTTGTAGGAGAGATGAACTTACAAAAATAATGATTGATGACATACAGAATAATGAAAATTTGATAGTGGTGAAAATTTCTGACAGTAAAAATAACACTTCCAGAATCTTTGTAGTGTCAGATGAAACAAATAACGGACTTTATCTGCAATTGTACCGTAAATATGCAAATTTGCGAAAACCACATACCCCACACAGACGTTTTTTTGTCCAGTATAAACAAGGAGCAATGTGTGGGAATAAATTCAATAGGTAAAATGCCTTCAGAAATTGCTGCATACCTAAAATTAAAAAATCCAGAAGAGTACACTGGACATAGTTTTCGTCGATCCTCTGCGACTATGTTAGCGGATTCTGGAGAAGGAATTACCAATGTCAAGCGACTTGGGGGCTGGAAATCAACGGCTGTAGCTGAGAGCTACATTGATGAATCCACAAATCAGAAAAAGGATATGTCGAATAAAATATTGACCATGAACAACTCCCCTCCTGAGCTAAGTCAACCTTCATCAAGCCGTACAATAAGCGCTTCCATAAGCCACCCGCTAAATGAAATTACAGGTTCTGCAATTAATTTACAATATGCTAATAACTGTTCTTTTGTTGTAAATGTTATCAACAAATAATTCCCATTTATAAATATGTTGTAGTAGTTCTTTCAGATTAAACATAATTTAAAAAATAATCATTGCTTTAATATTGGTATTATCTGACGCTCGTAGGAAAATTTTGTTCCTAACGCTTGCGCAAAGTGACTTTTCCGCACTTGACAACGGCAGTCGCGTGCGGAAAAGTATCACTTTGCGCACTTGTTAGGAAAATAACTATTTTATGTATGTATTTTTCCATTCAATTGCAAAACTTCACTTTCAAACGTGGCGGCCATGTTTTTTTTTTTTTTATCTTGGGACAGTCCACGAAGGCTGATGCCTAAGTACTAACGTACCGTGGGTGTCTTCAGTGTGGTGAGAGGGAGTTTGTTCACACGGGACTTAAATTTTTGGAGATTGGGAGGAGAAGGAAAAACTTCTGCGGGCAGCAGGTTCCATAGTCTTGACACTCTAGGAATAAAGGAACGAAGAAAGCGGGAAGTTCGGGGCCTCTCTAACTGAACTGTAAAAGGATGCATAAAAGTTGCACTACGTGTTGCTCTGTTGGGAGCTGCCAGAGAAGGAATAATACTGGCCAATTCCTCTGAGCAGAAGCCGTGAAAATACCTATAGAAGAGCGACAGATCCCCTACAGCTCGACGATGGGCAAGAAGAGGAAGCCTTTCTGTGAGCGTTGGATCATTAATAAGACGAACAGCTCTTTTTGAATGGAGTCCAGAAGGCTAAGTGTTGTAGGGGACGCCATTCCCCAGACATGAGAACAATATTCCAAAGAGGGTCTGATTTGGGATACATACAGAGTGTACAGATTGGAAGAAGAGAAATATTTTCTGGCTCGAAAGAGGAATCCAATCTTTTTTGAAGCTGCCGAAGCTATGGATGAAATGTGTTTGTGCCAGTTGAGGTTATTCTCAAAAGTAACGCCGACTAGATTAAATGACTCTTTGTTCTGCAGAACTTGGCCGCTCATATGTAAGAGATGAGCATTCGCAGACTTTTTTCGCGACAGCGAACATGACTGTGTTTTTGAGGCATTAAACTGAACACGATTTTTGGCGCCCCAATCCAAGATAAGTTTGAGGTCTTGTGAAAGAGATATCTGCATTGACTTGCGCTTGTTTTCAAAATCAGAATTACACGGTGGTTAAGAAATTGAATACTAGAGTGGAGGGTACTATCGTCAGCAAAACCATGAATGGGATTGATTGTGGAAGAGAGAAGATCGTTAATGTGTAGAAGAAACAGCGTGGGTGCCAGCACTGAGCCCTGGGGCACCCCAGCATTAATTTGGTAGAAGCTGGAGGAATGACCATCTACACTAACTGATATACGTCGATTAGAAAGGAAACTGGAAAGCCAAGAGCAAAGCTTAGGTGGAAGACCGTAAGAAGGAAGTTTGTTAAGAAGCCTATCATGCCAGACCTGATCGAAAGCTTTGGATGTGTCAAGAGCAACGATCTGGGATTCACCAAGAAACTCAAGGGACTTGTTCCAGTTGTGTGAGACAAAGGAAAGAAGATCAGCTGTGGATCTACTGTGACGGAATCCATATTGTCTATCATGTAAGATCTTGTGTTTTTCCAGATACTTTAAGATTTGGGAATTAATAAATTTTTCCATTACCTTGCAAACAACTGAAAGAAGAGATATAGGTCTATAGTTAGAAGGGAGACTTTTGGATCCTTTTTTGGGGACAGCTTTCCAACTCTCCGGGAAAATGCCCGTGTCGTAAGAGATTCGAAAGAGGCGAGTTAAGATGGGTGCAAGCTCGGGAGCACAATTGCTGGTATGCCATCCAGCCCAGACGATTTTTTAGTATTAAGAGAAGAAAGAATACGCTTGATCTGTTTGACTTTAAAAATTATATCGGACATTTTATGAGAAACAGGGACAACTGTTGGAAGAGGAAGATTAATAGGAGGATCAAGCGTAGAATTGGCAGCAAATTGTTTGGCGGAATAATTCCCTAGTGTATAGATAATTGCGGCGTTTGAAAGTAAAGGTTGATAATAAATGGTAAAAAGGTATAAAATAAATATAAAAACAGGTTGTTAAAGGGTGTTTATAAAGTATTGTGTGCCAATTTAGTATAAAAATTAGGAATTTTGTGCAAAAAGAAAGAGGAATAGTGTAATACCCAGAAAACGAAACATTGCCGAATTCTTTTTTCAGAGTCGTGATCGTCACCCCAAAAAAACCCTTATACTAAATATGGTCAAAATCGGAGTGGAGGCCACTTTCGGGACACTGCAAAATTTTTCCGCTTAAAAATAATAATATTTCTTACCTCCTTTAATACATCATCTTTGGCATCATCATCGAATTCTTCACCTTCTTGACCCTCTTCTACTTCAGTTACGATCGAATCAATGGAACTTGGTTTTTCCATTTCCGTGTAAAGTTAAATTTTGCTTACGATTCAATAAAATTATTTAAGCAATGGCGGATTTTATATACGATAATATTGATATTTTTTTAAATGTTGAGGCATCAAGGTTTGGGTAAGTTAATTAATTTAAAATTTTATATTAAACTTTCCTGCATACAAAAATGTTTGCATAAAAAAACTTAAAAAAACAACGTGTAAAAACTTACATTGACAAGGAATGAAGTTAAATGTCTTCGATTTAATTTTGATTGTTTGGCGTTGCTTAGGAGATTGTTATAAAATCGGCAGGTGGCAGCTTTAGTATTGAATACAGGGTGTCCAACCGGGAATCGCTGCGATCTCTACCGTGTGTCCTAAATAGCGTGTTTCACTATTGGTATCTCCAAAACGGTAATTGCTGGTAGGTCGGCTAAATTAGAAAAAAAGGTAAAATTTTACTTTACGGTCATGACGCCCATTCTCACGAATTTTTGAACACGGGGTTTTTTGGGGCGCTAATTACAAATCTTAAATCAGTTTTTTCCAGCAACCTCTGGTTTTCGAGTTTTAAGGCCTCCAAGTGGACTAACTTTAAAATTTTTCGTTTTTGAAACTGATTACCGTCAAATGGGAACATGCTATATACTGATTAGGCACTTATCTTATACAGTGTGGATCAGCCAAATGAAATAAATTCAATATTGAATAAATGGGGGCGCATTCGCAAAAATGCTCGGATATGTCGATTGGTATTTTTAATTGTACATTTTTTTCAACTAAAACTGTTTATACAGGGTGTGTCATGTGACGGTGGCCAATATCAACTTTCTTAATTTAAATGCAACACCCTGTATATTATTCAATTTTTGGTTTTTTCAAAGCATTCTAGACATATTTTATATACAATGTCTTATACCTATCTTAAACTGTTTCGGAAATATTAATCGTTTTCAGATTTCTTGCATCTATTGCCTTTGCATGCTTGCCACTTTCTTGAGGGTTACTTTTTATGCATATACCTACTAGAGGCAGCCTTGCCGCTTGGCTGTCCGGACAAGTGTGCGAGAGAGAAAGAAGAATAGATGTATAACATTTCTCTCTCGCTTAGCATGCTGATTAATTGGCGGGAGGAGTATATACACCGCCGACAAATTAAGAGAAAGAGAGAGAGGGAGAGAAGTTATACACTTATTCTTTTCTCTCTCGCACGCTTTTTCCCAAGGCTGCCTCTAGTAGGTATATTCTTTTTCTCTTAATTTGTCGGCGGTGTATATACCCCTCCCGCCAATTAATCAGCATGCGGAGCGAGAGAGAAATGTTATATATCTATTCTTTTTTCTCTCTTGCAAGCTTGTCCGGACAGCCTAGCGGCAAGGCTGCCTCTAGTAGGTATATGCACAAAAAGTAACCCTCAAGAAAGTGGCAAGCATGCAAAGGCAATAGATGCAAGAAACCTAAAAACGCTTAATATTTCCGAAACAGTTGAAGATAGGTATAGGACATTGTACATAAAATATGTCTAGAATGCTTTGAAAAAACCAAAAATTGAATAATATACAGGGCGTTGCATTTAAATTAAGAAAATTGATATTGGCCACCGTCACATGACATACCCTGTATAAACAGTTTTAGTTGAAGAAAATGCGCAATTAACGCCCCCATTTATTTAATATTGAATTTATTCCATTTGGCTGATCCACACTGTATAATAAACAAATACACTAAAATTAACACTAATTTATTGTAAATTTTTGGTAAAAATTACTTAAAATAAATACACTTTTCTTTACCTTGTAAAAAAACACGTATATTATATATACGTTGTATAACTGGTTGCTCAATTCATAATTAAGTTCTACAAAATTAAATAACTGGATTATTTGAGGTGTTTTCTACTAAAAATAAGCAAAAAACTTTTGTAAATTTTAGTGTTTCCGTTTAATATATAAGTGCCCAATCAGTGTATGTTCCCTTTTGATGGTAATCAGTTTCAGGAAGGAGGAATTTTGAGAAAATGTTTAATTTAAGGTTAGTCCTTTTGAATGCGTCATAACTCCAAAACCAGAGGTTGCCCGAAAAAACTGATTTTAAATTCGTGATCAGCGCCTCAAAAAAAACCCCGTATGCAAAAATTCAGTAATGAAAAAAAATTGCCGAGAGAAGTATTATTATTTTATTATTTTTTTAATTAAAATTTTAAAAATTATTGTTTTACCATTGGTTATTGACATTGACAGTTACTTTATTTTACTAGTACAATAAAGTGCTATGTACGCAAAATTGTTCTATAAATAGCACTTAATTGGTCAATCGTACATAAACGTATTTACGTATACAAAACGTTTTAGAGGCCTATACTACTTTCTTGTTACAAGGGCGTTTTTCTAAAGTAAAAGGACATTATACACCAGTCTGGCAACAGCGCATTAGGGCCGTGGACAGTCTTGAGCCGGCAAATCGTTCCCGAAATGCGCCGACGTCCAAAAAGGCGCTCGAATATGCCCGAAAGGGCCGAAAATGGCGTCCACCCTCACGCGGCTGTAATTGCGCCAACGGTGATCGGTGCACTACGAGGAACAGTAGAAGCACAGGAGACGAGAGAACATAAATTATTTAAGGTGGTTTATACAGGATGGCCCGGTTTGAAAAGGTAAACGTTGATATGTAATCGGGAAGATAAGGATTATTTATGTAGGGTGTTATGAAAATTACATTTTTAAGAATTAACATGATGGGTGCAGGCCAAATTTAAATGTCAATTCGTTATTTGTGACGTAGTCGTTTTCCCTATTGTTTTGTTTACAATTTGTAATTTACATTGTATTGGAAGCTTCTTTTCGTGTTTTTGATTATATTTTTAGCTTTTTAGACATTGGAACGTTGGTATTACTTTGTTTTTATTGTATATAGTTGAATTAAGTTACGAGTATTATTACTGTATTTTTAGGTGCAAATTACAGAGACAGGGGTCATTGAACATTCGTTATTTCTTTGAACGGAATTTATAAATAAAAAAAAATGTATTATAATAAATTATATGGGTAATTTAGTGAAATAGGAGCAATCAAATTTTTTACATATAAAATTTAAAGTAATAATTTTTGAAATATATTGTGATAATAAGTTTTAAATAGTGTATGGAGTTGATTGTAACCAAAATTGAGATCGACATTCCTTTTAACAAAATTTTAACAAAATTAAAAATTAAGTGTCCATGGAGTTGATTTTTGACCATGGAGGATACCTTTGTATATATCTCTTTAAAATCATCCCATTTAAACAAAAACTAGTGTGAAACGGTGATAAGACTTATTTAAACTAATAATCCGATTTTCCGACATAAAAACCTTTTGAATTAGGCGGATACTCCACCAGTACAAACATTCCTTGTTTAATTTTTTCCAAGTAATTTTTCTGAAAAATCTCAGTGGATTTGTTATTTTCCGATTCACAGTCTGAATATACGTCTGAATATCTCAAGCGACCGCCAACATCAGGAATATCCAAAAAAAAACATTTCACCTAAATGATAATGAGTACACTGGTTTGGTGGCTTACAATATAAACAACTCATTCTTCTTAGATGAAATACATATTTATTATTAATATGAGTCCAGTATAGTTGTCTTACGTTCATTGTTCCTTTAAAGGTCTTAAGGCTTAGTGGCATTACATCGTCCAATTCATCAATAACATCGCTTTTTATAATTTGAAAATCAATATTTTGGCAGCTTTTCTTTAGGTGAAGAAATAAACTATTAATGTCATTAATATCCATACCTTGGGCAACTAAGCGATCGGCTGTTCTTTTTACACAGCCTCCCACACCATCTGGTGCCCCTTTCCCATGTCCACTTTCTGTATAGTTCCAAGTCATGTTGTGAGCCCCTAGCATCTTATAAAACTCTGTGCAGAATATGTAGAACATTGTTTTATTCTTGTACTGTGTGCTTGGGCCATCGCTTACAAAATGAATGTTTTGTAAGACCGGATAATTATTTTTAATAAGTTCAAAAAGGGGCTTAGATGGCCACTGCGTCGTGTCTTAAATTTTCTGAAAGGCTGCAAAAACAATGAGATTTCAAATTATCCTGTTTATCATACCAAACAACTGGCAAATTTTTTGTTTACCTTTTATACAAATGGTTTCTTTTTTAAGGACCCACTTTTTATATGATGTATTTTCATCTTCAAAGTTAGAGTAAGTTATACTTTTTGTTTTGCAATCTAAGCACGTTCTTTCTAAACAGCTTTCTGTTAGAGGATCGCAACACAAAACTTTTACAAGATCATCTGCACTACATTCTGTAATAATTTTCAACATTTTCATTTTTACAACTAAAAGCCTCATATTCTCATGAATGATACATAAGCAAGTCTCTCTCAAAGAAGATTTCGGTATTAATACCCAGAATGGTCTATATTGGCAAAATAGAGTGTAAGAAATTTTAAATCGTTTCTCTTCTTGACAAAACTTTTTGTATAAGTTTTTCATAGAATCATTTAAAAACCTCTTTTGTTTTTTTAGTTTACGAAATGTTACTGTATCTTTTTTACCTGGAGCCACTCGACTGTTTTCGTCTTTTAAATAAAAATTTTGGACTGTTAAATGAATGTCTTTTGCAATATCTGCCCTATTGGTTGACGTATTGTTCTTCTTGGAAAACATTTTATAGCAGCCAATGGTTCTTAAGAAGTTAAAACATCTGTATCTTCTTATTATTTCACCTGACACACTTTTAGCAAAATGTTGTTTTTGCTGGTGTGTTTTTTGACTTCGAAAATTAATTTCTAATTGAGATTTAAGGGCTTCCGCGAAAACTAAATTTCTTTTTACACTTTTAGAAACATTTTCCCCGTTTAACTCCCTTTCAACCTTAGACATAGGACTATTTTTGGAGTTCTTACTTTGATGAAGCTTCTTTTTTAGTCTGTGGTATCGCATCTTGTATTTTTCAACTTTTTTTTCCGTTTTTTTTAGTTTTTGCTGTGTTTTTATAAGATCTTTATAGGTTTTCGACCTATTTCTTAATACAGTTTTTCTTCCGCTCTTTTTTCTTGATGTAGATGAAATGGCTTGGTGTTCATCTTCATTTTGACCTTTAAGTTCATTAAGAGGGCTGGAAGGGGGAGTATCATTCTCTATTGATTTTAAAAAACACAGTTGTTTTTTGGTACTTGCTCTGATTTTTGCCTTAGCTTGTCTCCACTGACGTCTGACAAGTCTTTGTTTTCGATGGGACAAATCGGAAATACCTTTAATTTTTCCCTGTTTTTTGCGCTGATGGTACCTTTGTCTTTCTTTTTCTTTGGCTTCTTGGTAAAGCTCAGGATTGGATCTTATTTTTTCTCGTCGCCTTCTTTCAGAGTCTCGTTTTTGTTGACGCCGTTTTTCTGAGGTTGGCATTTTATTTTTGGCCATCTTTCCTAAAAACAGTTATATCTAAATAAGGGTAATATGATTTTCACGTTAGCCTTTGTCAGCTCCGTGGACACTTGTCTACTCCACGGACAGTTAAAGTCCATGGAGTGGATAACCATGGAGTGGACAAATTTTAACAAATTGTTTAATATAAAAGGCAAAAAAACACACAGCGCAATAAATTTTTGTAGGTGATAACATGCACATAAAACAACTTTGTTTATAGAATTATAAGATTTAAGTATATATAAGAACGACCATGGAGTTGAAATATTAAAAAAAAACCTACCTGATCTGTGTCAGTTTCCCCTCACTAATCACGTAACAACAAACCCAATCTACCAACTTCCACTGCCGTTTGCTTACTGAACGCTTACAACCACAGAATAAAAAAGGGTTAGAGAAATCCAAACCTCGTGCTTTCTGAACGCAGCTATTTTCTGTCAGTACAGTAGCGACAAACCCTGGCCAATCAACTAATAAAAGCATATAATAAAAAGGCGAATGCGCTGGTAGTACTATAAATTTTTATTTCTTTCTTTTATTTTTCCCCAATTCCAACAAAAATAAGATTTTGCTAAAATACATTACTTAAAACTGATTATTTTAATAAATAAATTGTTAAAATAGGGGTTTTAAAAAATTTTATCTTTTTTTAGGATTGGGTAAAATTTTTTAAAATTGCAAAAAATAAACAAAAAAAAAAATGTTATTATTAACAATATATTATAAATTAATTTGTTATAAATACAAATATTTTGAGAAAACCAGGAAAATCTTGGGACATTTGCCCCAAATTTTCAATAAACAACAACAACATAAAATTACATTCCAAAAATAACAGTAAAAAATAAAACATAAAAATAAAAATGAAATTTCAGAATAAATGAAAAATATTCTCTGATAACAACATAAATTCTTATACCTGAGATAACACAGGCAAAAAAAAAATATATTCTAAAAATTAACCATAAAACTTCTAAAACATACAGCCGGGGTTGGATGAGATACTTCAAAACTGTCACAGCCGGGGTTGGATAGATCATGCTGAAAGGTTCCTATAAAACAAAGAAGCTAGGCAGTATTCGCTTATTCAAAAAAGACTAAAAAAATAATAAATATGATATGGGAACTTTTTCTATTAATTTAGGCAAAGACAGAAGCAGACAGCGGGCAAAAATATATAAAGAATTTAAATTAATGTGGTAATTGAAAAATAAACATAAATATTTATAATAAATGGTAAAAATTATTATTTTTAAAGTTAGGTTAAATATTTCATAAAATTACGGTCTGAACAAAGAGTCTGAAAAAGAGCTTAGTAAGGTTCGAAATATTGTTGCCTAAATAAATTTTCAATTTTATTCTTGTAAACATTCTCATCCAAATATTTGTAAATATCAGCATGTAGTCTGTTTACAAGATTGACTAAAGCTTCACTAGCAAATTTAAGCCTTCGTTCGCTATCAAACTCTTTAAACATTACAAATAAATGCTTGTCGGTTACCTCCACTAAAAAGAGATTACTCTAACAGTTAAACATGAAATTGAAATTTTGTAAATAAGGTATAAAATAACATTATTTAAAATTTTAATTTTAGGTTTTCCAATGGTTCGAGAGGTAAATTTTGAAAAGAATCGAAACATTTTCCGTAACTGTGTTCTTTAAATGGAATTCATAAAGGGTGACCAAGGTGCAGCTCTATATTTTAAGCGAGAAGGATCCTCAAGATTTGCATAATTTAATTTTGAACAACGGTCCTCACAAACATACATTTTTACAATCTTTTGAGGGACTTAAAGTACATTTAATTTTCCAAGCTTCTAACGATAAGGGATCTCAAAGAAAAGAATGAAACTTTTTGTTCTTAAAATCTGTGCTTACAATTTTACTATAATAGGCGTTTCTGCAACATGGATAATTACAAGAATATTTCAGCCTACATGCTGTGTTGGTGCCATTGCGAAGATATTTACAAAGAATCTTGGTTTAATATCGAAGAAGGCTTACTACAATATTTAAATAACATATCTTACCTTATCATTTTTTTTAAATAAGGTAAATATCTGGAAGTGAGGTCTACCTTATTTTTGCCTATAAAAAATCAAAAATTTAGATATCAGACTATTTTTTTCATTTTGTTCGACAGCGCATTTATGATAAAGAAAATTTACAATTTAACGAGGAAAACCTAACGACAACTAACCAGAAGTAGGTAATAGTTTGGAAGTTGTCGTTTGTTAGTTCTGGTTAGTTGTTTCTATAAAAAAAACCTTTATTTCTGGTAATGGAAAAAAAAGAACCTTTAATAATAACAAATTAATAGAAAACATCCAGCAACATTGCTTATTCAAGGAGCGAATCGTAAACAAAACGACATCGTATCATCTCTTTTTGTATGTATTTTTTCTCACTTTTTTCATGTTAGTCGGCCATATTACTTTAGTATATTTTGTATGGGAAATAAAGAAATTATTTTACTTTGTGATAATGTGAGTGAAAAATTATTTTTTCCAGACCCTGTGTGTTTTATTATGGTGTAACAAATAAGTGAAAAAAAATATATATCAAATATTGCTGATTAAAAATGGGCTAAAGTTCACCGAAGCCAAAAATCAGAAATAGCTTGAATGAATGCGAGCGGCGACCGATGAAGGAGCACAACATTGCTGATCAGTTGCCTTCCCTCTTACCCCGCATCCCGCCCACCTGCTCCGCTCCTATGTCTATTTTATTTAGGGTTCTTTACTCCTTTTTTAAAGTTTTTTTGGGTTTTCACAAAACGTTTTATGATTCATTTTTCTATAAAAAAAAACTACGCTACCCTTGTCGTTATAAGTGACATTTTTTAGAGTAACTAACTAGAGTAACTAACCCAAACATAAATTGTGAATATCAATAAAATTTTAGGCACTGACACACCCTGTATCTTCCTATTAGTTAGCGTGCCTACATCGAGCAGATCTGGTGTCTGGCTCGCCGCTCTTGCTTTGCTTTTGATTTCTGCCCGTCATTCTAAGGAATGATAAAACCACGTAAAATTTGATAGTAAGCCATAGAAATAAATATATTTAATTAATTTAGAACTTCTATAAGTCAAATTTTCTTAAATGAAAAGGAGCACTGTAATTTTCTGCTCTCTAATTATATAATAACGAAAAATATAATAACACATGCATCGCTTACTCGTATTGAAATTAAAATCATACTAAAAAGACTTAAGTGAAATGAGAGCGAAGTTCCTATTCAAAAATCTTGGCCTCTTAAAGTAGTGAGATCTAAAGATCAATAGAAACTTGTTAAGTCCAATGAAAAAAATAAAACAGAAAAGTTTTGGCCGAAGAAGGGAAAAAAATGAGCAATTGATTGAATTTTTATTTCAATGCACATAATAGGTAGGTATAGTCTGTCTCAAAGTATACCGTGTTAGCTCTTGCCTTCATTTATGGATTATACCTGCCGACAGCAATAAAACTGCGGATCGGTAGGTATTAAAGGACAGAACATTAGGGATGGACTTTAATAATATAAAGATTTATAATTTATTGTTTATTTAGGTAAGTATAATCTTAAAATTACATTAAGAAATTAAATATATGCAAAGTTTTAATAAATTTATAACTGCATTATATATACATATTTACATTTTTAATCTAAATATCTAAATCTAATTCTGTCTCACTATCAGAGTCATCATTGAGATTAATTCAATTTTTATAATGTGTTGTGGTGAATTTTTCCAGCTCGCAACTGGTATGTTAGTAATTACATTTTTTATCAAATTTATAACACTGGGACTTAAAGTAGGTGTAACGTTTTCTGCTCTGATCTTTGATTTTACTTGGTTCCACAAATGCTCTATGGGGTTAAACATACAGTGATACGGAGGAAGCCGTAAGACAGTATGCCCAGCCTGTTCAGCCAAATTATCACATACATATTGTTTTTTAATTGCATATGAATTTAGGACTTCCAAAGGATGCGTTTTTTTGTAACTGAATTCAAAATAAATATAATTTTCTAACAAATATTCCTGGATTTCAGTTTTTGAACTTGATGAAGCTGTTGCTTTGTGTATCAGACGGCTGTGGTAGCTTACGTTTTCCATGACAATAACACTGTTGTTTGGAATATTTTTTAAAAGATAATTTTAAAACCAGTTTTCAAAAAGTTCTGCACTTGTATCCTCATGATAATCCAAGCTAGAATCCTTAATATTCTTTGCAGACAACAGCAAGCAGTTTGGGACAAATCCGTCTTCTGAACCAGCGTGTATTATGGTAATGCGTTTTCCTTTATTTGAAGGTGCTTTCGTCTGACACAACCTGTTTTGCATCTAATGACAAATGATTTCGACGCGACATAGTTATATTCTCGTAAAACAAGTTTTTCGAAACGTACACTAAAAACGGTTATTTAACACTGCCACTAAAATATTAGCCAAAATATTTATATGCCTAATGGTTAATACTTAAGAAATACCTGGCCCACCCCTGCCCTTATGAACAAATGGGTTTACCCAATAATAATAGGTAATAAAATCGTTAAAGGTTTATTGGGGTATGGTCCGTCAAAAGCCATAACTATATACTTTGAGACAGACTATACTTGATAGGTAATATGTTATTACTACCCCAAGACTGAGCTGTCGCAATTACTTTTAAAAAGTAATTCAATTATTATGATGCTACAAATAATACACAAAATAAATCAAATAACACACCTCCACCTATATTGAATAGTGATTCGAGTTCATTTGCAAACTTGAAAGATTTGGCAAATTTTTGTAATAACTTTTTTATAAATGTGGGTGTATATATGCTAAATAAAATTCCAAAGGCAAAAAAAAAAAAAAATTTCTACCAATCAATCAACTTCAATGTTTTAATTTAAAAACAGTAAATAAAAATTAAATAATTGAAAAAATAATTAGCCTAAAAAATAACTGTAGTCCAGGTATTGACAAAATAAGTACACAATTAATAAAAAATAACCACCTTTACTTTCTTGACCCCCTTGTTCATATAATTAATTTAATTTTTAAGAGTGGTACTGTTCCTGACCAATTTAAAGGGTCGGTAGTGACACCCATATATAAGTCAGACGATAAAACAAAAGTGACTAACTATCGACCTATAAATATAATAAATAACTTTGCCAAGATTTTTGAGAAATGCCTGAAAGATAGATTATTACTTTTTTTTACAGTCAAACTCAATATTAGCATCGAATCAGTATGGATTTTTAAGTAAATTAAGTACTTCCAATGCACTCTACCACCTTACAAGGGAAGTAACTGACAAACTTGATATTAACGAGAAATGTATAGCTGTTTTCTTAGACTTGGCAAATGCGTTTGACACCGTACCCCATCACCTACTTCTGGAAGTTTCGGAAAAGAATGGGGTGAGGGGTGCAGTGTTGGCAGCCTTTAAAAGTTATCTGCATGGGAGAGTGCAATATGTAAAAGTTGCGGATACTATGAGCGATCCAGAACAGGTTAAAATAGGTGTACCGCAGGGTACAGTGTTGGGTCCAATCCTATTTTTGATATTTATAAATTCACTAACTAATTTAAAGCTCAGAAATGCTGCAATCGTTTCCTATGCAGATGACACTGCTATGGTTTCATCGAGACGAGAAATCTCGTCTCGAAGGCACTTTCTCGTCTCATCTCGATCATCGAGACGAGAAATAAACAAACTCTCGTCTCGAAGTTTTTCTCGAAGAAAATTTTTCGATCTTGATTCAAGACTCTCGAAATTTTGAGAGTCTCGAAAACAAAAACTAAATGTTATTAAGAAATTCTATGTATGGGTTATAACGTACAACACAAGGCCAAGGCTGCAATAAAGGGTATTAATTTTTATCTATTAAAAAAATACGTTAAAATACAGGGTTATTGGTAAGTAGAGGCGAAAAATAAAGACCCAAATTATTTTTTTAATTCTGAATTGAAAACCAGGAATACTTTTTTTGCATATTTTCCTTTGTTTCCAAGATATGTTACTATAAAGTTTTGGCAAAAAAAAATTAAACCACATTGTGGGTGTAGCTAATCTTAGTTGGCGCTTTCAAACTATTACGTCATGTGAAATCAAGTTTGACTGTTCTCAAAAGTTAGACACTTTGGTGCACATGCTTAATAATTATAATGTTATACCCATACACATAAACAATATTACCGTATTCTTCGTTAGTGAACTCCGTTTTCTTGTGATTTTTTCAATAACAGATTGACAAATGTCTAACTTTTGACAAAAGTCAAACTTGATTTCATATGACGTAATAGTTTGAAAGCGCCAACTAAGATTAGCGACACCCACAATGTGATTAAAATTTTTTTGGCAAAACTTTATAGTGAAATATCTTGAAAACGAAGGAAAATTTGCAAAAAAGTATTCTTTGTTTTTAATTTAAAATTAAAAAATTAATTCGGGCCTTTATTTTTCGCCTCTACTTACCAATCACCTTGTACAGAGGCTATACATATATGCTATGAACTAAAACTACTAAAAGCCACCTATAACAAAAAAAACCGCCAAGTATCAGCACAAAAATAAAGAATATTTTTCCAAAAAATGGAAATTAAACAAATCCTTGATGTTTTAATTTAATCTTTTATCAATACATTTAAAATTTACCTAGGTACAAAAGGTAAAAGTTTAAAATTGTTTCTTCGTTTGTGAAGAGAAGAATGTACATGTACCAATACCAGCAACAAACTCATTTTTTATAATCGAAACAGTCGTCTTTTTAAAAAAAATAATTATCGATATTACGCAAATTATTTGTAATAGTTTGGAACAGTTTAAGACGTTTAAGTTCTTTAAGAATATGAAAATACTTACTTTTATCTTTGTCCTTTTTATTTACTTTGCTATCTTTGCTATTTTTTTTTTGGTTTGTTATGTTCTTATGTTTAAAATGAATTAAAACTATTTCTTAGCATAGTTTTTAATTTTCTTTTTCTGGCGTATTTAGAGCTGTGACTTATTGCAGCACATATCGAGATCGAGAAATATCGAAATAATTTCTGCTTTGTTGTCATTGCTTTTTTTGGTTTGTTATGTTCTCACGTTTAAAATAAATTAGAATTATTTCTTAGCATAGTTTTTTATTTTCTATTTTCTGGCGTATTTAGAGCTGTGAGTTATTGTAGCACATACATTTTTTCGAGATCGAGAAATCTCGAAATAATTTCTCGATCTCGAAAAATCTCGAAGTGTTTTTCTCGATCTCGTCTCAAAAAAAACAAAAAAGTCTCGTCTCGATCTTGTCTCGAAATCGAGACGAGACGAGACGAGAAATCTCGAATTTCGAGAGTCTCGTGAAATCCTAGACACTGCCGTAATTTTTTCTGCAAAATCATGGGATGATGTAAAACTAAGTGTAATTGATGGTCTGGATGTCATTCAAAACTGGTTGAATACTTTTAAATTGACATTAAACTTAATCAAAACTACTTATATTGCTTTTTCAATTACACTTGCAAATCGCCCAACCTTTGATTCCATACAATTAAGAAATTCAAATACAAAAATTAAGGAGGTCTCCCATACTCGATATTTAGGTGTAGTTATTGACAAGCATTTGAAATGGAATCAGCATGTTCTTAAATTGACAGTAACAATTAGAAAATTATTGTATAAATTTTATATCTTAAGAAATATCTTGAACAAAAACTTGTTGATTATCTGCATGGGAGAGTGCAATATGTAAAAGTTGCGGATACTATGAGCGATCCAGAACAGGTTAAAATAGGTGTACCGCAGGGTACAGTGTTGGGTCCAATCCTATTTTTGATATTTATAAATTCACTAACTAATTTAAAGCTCAGAAATGCTGCAATCGTTTCCTATGCAGATGACACTGCCGTAATTTTTTCTGCAAAATCATGGGATGATGTAAAACTAAGTGTAATTGATGGTTATAGAACCATTGTGGAATCTTTGTTGAGATATGGTATTATTGTGTGGGGTGGTATGTATAAGACGGCTTTACACCCATTAAGCATTGTACAAAATTATATATTAAAAGTTATCTATAAAAAATAGACTTTACGAGCATGTTGTATTCTAGGGAAGTTTTTGACATAAGGTCTGTTTATGTCTTGGAAGTTAGCATTTTTGTTTACAAAAACAAAAATCTAAAAAATATTATTAGTCATAACTATCCAACGAGAAGTAAATTAAATGATTATATTAAACTACCTAAAAGTAACACCAATGCTAAGTAAAGATTTTTTAATTACTTTGCTCCAAAAATGTATAACCTGATACCTTTAGAAATAAGACATATTACCAAAATTCATATTTTTAAAAAACAGTGTAGATCTTATATTTTTGAAAAGAATAATATATTTAGGAACCTTTTCTGATTTTCAGTTTTGAATCTGGTTTGGGTGTTTTTGAATTTAATAATAGTGTGGAGCCAGGAGCTTCTTTCTTCCATTCATGTGTATGTTTAATTTTTTTTTAGTCTATTGTAACTATTATTGTACATACAGGTGTTTGGTCATCTAGGTGTTTGTTGGTTGCAATTTATGTGTAAATTATCTTAGTATTAGTACTAACAAAAAACTTTTTAGAGGAATATTTTATTTTTTTATAAGAATTGATATAATTAAATTTAAATGTGACAAATGTAAATAAAAAATGTAAGTACATCTTAAGATAATAAATGTGGTAGGGATACAGGGGTACTGTTCCCTCCGAAATAATAATAAAAAAAATTATCAATTAAAACTAAAAGTAATTAACTCTTTTAGCAATTACTCTTTTTAAATTACCACAACATATAATTTATTATATATTAAATACAATACACTAAACAAATAAAATATTTATACTAATATGCATCATACGTGCACGTCACACTATTCAAACTGTTTTCTCGACAAGTTCAACATTAAATGACTTTAAAATAAAAATTTCGTTCCCTTATGTGGAACGATAACGAAGTTATGATAGAGGTAAAACAGGCTGAAATGTAACGTGTAATATACACACTGCATGCGTCAGGCCGGAACTTCGCCTAGATTGTGCTTTAGGAGGTTTAAATGTGACAGGAAAAGTAATTACTAAAGACCACCTTTCCATGCCATATTTATTGCTTTTACTCTCTTTTACTACACAACTTATCAGAAAGCAGATTCAAACGTTCCCCGATTCCTTTAATTTTTCTTTTCCTAACTTCGATCCTTCGAGCGGTCCTTCAAGTGGTCCTTCGAGCCTACTACCCTCTCCCGATATTCATCCCGGACGCTCGGCAACACCGCGACGCCGATCCCGAATGCGCGTGGACTCACTCGGGCTCGTAGTATCGATGCGACGCGGGTCCAAAGCAGAGTGAAAATGCTGCCAAGATTCTGTTAGAGGTTTGACAACAGCGGGTAAAACAGATTCTGCGGTATATTCGGTGTTTTTTCGAGTGAATTTTGGACTTTTTGGGGGTGAAATGGATTTTTTGTGAGAGAGTGGAAGCTTATTGTGGGATTTCGAAGTGGTGTTTTGAAAAATATTTGCATTATCGGTGGTTATAGTGATTTTTTTCGGGAATTGTGTGAAGGAGAATTGGATCATCTTGCGCACCCTTTTAGACCTATTTTTAGTAAGTATTTTGTTCTTTACGGGTAAATAATTCAAAAGGGACTAAGTCTGGATATTAGTTGGCACAAATCGTGATGTTTTTTAGAATTTCTTAGTATTAAGGCACTTATTAGGACATAGTAAATAAGGGTTGATAAGACGCCCGCCTGCGCGCTCGTCGTTTTCGCAGACTAAAATGTATTATTAATAGATTTTAAAAATGTATGTTTTTATTTTAAAAATGCTTATGTTTTGTAAGTTAAAATAATTTTTAAGATAGTCTAGTGAAGTATGATGTTATACATTAATTTCTACTGTCAAACTAGGAGGGTTAGAAAATTTGCGTTTGCGCACGCTCCATAGGAAAATAATATTTAAAAAATATGTATTTCTTTTTTGTGTCCTAAAGAAAATAAATCAAACTAGAATTTCTCGGTTCTAAGTTTAAAAAATTAGTAATAACACTTAAATTATGCGGTAGAATCTTTGTTTCGCGTCTAAGTTTGTAATGTTGAAAAGAAATGGGTGTTTTTCAGAGAGAATAAGAACTAATTGTGAAATTTAAATGTGATTTTCCGGATTGTAGGCTGAAACCCCTCGGTCGATGGCCTTTTGGACAGTTTCTTATGTTCTTAAAAATTGTTTAATAAAAAAAAATGAAATTATTGTGGGAAAAATGATTTTTTTACTAATGGTGTGTAGAAGAATTGAAGCGTCTTGAGGGCTCCTTTTACTAGAATTTGTAGGAATTTTTTAGGTTTTGCTTTGATTTTATTCAAAGGATGTTAAATCTGGACATTGATCGGTTTACTAATTAAGATGTTTTCGGGTTGTTATGTCACTTGTCAAAGTAGTAAATAAACGTTCTTACGTAGTCTGTCGGCGCGCCTCGTTTTTGTTTTGAGTATAAATAGCTATAATTTCGATTTTAGGAAATGCATATTTTGGAATTTTTATTAATATTGAATTATTTAAGATATTCAAATTATGTTAACATTCGTAAAATAGAAGGGTAAAAAATTTTGCGTTTGCGCACAATTTTTTGAGAAATTATTTTTAAAAATATTTATTTGTTTCGATATTCTAAAGAAAATAAATTGATTAATAGTTCTAAAAGGTGATTCTAAAATACAGAATCTTTATTAGACAATTATTTTTGAAGTGTTTTTCTTCAGAGGGAGTAGAACTAAACGTTTGTGTGTGTGTGTTTTATTTTTTGATAATTTGTGGAACCTTCGTTGATTATGCAACGAAGAATTAAAACGTCTTACTCACCCCTTTTACCTTGTAATTATAGTATTGTTAAATTTCCGCTAAATTTATTCAAAGGATTTTAAATTTGGAAGTCAATTGGTCTACTAATTAGGTTATTTGTCGCATTAAGTTGTAAATGGTGAAAAATAGAGATACTTCTTCTAAAATGTGCGATAGCTCATTCGATCCGGAATAATGTCTAGATAAAAATATATTGGAAACGTTTATTAGCATATAAAAAATTGCAATAGTTATAAACAATTAAATATGAAAAAATGGTTTTTCGTGGTTTGCCGATATCTCATAATCTATTAATATTTAAGATATTTAAAAAAAAGATCCTTAAAAAGGAGAAAATTAAAAAAACGACTTTTGGAACTCTATTTCCATTATTTAAATTTTAATTTAACGCTAAAAAGGGGTTGCGCCCTCGGCGTCAAAACCGAGTACGTCACACTAAATAATTTTTTTAGGGTATTAAATGATAATTGAAATGTTATACGATATACTTTGAGACAGACTATACAAGGGTGGTAAACTTAACAAGGAGTGCTGGATCCCATTCAAGCCCATATTCGACGATTTAAATGTCAATTCTATATTTCTGACGTATCCGTTTGCCCTATTGTTTTGTTTACAGGTAGTATAAAGTCTTAATTTTATCAAATGGTATACAATACGGATCCAATAGTAGGTGTAAATCCAAATTAGTTTTTAAAAGTTAAATAATTAACAAAAATTAATAAAATAAATCTATCTCTGGGCAATCCGGTGACGTCACAAACATAACCTTATCTGCGGACAAATATGCGTATAAATCGAGCACTCCTTGTTAAGTTTACCACCCTTGGGGTTGGTATATTAATTAAGATAATATATAAATAAGGTATTCTAATCCTGCAATGTATCACCAGTGTGTCAGACACACTAGCCGGCAAATATAAAGTATTTTCATGCGTCCTCCTCCAATAATAAAAATTATTTTATTATAATAAATTATACTTACTTATTAATAATTAATTCTCATTTTTTGATTACTTATAAAGAAATATATAGTATTAGAAAAAATGCAATACATTTTAGGGTATTTAATTTAAAATCCATGTAAACACAAAAGTTTGATTAATAAATAAAAGTTTATAAATTTTAATGATTAAAAAGGGAACAATTAAAATATTATGGATTTTTTAAGTATTCCTAATATTAAGGAGAAACAAATTTGTAGTATTTTTTAAAAAATAGGTTGTAATATTATTAGCATAATCTTAACAATTTATTTGCGAACAGTTTTTGTAGAAGTATGCATATATGCACTTCGAGAACTAAAAACAACAAGATTTTGGTTCCCTGGTTGCACTGTTATGTCTTTAGCAAGAATGTGAAGCCGTAAAGAAATGAATTTCTCCAAAACTTATCGCGAATCTTGTGGCATTCTGGAAAGACAAGCGAATGTTTAACAGCTTCCTGAATACTTTTTTTTTATCTTGGGACAGTCCACGAAGGCTGATGCCTAAGTACTACACGTACCGTGGGTGTCCTCAGTGTGGTGAGAGGAGTTTGTTCACACGGGACTTAAATTTTTGGAGATTGGGAGGAGAAGGAAAACTTCTGCGGGCAGCAGGTTCCATAGTCTTGACACTCTAGGAATAAAGGAACGAAGAAAGCGGAAGTTCGGGCCCTCTAACTGAACTGTAAAAGGATGCATAAAAGTTGCACTCGTGTTGCTCTGTTGGGAGCTGCCAGAGAAGGAATAATACTGGCCAATTCCTCTGAGCAGAAGCCGTGAAAATACCTATAGAAGAGCGACAGATCCCCTACAGCTCGACGATGGGCAAGAAGAGGAAGCCTTTCTGTGAGCGTTGGATCATTAATAAGACGAACAGCTCTTTTTTGAATGGAGTCAGAATGCTAAGTGTTGTAGGGGACGCCATTCCCCAGACATGAGAACAATATTCCAAAGAGGGTCTGATTTGGGATACATACAGAGTGTACAGATTGAAGAAGAGAAATATTTTCTGGTCGAAAGAGGAATCCAATCTTTTGAAGCTGCCGAAGCTATGGATGAAATGTTTTGTGCCAGTTGAGGTTATTCTCAAAAGTAACGCGACTAGATTAAACGACTCTTTGTTCTGCAGAACTTGGCCGCTCATATGTAAGGGATGAGCATTTGCAGACTTTTTTCGCGACAGCGAACATGACTGTGTTTTTGAGGCATTAAACTGAACACGATTTTTGGCGCTCCAATCCAAGATAAGTTTGAGGTCTTGTGAAAGAGATACCTGCATTGACCTGCGCTTGTTTTCAAAATCAGAATTACACGGTGGCTTAAGAAATTGAATACTAGAGTGGAGGGTACTATCGTCAGCAAAACTATGAATGGGATTGATTGTGGAAGAGAGAAGATCGTTAATGTGTAGAAGAAACAGCGTGGGTGCCAGCACTGAGCCCTGGGGCACCCCAGCATTAATTTGGTAGAAGCTGGAGGAATGACCATCTACACTAACTGATATACGTCGATTAGAAAGGAAACTGGAAAGCCAAGAGCAAAGCTTAGGTGGAAGACCGTAAGAAGGAAGTTTGTTAAGAAGCCCATCATGCCAGACCTGATCGAAAGCTTTGGATATGTCAAGAGCAACGATCTGGGATTCACCAAGAAACTCAAGGGACTTGTTCCAGTTGTGTGAGACAAAGGAAAGAAGATCAGCTGTGGATCTACTGTGACGGAATCCATATTGTCTATCATGTAAGATCTTATGTTTTTCCAGATACTTTAAGATTTGGGAATTAATGAATTTTTCCATTACCTTGCAAACAACTGAAAGAAGAGATATAGGTCTATAGTTAGAAGGGAGACTTTTGGATCCTTTTTTGGGGATAGGTTGCACACGTGCAGCTTTCCAACTCTCCAGGAAAATGCCCGTGTCGTAAGAGATTCGAAAGAGGCGAGTTAAGATGGGTGCAAGTTCGGGAGCACATTTTTTTAAGACGATTGCTGGTATGCCATCCAGCCCAGACTTTTTTAGTATTAAGAGAAGAAAAAATACGCTTTATCTGTTTGACTTTAAAGATTATATCGGACATTTTATGAGAAACAGGGACAACTGTTGGAAAGGAAAATTAATAGGAGGATCAAGCGTAGAATTGGCAGCAAAATTGTTTGGCAAATAGTTCGGCTTTTCCTTTGGAGGTAGAGACAATTCCATCTTCAGAGATTAGGGGTGGAAAAGAATTTGTGCAAAAGTTCTGACTAATGTAGTTTTGTTTATAGTACCCTTTTTATGAAACAACTGGAGAAGTGTAGCGGCGGGGTAACGTTGGGATAATTATACAATAGTGGTTTTATTTGCCTGCCCTCATCCCGCTACACTTCTTCAGTTGTTCTGACTAATATTTTTGGCAAAGGACCAAAAAGCTTTACTGCCATTTGAGCAAGAGAGAACGTTATCTTTTATTCGATTGTTAAAACGGTCTTTTGCATCTGAGATGGTCTGATTATACTGATTACTTGCTATGATGCTAGCCTGTCGATTTTCGGGACTGGGGTTTTGAAGAAACTTTTTGTGGGCTTGAAGTTTTAAAAGTCTGGCTTTGTCACAGGATTTAGAAAAGCTCATGAAGATTCTGTAGATACAATAAAGTTTTTCCATAGCTAGTGAAAACTTCTTCAGCCTTTTTAAGAAGTTGAAATAAATTGCTATTAAAAATTTAATATAATAAAAAACAATTGATTAAATTTTTGCTTGTCTTTCCAGAATGCCACAAGATTCGCGATAAAGTTTCGGGGAAATTCATTTCTTTACGGCTTCACATTCTTGCTAAAGACATAACAATGCAACCAGAGAACCAAAATCTTGTTGTTTTTAGTTCTCGTCGTGCATATATGCGTACTTCTACAAAAACTGTGCGCAAATAAATTGTTAAGATTATTATTGGAGGAGTTCACATGAAAATATTTATTTGCCGGCTAGTGTGTCTGACACACTGGTGGTGGCGCCACCGCTTGACACATTTCCCATGATGCATTGCAGGATTAGAATACCTTTCTTATATATTGTCTTAATATTAATCTAGGAATTTTTATTTTAAATGTCAAATGTTTTTAATAGAAGGACATATTACAGTTTGACCATTTTTTATATTTTGACAAGGTTTTGACAGTTTTTTGTGCTTGGTTTGTTATAATTTAATTAATAAAATAATAATTAGATCCGTATTGTAC
Source organism: Listronotus oregonensis (assembly GCA_019359885.1). Lineage (NCBI taxonomy): Eukaryota > Metazoa > Arthropoda > Insecta > Coleoptera > Curculionidae > Listronotus > Listronotus oregonensis. The sequence continues at coordinate 192,986 of JAHBCN010000315.1, forward strand.
GTTAAGTAATTCGGGTTGAATGTTATAGTTTACAGCTAGGGGAATTTTAAATTTGGTTACACTGCTCGCGCATCCTTATTTTCATTATTATTTAATTTAACTTTAAGAAGATTGAATAAGTTGGCCAACTTCTTAAATAAAAGTTAAGGTTAAAGTTTTCTTAAAGTTTGTATAAAAGCGCTTATATATTGGCGTGCAATGATCTTACACTAAAGTTAAATTAAAATTAAATTAAATTTAAAGTGGTCTGCATATACCAGCCTTAAGAAAGATTATTCATCCTCCTCTTTAAAAAGGGAAATACATAGGCTATTTTTTTTCTAAAAAAAATAAAATAAAGTAGTCGTTTAAAAAAACTGCCGTTTTTATCCCATTTTCACTGTCGGCACATTTATTGAAGTTAAACGAGATAAAATTAAAATATTTATTTACGTTTACAGCTCAGATTATATAAATTGGAGTTCAAATTAGTTTGATTAATTGCATTTGTGTTTCTCGACTGAATTTCGGGGTCAATACTCGGAAACGAAAAAAGTTAAAAATAATTTCGGTAATCAAATTAAAATGTGCATTGAGGTAATCAAAATACCGCGCGCGTAAATTTTTGCTGCACAAGTGCTTGTTTGAGAGTGAATCATGCAATTAAACTCTTAAAGAGTTTATTAGCATTTTGCAGCTATTACATTTTTAATAATAATAGTAATAATAATAAAAATATGTTGCTTTATTGTCTTATAAAATTATACAGGGTGTCCAGAAATGACGATGAAAAATTTTAAGGTACGATTCTACATAAAAAGATATGAAAAAAAGTTCATATTAACATAGGTCCGGATTTGCTTCCAGAGGGAGCTACAGGACCTTGAATATGGTGTCATAATAGTGGTTTTTATTTAATTTATTAGGATCTACCTACAATACAGGAACTAATTTTTACGTCCAAGTTAGAGTGATTGAAGGTCATTTTTTGAAGATATCAGGTGACCCATATTGCAACCAGTGGCGTGGGAACAAAGGGGTGGTTAGTTATTTAGGGTCATATTTTTTTCGCCGAGTGTATTTTCTCTATCTTTTAAATAAATTATGTTTATGTTTAATTTATACAGCTAAAGTCATTGGTTTGTTATAAGGATCAATTTTTGATCCTCTTAACAAACCAGTTAGTTTCAGGGGTTTTTCGAAGGATCGACAAGACAATAATTTCTTTTTGAACTTTTGAATCTAGACAATCAAGGTCTTTTCCTCCAGATAAGGCATACAGTTGCTGAAATTTATTTGTAACTTAGGTACGATACCATGCAAAAAAACCTTCTTTTTGTATACAGGGTGTACCAAAATTATGGCACAATATTTCTAGGGTGGACTCAACACGTGAAAATTAGACGAAAAGTTCCTGTAAACTTAGTAGGCTGAGGTAGTTTTTTCCGATATCTTTAAAACTCTCTAAGATAAATTCATAAAATTTTCGTCTGGTTGCAACTGCACAGCTTATTTCTTTTTAAAATTTCAAAATTTTTTATTCGAGGGTGTCGCAGGGTGAGGCAGGAACAAATGTTGCCCCAAGTTTTTTATTAAACTCTGGAACAGAATTTCTTTGAACATTTTTACGTAAAAAAGGTTCCCTTGGTATAAAGTCGTATATTCGACGGTTTTCGAAATAAACGGACTTTAATGCTCAGATTTTTCTGAATAATAATTTTATTAATAAAAATACCAACAAATCTATAACAAAATAATATACAACGCTGTCCCTAAAGTTTTAAATCCTTTAAAGGGGTGAAAAAGAAAGACTACATTTTAAAATAGTATTCAAGTTAGTTTTATTACATAGCCTGTTTACTGTATTTACGCACTGCTGTCGTCCTTTTAAGTCCGTTTATCTCGAAAACCGTCGACTATACGACTTTATACCAAGGGAACCTTTTTTACGTAAAAGTATTCAAAGAAACATAATTTAGTTAAAAGATAGCGCAAGGAAACCTTTTTTACGTAAATGTATTCAAAGAAAATTAAATAAAAACCACTTTTATGACACCATCTTCAAGGGCTTGTGGCTCTATCTGGAAGCATTTCCGGACCTATGTTAATATGAACTTTTTTTCATATCCTTTTATGTAGAATCGTACCTTAAAATTTTTCATCGTCATTTCCGGACACCTGTATGTCTTTTTGACAAAGCAGAATAACATAAAACTATGATAATAACAAAGAAAAATAATAATTATAAAAAAAATAACGGTTCTATGCAATAAATCTATCCACAATTATCTTCAAAGTATTCAGTCCTCGATTCAGACATACACCTATATTTTTAATACTAGCTGGTAAATGATTAAACATTCTTTTTGAGTCATAGATTAAAGACTTTTTTAAAAAAGTAGAACATGGATTTGGAAGATAAAGTTGAGAATTTTGTCTAGTATTCTGAAAAGAATTATTAGGATAATTAAACCAATATTTTTTGTATAGTAATGACACTGTTTCTAAAATATAGATAGAAGTTTTTATAGATAGAGAGGGTTTAGATAGATAGAAGTTATTTAATTTTTTTTTTTTTTTTGATGTAACTTATTAGATCTGGAGCAGAGAGGGTTTTTGCATGTATCATAGAGCCCACGCCAAGGCTTTGGGGGCTGATAGACATAGGAGTTATTCCCCACTTTGAATTCCCGGTATGGCATCCCTGAAGTGTAGCTTTTAAGAGGGGTGATTTTTTAAACGTGTAATTAATATCCATGCCCCTGAATCATATGCCCCACTTTAGTTCTTGATTTATGTCGTCAAGACAGTCGCCAAAGTTCGCGAACCCAATATGCCATACCAATATGGTGTCACTTAAGGTCCGCCATACTGACCGAAAGGTGTAATTTTCACACTTCGGACATGGACCATGGGCCCCACGCTGTTGTTTCGTGATCTTTGTTAACAATGAATTGTAGAACAAAGAATTTAAAACGACATGCAAACATGTCATTTTAGCGATGAACGCCCCATTATGGCGGTCACTTGGCGATGCCCCAGAGGTATGGCATTTTAAAATCTTTGTTCTACAGTTTATTGTAAATGATCACGAAACAACAGCATGGGGCCATGATCCATGTCCACAGTGGAAAAATTACAATTTGTCGTTGGCGAATAACTTACGCCATAAAAAAGAATAAAGAATAAAATTGGCACGTGGATATTAATTACACGTTTGAAAATACACTAAAAGCTGCCTTAGAGATCCATACCGAATTCAAAGGAAACAATGTCATCGGCCCCAGCCGTGTGGGTTTTCCTTAATCCAAAATTCGGTTATTGTTACATAAGTCTTTGGACCAGTTTTACAAATATAAAAACTACCCTTTTTTAAAATATTGGCCCAATCAACAGAGAATAAAGTTTTTTCTTAAATTCAGCCGGAAACAACCGCTACCTTTTAGAACTAATAAATAAATGAAAACACGGTTTTCCCCAGTGAATTTTTATAATTGTTTAAAAAAAAACTGCAAACGAAAGGTTTTTCGCGTATAACTCAAAAACTATTAGAGATATCGCGATGATGTCAATGGGACTTTTTTAGAGAATTAAAAATCTACAAAAGGTTTTTTTTATAGGACTTTTTCCGAGCATTTCTCGGCGAGAAAATTCGAAAAAACTCTAAAAATGGACCTTTGGAGTAAATGGAGCAATTTTCGGAAAATGATAGGTAATAATGTGTAGTTTAACTCCGCAAAAGATGGTTTCTGTCGGATTTATAGTTTTCAATTTAGGTCCCGTCAAAAATTTAAGAGCTTTTTTTGCGAGGCTCGCCTTTTCAAGGCGGATCAATATATTTTAATTCTAAAAACGGCATATGAAAGTAGGATAAAATTTTTTTTCTATTTTAAATTTTTCATCCAAGAGTGAAATGGTAAAAATCGAATGGAAAACGCGAAAAAAAGTGAGCGAAGCAGAGCAGAGTAGCGGTAGTAAATGTTATTACGCTAGGCGCCCCCACTATCGCTACTCTTTTCCCGCCCCCTGAGCGAAAAATTCAAAATATGGAAAAAAAATTGATCCCTACTTTCATATGCCTTTTTCAGAATTAAAATATATTTTTTCAAAACGGTAGCCTCGCATAATAAGCCGTTAGCCCTGTTGCAACCTGATTCTCTCAGGGACCTCGAGTAGATCGGTACCCTGAAATGTACCCTGGAATCGTCAGTGCAGTAGAAGCCGTGCAAGCCATAGATAAAAAAACAATTAATAAGAAAGTCAAAGCGATAGGTGTTTATAGTCTATTAACGTACTCGAGATAGTGCCAGTAAAAAAAGAAGGCTCCGCCTACAGCGATATGAATATTTTCATTGGCTGCGTTTTATTGCTTTTTTCTGTCTGTATCAAGAAGATAATAATGTATAATTATGAATATATATTATTTAAGGTAATTGGTCATAATTTTCAATTGAGTTAGGGCAATGATAAACAATATAATGGGTGGAAGTAGGTGGTTGTGGGTGGTAAAAATGTGTGATGGAATACTGAAGTACTATTTTGTTGTATTCCTGTTAGATAATCAAATTTAAAGATTGCAACGTAATATCCCGCAAGCAACGTAATGACAGTCTTTCAACCTTGATATCTGTCACATATGTCACTAGGCATGCATCACTTGAATTATTAAACTTATGAGTAATGACCCGCGAGTAATGAACTATTACTCACCGGTAAAATAATAGGTGTTATCATCTATTCAAAAATAGTGAATAATGAACATGTTATTAAACGTCGTGGAAAAAATAATTAATTAAAGAGAATATTTAAATCTCTGTAATAGTATTATATTAATTTCCCTTTAATTTTATTTATTGTTTGATGGAGCCTTAATAAACGAAACATATCTTTTTATCATTAATATAAACTAAACCGATTGCTAATCGATTGATTTTTTAAAAACTAATAACAAGCTTTAATATTTGGTTTCACTTTTAAAATTCCGAATAATTATTAGGCACACTCGTACATTATGTATTTCCTGTTTTTTTTGCTAAATTAAAAGTAAAAGATGAAATCGGCAAAAACACAGGTAATTAAAATATAAATTCCGTCACTTAATAAAATAATTTTTCCAACTATTTTATAATTATTGAAACTTTCAAGTATCAAATTTAGCGTACGCCTATGGTTGAGGCGAGGCCGATTGCGTTAAAACGGCGAAATTTGATGAAAGTTATGTTACTTGTTTATACCATGGACGTAGATTTGCATGCTCTTCAATAAACTCTTATAGAATTTTTCTCCGAAATAATTAGGGAAGCCAGTAATTAACCCTATTAAAAATTACATGGGATTTCCTATATCCCGCCTAACGATGCACCACCCTGTAAATACTTATCAGGATCACGTTATAAAAGCTTATAAAAGTCCTTTATTTTGTTTATTATTCAGCACGGTCCGATATGGATTTTCAATTAATGAAAAAAAAAAGATCCTTAATTAAGCTGTTTATAACTTGTAGCCGGTTGCCTACCTCTCATTTATTCGTCATCTCATTTTTCTTTATTTCTTAGTTAAAATGTGACGTCCACCGTTGCTCTGTAGTCTGCGCCGTGGCAGCGTATTGATTTTTGACACGGATGCGTGGCTCCGACAACATGCTTTCGGAATGGCCCTACCTCGTGGAAGACCGCGAGTGGATAAAAACACCCTCGAAATTTGGGGTTAGGTTTTGCTCTCGGTTTATTGTTTGAGTTTTATTTATATAGAATTTTATAGATTCTTATGAAAAAATATGGAAACAGCGTGATATGATCCTAACATTACTTACTTAAACGTTAATTTTCTTTTTAAGATAACTCCTTGTTAAAACATTAGCGGCTTTGCTGAAACCTACCTCAAGAAATTGTACGCCCCTAATGTGTTTGGGCATAGTCAGATTGCGGACCAAATAGGCAAGTATAAACGTTTTCCCTGTTTATGTGTGACAGAATTGCGGACCAAAAATTCTTGAAATAAATTTAATTTCATTAAGCCGAGGCAGGATTGCAGTCCAAACGGAAAAGTTTACTGTTCCTACTTTTTAACTGTAACTACTTATCAATAAAATTTTATTAATTTTTAATATGCTATTTATCACGTCTGATATATAAATGGGGTAAATAAAAAGCCGCTTAAACTAACCAGAACTAACCATGATCGGCCAGAACTGAGAGCTTTTGAATGTTCTAAATTATCCTTCCGTAGAAGTTATTAACAAAATTTTAATAATTTATTAAATTGGGGAAAATAAAAAGCCGCTTTAAGTTAAATATATTTATTTTTATAATAAACCTAAAAAGTTATTATTACATTTGACAAATGTGAAACTCGGCAAAGTGAGGCTTCTGAATTTGTCCAAATATTTTCAATATGGTATTTATTACGGGCCGCAATAATTCCATCCTATTTGGTAAAACCCAAAATCTTTTTATTACTGGAAATTTTATTCGGGTCACCTATTTTGGTCCGCAATCCGGTTATTGTTTTTATCTACCTGATGATTTGGTCCGCAATCGGTGTGTTTCGATTTGTTTCGTACCTATTTAAATTTCATTTTTGTTGGTTGGATTGTTAGTAAACTACTTTGGGTGGATATAAGGCTATATTAAACCTCCTTAAAGTCCCCAAAAAACGCCCAGGGATGCCACAGGAGAAGATCTTTTTGTTTTGTTTTTTTTAAATTAAAAAAAATTATTTAAAAAATTTTTTAATTTTTATAATTAAATTATAAAAAATTAATTATTTAATTAATATATTTTTAATTAAAAAAAAAATTTATTTATAAAATATATATATATATATATATATATATATATATATATATATAAAATATATATATATATATATATATATTTTATATATATATATAATATATATATATATATAAAATATATATATATATATATATATATATATATATATATATATATATATATATATATATATATATATAAAACAGTATAAATTCTGCCATTTTTTTAAAATGGCTAGCCACCCTATAAAACGCCACATTGTAAAATAATCGTTTAGTTTGAATTATTTTATAAATTTTTTTAATACGGCTAGTGTTAAACCATTTATAAATTGGGCGATCAAATCGACCACATTCTCAAATAGATGATTATGATAAAAAAATTTACAATTTAAGAAGGAAAACCTAACGACAACTAACTTTAAAAACACCCGAACTGGTAATAATTTTAAATTTTTGTTTTCGGGCCCAAAATTGCATCCTATTTGGGTCAAACCATAATAATTATTATTACCATCCCAAAAAGGGTGCAATTTTGGGGACCGTAAACCTTCCCCTATTACCTAGTTCTGGTTAGTTTTGGTTAGTTTTCGTGGGTTTTCCTCTAAAAAAAATTATCTTTATCTAATCATATTTTGGGGAAAGTTAACATTTCAATTTCATTTTTAATAATGTTTTTTGAACACCCTGTATAATAGGTTAACAAAATATTTAAAAAAAAATGTTAAAGTAGGTATTTTTTTACATTAAACCAATAATTTTTTAAGGATGTCGGGCTTACGGCCGAGTGATGATCGCGTTGTTAAATTTAGCAAGGGACTTAGCAATTGTTAAAAGTTAACAACAGTTTAGAATGTTTAACAAAATGTCAGATTTTGACAGATTGCCTACTAAAATCATTGGATAACACGCAATCACTTTTTTTAAACATTCTAAACCGTTGTTAACTTTTAACAATTGCTAAGTCCCTTGCAAAGGTCGTTAAGAACGTAAGATGAAAGAAATTCGTACCGTGAAGAAGCCAACATAAAAACTAAAATAACTTTATAATTATCACTTCTAAGAATGTGTTTTTGCCTCCATATTAGTCCCTTAAAAAATCCAATTAACAAAATGCAGATGCACGGCATGAAACGCGACATAAAAAGACGTGTAACAAAAGGCGTGTAATATCCGTCAAAGCTGAAGAAAAATGTTGGACCATTAAAATGGATAGCAACGAAATCTATACTAATATTATAAAGTAGAAAGATTTGATTGTATGTCTGTTTGCATTAAGTAGGCTCCGAAACTACTGGATCAATTTGAAAAGTTCTTTTACCATTAGAATCCTACATTATCTCTGATGAACATAGGCTAGGAAAGGATTATAGGAAACTTACCCCTAAAGGGGGAGAATGGAGGTGAAAGTTTGTATTGAACTTTATCATTTCTGGACTTGGAAGTACGAAAATTGGTATTTAGGTTTTTGATTATGATTAAAAATGATCTGTTTTAATATTTTTTAGATTACATCTGTTAGGGAGGTTAAAATGGGGATGAAAGTTAACAAATAGAAAAAAATTGACATTTTTGAAGTTGTAAATGTGGAAGTTGGTAATTAGACTTCTGATTACCCAGAAAAATAGGATACTTTTGCTAAGAAAGGATTTTAAGAAACTTCCCTTCTCCTAAAGGGGAAAGGGGGGGGAAGTAAAGTATGTGTGGAATTTCGTCATTTGTGGATTCAGAAGTATAAAAATTGTTATGTGGGTTATTAATTACGCTTAAAATTTATCTGTTTTAACATTTTTTACACCCCTTGGGGAGCGGGGGTGAAAGTTTATATAGAAAAAAAAATATGGCAGTTGGTAATTATGTTTCTGATTACGCAGAAAAATAGAAGACGTCAGCTAAGAAAGTATTTAAGAAAACTTTCCCCCTAAAGGGGTAGAATAAAGGGTGAAAGTTTGGATCGAACTTTGTCATTTCTCGACTTAGAAGTATGAAACTAAGTAATCCCAACCAAAATGAATAAAACAAACATAAAACTTACATTAATTAAAGAATAAAATACCCAGTATTTCAATATAAAAAGGTGTTTTTCTGTAATTGAACACTCCAGTGTATATCCGTCTTGTTTCTATAACGTTTTGAATTAAAGGATATCACTAAGTGATACTGGTTAAAGGCAACAAATGAAAAACACTGTAAAACTAAAATAACTGTTCCATTCGGTTTATCTCTATCCCACTTGTTTTAATAGGAAACAATAAGGATATATATATATATATATATATATATATATATATATATATATATATATATATATATATATATATATATATTATATATATATATATATATATATATATATATATATATATATATATATATATATATATATATATATATATATTATTATATTTTAAAGAAATTTAAACGTGTTGAAAAGTGTCTAACTTAAAAGTTAAAAATATTAAAATTTTACATAAATAAGCCGTAATACTAATAATAAAAACAAGTAAAAGATAACATGTAAATCAAAATGTTATATTATTTTTAAAAATCTAAGGAAGCCGTCTGGTTTTCCTGTATAAATCAAGTTTTATTAAGAAAAATCAGAACTTACACAAATGCAATAAGTGGTTAAAAGAAAAACTTTTAAAGTTTCATTTTCACATTTATTCGGCTCTCTATACATTTTGCTCTAAATAAGAAGCCACAAAATGGTAATTTGCTCCAATCTTTATTCTTTAGAAAGAAAAAATCAGTAAAAATGAATTGTTAAGGAAATTTCTAACAATACTCATTATTCTAGGGTCTCCTAAAGAAACATTGGTTCGTATACGCTGCTGAATATATTAAGAAATATATGAACTGTTTTTTTTATCTAGATATATTAATATTCGAACGCCAGAATGTCTGAAAATAGCTGCTTCTAGCACATGTTTTCTGCACGTGCATTAGTCAGAACAGTCGGACAAAAATATTTCAAGAAGTCCTGAAAAAAACAAATGCAAACAAGAAGGGTAATTAAATTGAAACCTCAAAGCGGTATGCAAAGAAGTATAGTAACCAGTGGCGTAGCCGAAGTTGTTTCATAGGAGGGGGATATAAAAACATCAAGGAAATATTTTAAAATTTTCTAGAAAATAGGACCAATTCTGTCCTGGTTTTGGGGGATAGCAAACCGAGCCTGCTCCCGCCCTTTTTAGCCTTGAACTAAGACGGGTAAAAAAAAAAAAAGAATCCCCCTCCCCCCCCCGTTATCAAAAAACTAAAATAAAAAAAATAGAAATTAAAAATTTAAATTTTGGGAAAAAATTTTTTTATAAAAAAAGTTTTAAAAACCCCTTTTGTCATAAATGAAAAAAATGAGTTTGTATTTACTGGTTTATTTATAATTTTCACAATTAACATATTAATTCATCAATTAACACACCACACCACACGGGGGTAATGTGGTGTTTTAATTGATTTTAGGTTTACCTGAAATTAAGTCATTAACAGATATTGATAAGGAGATTGGGCGGAAATGAGCCGGGTTTAACGGTGGGGTATTTTAAACTTATTTTCAAATTTTAACTTAAAAATCCGGTTTTTTATGTTTTTTTTTAAACCGATATCCCCGACCGTTAAACCCGGCACAATCGTCGCAATCTCTACTTTGATGCTACACACCTATCTTTATTTAATAATAAAAATGCACTTACTTTAATTTAACGCTTTTTTTGAACAAGTTTTCTTTGCTGAAATACTAGAAGCATCCAGTTTATTATGTGGTTGTTATCAAATGCGTGTTAAAAAAAATTTTTGATTTATGAAATTCTGTGTTTGTAATATAAAGGGTAGTCCTTTAGTACGTTCCGATATTCTATAAACAATTCTAAGAAAAATTTACATGAACCTAGGTCCAAACACATTTTTTTAAATTTACCTGAAACTTCTTAACCTAATTTATTCAAACTTGGTACATGATAACAATACCTCAACCTCCATATTTTGCAGATATTAAAAATTTGTGGTACTTACCAGTGGCGTAGAAATAGAAGTCGGCCAAGGTTTTTTTACGGAATCGATGGTAGGCCACTGACTTTTTTAAATTGTGTCGCCTTTTTTTAATGTCCCAACTTAAAATAAACAAAAACGTCTTTTGGTTTTTTTTTTGATACAATGAGCCGTTTTCGAGCAAAAAAATAAAATACATCATATATGTGTTTATTTGGAGTGGTTAAGAATACAAAACAAATAAAATGAAGGAAGGATTTTTTCTTTGCTTTCACTGGTGAGTCCCACAAATTGTGTGTGTATGTTGTTATCATGTACCAAGTTTAAATAAATTAGGTTATGATGTTTCTGGTAAATAAAAAAAATATATTTTTTTGCCAATTTTAATACTCTGTATCTTGAAAATGAAGCGTTTGTGGACCTAGGTTCATAGAAACTTTTTTTCTTAGAATTGTTCATAGAATGACCCCCTTTAAAATCGGAATGTACTTAGGGACCACCCTGTATGTTTTATATTATTTACATAGAGCTTGACTACGCGGGTGCTATGGGTGCCCCGAGCACCCATACTGAATATATTATGGGTGCGAGAGGCACCATACAAATGTATGCAGTTAATCACCTGTTACAATATATTTAAATCAGTGGCAGATATTCAGGTGGTAGCACTTTGCCAAAAAGAAATACAAGTAACAAATAAAATATATAAAAATGTATATTTTATCCGTTCCGTTAACCGAGCATACATTAAATAATAGTCAAAAATAAACCACCGGCGCGAGCGGCTTTCTTTACCCTTTTAAGCTTTTTGCGTTTCAGGAATCAGTCCCCAATCAATTTAGTAAGTTCTCTATGCCGATGCTTATCAGGTTATCAGCCTGTCTATGTTTCTACTTTAAAGCTTAATTAAATCTTGCTTAAACTCCCTTAAAAAAAGTTGTATTAAATTATTAATAGTGTTAGGACTGTCAAGTGTTTCTGCAGGTTTTGAATAATAGGTAAGGGTGTCTGTGGTGTCTTGTGAGGAGAATGAAGTTTGAGTACAAGGATTCAATGAAGTAATTTATGGATGATGCCTGAAAAATTTTACTTACTTTACCTACTACAATTATTGTATTACATTTTAGTATATACAGTTGTATTTATAAAAAAAAGCATATTCAATTTGAGAGGTAGGCATTGTCATACTTATTTGACCTGTGATAATACAAATTAACAAAATGTAATGAATACTCCCTTCTAATCCCTACATAATTGCATGTTACGTTTGCAATTTTTTATGAAGGTATGAATTTTTTGCTTTCTCTTATATACATGTCTATGCAAAGAGAAAGTTATATAATCAGTTTTGGATTTTTTTGCATTTCTCGGCGTTTCTGGCTCTAGATATTACGAAAAACACATTTTTACAGAAAAAAACCCGTCTGTCTCTGTGTGTGTGTGTAGGTGTGTGTGTGTGTGTTTTGTGTGTTCAACGGTTTTAAATGCATTTATTACTTATGTATGTGTGCCTGCGTGCTCTACTATGAATACCTCGAACAAACGAAATATTTTAAATTTTGTTCAAGGTATGGATAAATTCGTTATTCGTTTTCCTAATAAAATAAGTGAGGTTGTAACTACCACGGCCTTTGAGACTGTGCCTTCGCACTCATCTGTACAAGTGACAATATTTGATACACCAATTGCCGACAGGCACGATCAAAAAAAAATCAGTAAGCTGCGAGGATGGTAGAAACCTGATACAGAAAATAAAAAGGTAATGCATGTATGTCTAGTAGCAGATAATCTGCCAACAAAAGCTGGTGAAAAATCAGGTCATTGTCGTTGTTTCAAATAAAGTGGAAAAATACATTTAAGTGGCTTCTATTACGGGTAAGATGTATCCAAAGTATTTTGTGAATTGTGTCAAAACGCATATTTAAAACTACAAATACCAATAGATACCACATATACAAAGCTTTCTTATAATTCATTTGTTATGGAAGGGTTCAATAAATGGAATAAAGCACTAGAAAGATTTCGATGTCACGAAAATCGAAATGCATAGGAACGCTGTAGAAGTATTGTCTACAATTGACAAAGGAGTAAACATGGTTGCAGCTATGTCAACGGCAAAATTTTGGAAATGAAAACTGCAAGAATTGCATTGCTTAAAATTATAAGTTCTATCGAGTATCTAGCCGCACAAGGGCTTTCCTTGAGAGAGGCCATACAGAAAGATGATTCAAACTTCATTCAGCTTTTAATGCTTCGAACTGAAGATTCTAAAGAACTAAAAACGTGGATGAACCGAACTAACTACAAAGTGGATATCGCGACATTATTAATGAAATATTAAAAATATTAGCTGATAGCGTTCGAAATAAAATAGTTACTATGATTAAGAAAAATATATTTGCAATAGGCGTTTTCATGATTTTTTTATTAGCTTATTGCAAAGCCACGTAACGAAAATAAGGCCAAAAATATTTTTCTCGATTTTACTGGCCTCGGAAACGCCTTAAAAATCAATTTTAGTTTAAATTTTGTAGGCCCGTGACGTCACGGCCCTAAATTTTCTATTGGTGGAATTTCTGCTTTGTTGTCAGCTTTTGTTATTCGATACGCCTGTCATCAAATATCGATATGCGCAACATCTACAAAGTGGGCGTTTCCACCAATTGTCATATTGTCAATGTCAACCTGTATAACCTGTAACCTCTAATATTTATTAATAATTTCTAATTTTAAATAGTGTGTGTTCTTTCCAAATATTCCAATTTATTACTATAGTTGACTATTATCGCCAAACTTTCCTCGATTTTAGTCAAAATGAAAAAAGTGTATTGTTATTATTATTTGCGAAACCAGAAGCCGGCCGAGTTTAGGATCTTCAAAAATATTCTTTTCTCTTCAAAACAAGACGATAGGAGAAAAGCCTGGTGTGCTGCTGTAGGTATTGAGAAAATGCCCAAAGGACAAGCCTATTATTGTTGTGAAACCATTTTGATGTAAGTTTTTATATTTTATTCAATTGAAACTATTATTTAGGTAGTCTGGCTGTGTTTGAGTGTAAGATCTAAAGTATTTCGCATTTTAGCATTTTCGTTAAAATCGATACGATTGTCGATATCGATAGTTCCTAAACAGACTTGGCATCCATGTTGAATTTGATTGGTTAGGGGAGTGGCAGGCTGTTTAGATTACAGTGATAATTAAACCTTAAATAGAAAAGTAAAGGGGTTTGTTTTTTCCCGTTATTTGAGCAGGTTTGCTTAATTGTGTTTCTACTTAATTTTTACACACAACATTATCAATATCAATTGAGTGAAAATACCCTATTATCGCTGATGAAACAACAGATCTTTCAAAAAAAGACTCTCAATTTGTTTTAGAATTGTTGACGACAACCTTGAAATATTAGAATATTTTTGGGACTTTATGAAACACCTTTGACTAATGCAGAAACATTACATAAGGTTGTAAAAGATGTTTTTATTAGATACAGCTTAGACATAACTTCACTACGAGGAACCCAGTGCTATTGGGGCTGCAAACGTAAGTGGAGCATTATCAGGTCTACAAAAAAGAATAGCTGATGATGAACCGCGGGCTGTGTACGTTGCTCGCCCATCCACTCTCTTAACTTGCTGGTTCAAGATTCATTTAACGCAGCATACCTAAGGTCAGAGATTTTTATTTGCCAAAGACATTTGAATTATAATGAGATTCAGCAAAACGTTTAAACATATTTAATAATATCAAAACCAACACTGATGACGCCGGTTCGTCGTCATTAAGGCCTTTCTGCCCCACTAGATGGTGTCTTCGTGTATCATCTTTAAAATCTTTGTTTGACAATTATAAAGTATGTGAACTTATGACGAATCAAAGCAATGAATACAGTGAAGAGCGAAAGAGGCAAATGCTTTTCTTGAAAAAAAATGTATTCATTTGAATTTCATTATTTACTGAAGATATTAATAAACATTTTTGAAAATATAGAGTTTTAAACGCCAGTATTCAAAAGGTGGACATTAACATTGCAGATGCAAAAAATTGATTGCCTTGCTAAAACACTTCAGACTCAGCGAAATAGTTTTAAAGAATTATGGGAACAAATAGTCAATGAGAAGGATAATTTTAATATCGATGAACCAGTTTTGCCAAGAAAAGAAAGGTTCCTCTTAAACTAGGTGGGCCAAAAAAATCAATTTTTCCAAATCACCCGAAGAACTATACAGATGTTTATATTATGAAATCACATAGATACGTGTATTTCAAAGTATTGACAATCGTTTTTAACTCCAATGGAATAAAAGAGCAAGAGATATTGAGGTTTTGTTAACAAACAATGAAAACGTTAATGCCGTCATTCAGGAAAACTATTGTAGCCCGATTTTGATATCGAAAGACTCTATTTACACAAAAAATGTTTTTGATAGTATATAGGGGACAAAATTTTCAGTCAGTGTCAGAAATCAGCATATTTTAAACAAAATATACATATGGAAGATTTATTTTCAGAATACGTTAAGTTCTAAAATTAGTTTTTACTATTCCTATAACATCATGTACTTCTGAAAGAAGTTTTCAAATTTACGAAGACTGAAAACATATTTAAGAACAACGATGATGCAGGCCAGACTGAATGACTGCATAATCTTAAATTCTTATAGAGATCTGTTAAAGAGGCTAGACCACAATATAATTGCAAATATATTTATTCAACGAAATACTTACAGACAGAAACGTATTTTCACATTAGATTAATTATTATTATTTATAAATTTTAGTAAATTTATATATTTCTTTTTCATATGGATTTTATGTTATGTTTTCAGATGAATTCTTAAAACTGCAGTTCATCAGTTTTCTAACATTTTTGTTTGTTTTGCTAATTTACGATGTATCACGGAATGTATGTTGTTTATTTGAATTTTTATATATAATATTTTCTGTTGTCATTTTTTCCATGTTGTGATTACTGATATTGATTAAATAATAATGTGATATAAGAAATGTTTAAGTAGTTTAATGTTTGAAAACCTAAACATATTTTTAGACGTGGCACAAAAAATCTCTTGAGCTCTTTTAGTCCACTTTTAGCTAAGCACCCATACGAATTTCAAGAATCGGCCCCTATGATTATTTACCTATGCCTTTTTTATCAAAAATATGCACGTCAAAAGATGCAGATATTAACGTAAAAACGTCTAACCATCGTCGTTTTTTGACCAGTTCCTCAAATACTTGATCAATATTTACTATTATTTCTCTTTGAATGCTTAACATCATGGGTTATGGGGGGAGGGATATATCCCCATATTCCACCTCTTGGCAACGCCACTGATATAACATATACGAGGAGCGGCTAATAAATAACTTTACCTCGAGTTTAAAGTGAAATTTTGCTGTTGCTCTATTGCTTAAAATTTTTCAGACGAACTTAGAAAGGTTTCTAATGCAAACAAAGGCTACGAACTTAGAGAATATACTTACTGGAGGAAGCCTTGCCACTTGGCAGGGCAAACAAATGTGCGAACGAGAAAGAAAACAGGAATACAATCTTTTTCTCTCGCTCCGCGTGCTGATTCGAAAAAGATGTTAAGAGTGCATTGAAAACAACGGTGGAGGTTTTGAACATTGCGAGGTTCCCGTTAATTTTATAATCAGATCTGTATAAATACATTTTAGAGAGTCTGTTTGGTTTACTTTAATTTACTTTGTAATAGCTATTCTTGTACTCTTTTTATGTTAAAATATATTGTGTAATGTCTTTTTAGCTACAATGTCAACATAGTTTTGTTTCTAGGATATTAGGGTTTGTTTCAAAGGCTACTGTGGTTTAAAGTAATACAGTTTAAATAATTCGCATAGAAAACCAACAGCATTTTTAGTGTATAAAATTTTTGAAAAAAGTATTTAATATGCTATATTTTTGGATTAAAACATACAGGGTGTGTTTTATTTTAAAAAATGAAGTTAGGTCCGATAAATTTTTTAGAAGATTATTGAAGAATAATTATTAAGAAACTTTTGTATAAAACATTTTCCTATATATCTTTTAACTAAAAAATATAGAGTCATTTTGAAATTGACAATTTTTCTATTTTCCCCTGTATTGCCTAAGCGAGCGAAAATTTTTAAATTTTGATTTTACCATTTTAAGTTTCACCCAAAAAAGAGCACATGGTGCTCATATTTCTTTTTTGATAGCACTAACATTTACAGAGATACCCTGTAAAAATATCGAAAATGGGACACCCTGTACCTCTTATTCGTTTATTTTCTTTAAAATTCACTGTTGAATTTTATAGGACATCACTATTAGGTAGATAGGTACCTGCATTAAGGAGATAAGAATGTATGTTGCTTTCTGGAAATGGCATGTCAGTGAAAATAAAAAGTATAAAATTCCCTCATCAGGCAACCTAACTAGTTTTATATTTACATAATTAAAAGCAAATTATTATTAAACACAGCAATTAAATCTATAATAAAAATAAACATAAAAAGATTAAATTATCAACATGAAACGTATAATTTTAGATTTTGTATAGAAAAGATCTATGGAATGACAAGAAATTTTGAAATCTAATTTTCATATACAGGGTGTCAATTTGAAAACTTCCCACCCTTAATATCTTTCTTGCAGCTAAAAAAATTAAAAAGACACGTCAATTTTATTTGTAAGGGGAACACTTTAAATGAATATTTTTAGCCTTTTTGTTTTAACCCCCTAGGGGGGGTAGATGTCCCCCTTAGAATCTTAAATGAAAATGGGGATCAAGTGGCACATCGTTTCAATTCTCTTTTCAGTGGTGTCCTACTTTGTTGCTTTTTGTCCCGATGTTTCCGAATAATCGCGTTTCAAAGTTGCGGAAACAATTAAACTTGCCTCCTTTGAGATTTTCGTTTTCAAGTTAGTGTTTACACAAAAACTATTGCATTGTGTCTCCTTGTAGTACAAATGATTAAAAGAGGTTACACCGTTAAAATCGTTAAATATCAAAAAGAAAATCTAGTTTAAACAAATGATTTTTTATTTATTGATTATTTTTTGACAAAGTAACTTTTTACTTGCGGAAGAGAGATTTCACATGGAATCTACTTACGCACTATCTTATAAGTTGTTAAGTTGTTCAAAATGTTGTCTATTTTGCTGTAAACAATAATAAAGTCTGTATTCTAACTCATCCCGAACATTTCGAAAAACTTCACTGAGAATTTACCGTCATTCAGCTGCAGTTCACCTTTTAAGATCATTAATATCAGCAGGTTGTTTTTTATAAACAATAGATTTAAGAGGTCACCAAGAAAAGAAGTCTAACGGTGTTAAATTCGGTGATCTTGGAGGCCATTCAATTGGTCCGCTTCTGCCAACTCACCTATCCGGAAATCTCTCGGTTTGACCACTGTCGGACCGGAAGAAAATAATGAGGTGGAATACCGTCCTGCTTGAATGTTAACAAATCAATAGTATTTTTAAGCATATTAAGATACAGATCACCTGTCAAGTTTTCTTCAATAAATAAAGGACCAATAATGGCATTTCCAAGAATATCAGCCCAAACATAAACTTTTGGGAAATATTGTGTATGTCCTTCTCGAAAAATATACGGGTTTCTGTCACTCCGAAATCGAAAATTTTGTTTGTTAACTTTTAGAAAAAATGAACATTCATCGCCAAAAACAGATATTCTGGGACGGCGTTGATTTGGCGACTATTAATTCACAAAACTCTATTCTTCTAT
>JAHBCN010000316.1:0-210727 GCA_019359885.1 Listronotus oregonensis
GTATATAAATAACAACATTCTTTGATTTTCGGAATGCAAGAACACAAATCTTGGTTTTATTTTTAAGAGAAACTTATATACATACATATATCCGTAATTCCTATATGTCTATTTAAAAATAAACTTATATAACTTAAGCTAAGCAATATCATTTTTATAATTTAAATTCAACATTAATTGAATAAATTACTAAGTGACATGTTGTGGGAACACCTATATAGTTTGAAAAACTTCAATACCGTATGCTCATAGAAAAAAACCTAAATAAAAAAGATTATAAAAAAACGACCATATCATACATTGATTCCAAAAGTTTTATATAGTTATTATTATATAAATGATAAAATTTCGTCAAAACATAAAAATATTTTTCACAAACAAAAGTTATTTTCTCATATTTTCATCAACCCTTTAAATAAGTAACAAGCCTATATTATTTTGGTTATTATTCGGATTAATAAATTTTGCACACCTCCTATTTTGAGGTCATAGAACACAAATTTGAGGTTTTTTGGCGATTTCTTATAGTTTTTTCAAAAAAATTACATTTTTTACTTTAATTTTACCTTCTCCGATTTTATTTTGCTACATGAAGAAAATAATAAAAGTCCTAACATAAATTAAAAAAGACGTAAAAACAGAACGATAGACAACCCAAGTTCATCAAAAATATCCACTATATAAGGAACACGAAAGCCCTGAAATCATCAGCTTGTAGAATTTAATAACTATTTCGGGTCTTTCGAGTTCCATATTTAGTGGATATTATTGATCAAACGCATACCTTATAAAAATGTCATAAAGAAAACTATTACAACTTGGCAACAGGTCAACATTTTTAGAATTTGGAATTAAATTCGGACTTAAACGTTTTACCTACTTTTTATTGAAAATTAAGGTTTTTTTCTGTACTTTTTTAAAAAGTTTTTTTTTAATATTAAAATAGTATGAGTTTTTAAAATATGTTTTGTGCAAATGACAGAATTTAAAGAATATGTCGTAAAATGTAATTTAAAAAAATAATTATTATTCTTTTGAAATACTATAAGAGGCGGCAAAAAAACAATTTTTGATTTATGTTTAGCAATCGGAAAATAGAGAGTGTGCAAAAAATAGCAAAAAAATCGCATTTTCCAGTAATCCGAATAATTACTTAATATTGTTTGATTTGCCTTTTAAAACTCTGAATACCGTACGCGAAAAAAAATTAAAGTTGCACATATCTCTGCAGCATCCAAAGTGGTTAATTCAGGTTTTCGTTCCCGAATCCCATGCTTTACCATGGGATTCGGGAACAAAAACCTTTAACATTATTCGTTCTTTAAACGTTAACTGAGTTTTTTAGAAAGAGGCCGCAACTTAGATTTTGACCAAATTTGGTATACGGGGGTTTTTAGGGCGTTGATCACGAATCTGAAAAAAATATTTAGCGAGAACGTTTTGTTTTCGAGATATCCATCATTAAACTTGAAAATCAAACTAACTTTATTTACACTATATTCTTCCTTTTTTTTGTACACAATTTTTGATTTTTACACCAAAGTGGCACACAATGTTTTATAAACACTTTTAAAAACTTTTTTAATGTTTATTTTACAACATTTTTCCATTAAATTGCCAAATATCACGTTCAAACGGGGCGGCCATGTTTACTTAAAAATTCCCTATTGTATATATGGTTGCGGCGTTTGAAAATGAATTTTTGAAATTAAATGAAAAATAGGTATAAAATAAATATAAAAACAAGTTTTTAAAAGGTGTTTATAAACTATTGTATTACAATTTAGTGTAAAAATTAAGAATAATGTACAAAAGAAAGAAGGAATAGTGTAAATAAGGTTAGTTTGATTATCAAGTTTGATGATGGATATCTCGAAAACAAAACGTTTCCGCCTAAAAAGTTTTTCAGATTCATGATCAGGGCCCCAAAAAACCCCGTATAGCGAATTTGGTCAAAATCGGAGTTGCGGCCACTCTCTAGACAATTACCAGATAAACTATAATAAAATTGGCACAAAACAATATCTATATACTACGAAAACTAGAAATTTACAATATTTAGAAAATACCCTGAATAGCAATTAAAATTTAAACTCACAAAATCTGCACGAAAACCCTGTCGATACGCTTATTTTTGAGTCGGTTCAAGTTGTAAACCAAGGGATGTGTGTTGCCACATTTATTGTCTTCTCGATAACAATGATTTCAATACATATTGGCGTGCTATTTTAAATGCGATCGCTGGCTGGTAACTTATTCTCGCCAATTATGACAACGTGGCGATGAAACTTTTGGCCGGTTCACTGTTATTTGAGCGGAAAAGTATATCATAGGCTTAAAAATCATTTACTTGTGTTAGATTTTTATTCAGCCGCTTCGTCGGTTGGGTGGCCGGTATTAAATGAGTCAAAGACAGAAATTTTGGACCTTAGGTATGGTATAAGTGAGTTTGTTATAAATATATATTTTAAATTATTGTTGTAAAAGTTTTTAATATGTGCCGTCTATACAACATAATGTGTGGGACAATTTTGTGTTGTTTTAATTGGTAGCACAGGCCAGATTCTTCTCATCTCTCATTTTAAACTGCCAAATTTAGAACAAAATTTGTAACTTTTAGAATAATGGTTTTAGAAAAAGACTTGGATAATCAGTCGAAACGTCACCTTTATAATTTTTTTCATTAAAAACATAACATAGTAATTTGTCTGCTTACTTTTTGCCAATCGAACCAAAAAACAACAAAAAAATCAAAACACTATATATCCAGATAGGGTTCAAGAAAATTGAAGTCACTATACAGGGTGATTCCTAAGTTGACGCTTTTTTTAACTTTATATAGAACTCATTAAAATAAACAACTTTTTTAAATAACTTTTTTCAAAATACTTAAAAATAAGGAACTTACATTCATTTATTGTGGCGAATACGGTCCTGTCTTAAGTAAGTTGTCACCTCCTAAGAAATCTTTGGGCTGTGCTGCTTGGAAACGTTGAACGTGATTTTCCCGCAATGTTTTCCACACTTTTTTTACTTAAACCGACCTGACTTGCAATGACCCGAGTACTTGGGTCCAGAATAAGTCCGCAAGGAAAACCGTCGCGCGTACAATCTCGAAGCAACGTTTGCAGATTAACGACACTTTCCATAAATAAGGAACATATTCACGTATTTGTTGTTTTTAGATTGTGCTATTTTCGCGATTTAACAATGATTTAAAATTAAAATTAATTCTCGCCTTGTTAGGTTAAAGCAACTGAGCCAAGCGACTGAGTCATACCGTGTGATTAAGGGGGCAAAAAACAAGTGTAAATAAGAAATAAACTATTTGTTTATGCTCAGTCCCGCACTAGTCACACTTTCAAATAAATTTATGTAGCTTTGTTATTTTTGGGTTTTTGAAAAATGTTATTAAAAAAAGTTGCTTATTTTAACGAGTTTTATACACAGTTAAAAAAAAGCGTCAATGTAGGAATTACCCTGTATATAAGAATGTTTTTAGTACTTAACTATTCTAATAATACAGGTTACCAAGACCACAAACAATTAATTGTAAAACTAAACGTATTTCCATGCCTCGTCTACCTAATTGGCTAGAAATGCAAAAGAAAACAAAAGAAGATTAATTGGCGGAAAACTAAGAGAAACCTTTCAGTTGAGAAAACGCGAATATAAATAACCGGTCAGAAAAAGTTGCAAAACACTTAAAAGGAAACGTGATGAAACTTTCCTTTTTTTCCTTACTCATTAGATAACTTTTAAAGTGAAATGTAATAGATTTGCGTGAAAACAAAGAAAAAGAAGGACTTTTACAAGGACATAAGGCTGGTATTACGTTTCTAAAAAAGTGTGCACTCACGAATTGCATATTTTATGTCATTAATTTGAATATTTTTTTACGTTGGCTTTTCTCCTTTTTTTATTAACATTGATAGTACAGGACCCCTTATTGATAAGAATTTTAGACGTTTTTTACAAACGTTTAACTGTTGACAAGTTCTCTTTATTCGTGTCACTAATCCTAATGTTTTCGAAAAAGCGTAACTTTATTTACACTATTAGTCCCCTAACTTTTATAGGATACAGTATGAAAAAGAGGAATTTTCTCAATTCGTCGTGCTCGTAGGTGTATTAGACTTTAGAGAGCACATGCTGAACCCTCTTACAAAGTTTTCAACTAAAAGTTTAATTTTTTATCAAAACTTTTGATGTCGGAAGAAAATTCCCCTTTTTTCATATAGTCCATTCAAAACGCGGGTACTAGGTGCCCAATTTTGCTGCAAGTAAAAAATACCTTTGGGGTACGTTTTTTGGATGGCCTGATTTCGAATTTTGGTGTCCCGTAGCTCGTGAATTCTGGCATCGCTCCTAAAAATTCAAAAACACCGTTTTTGGGTTTTTTTTAAAGAAAATCTTATAAAAAAGTTATAAACAGGCTCTTTAGGCACCTCGAAAATATTCCCGGGGTATGTTTTTGGGGTCGCTTATTCCAAATTTCGGGGTTCCAAAAATCTTAAACCACAGCGTCAACCCTAGAGAGGCAAAAACTACTCTTTTTATGGGTTGTTTTTTTAGAAAACTTAAGAAAATGTTCTTTAGGCACCTAGAAAATACTCTCATGGTATGTTTTTTGGGTCCTTGATTCCCAATTTGAACATCCTAAAACTTTTAAACCTCAGCATCTCCCCTAAAAGGGCAAAAAATACCATTTTTATGTTTTTTTTAAGAATAATGTTATGAAAAAGTTATAGAAATTATTTAATAATTATAAAAATTTGTATTTTTCTTGACATTATATTAATTTAAGCCTAAACTAAATTTTTAGGTATTTTATTAGGGGTGAAACAACCCCAAATCATCCCCAAAATTTCGTACAATTAAAAAAATATGCAAACAAAAAAAATGTTGTGCTTTTTGCCCAAAATTTTTAATAAATAGTCATTTTACGATCAAAAAAAATATTTTTTTTCCCTAAGGAATTATATATTATTATATGATATGTTTTAGGGGTAGTTCTTCCCGCTAAAAGGGTGAAAACATCTGGTGATACTTTTTTGTAAGCAAATTTTTTGGTACTAAAAAGAAATATACAAGAGAGATTTTTTTAAACTCATTGTTTCACTTTTAATTTAAATTGGATATTTTCCAAGATCTTAAAAAGGGTGCGAGAAGTACCTTATAAACCCTTAGAGAAGGGAAATATTTTTTTTGTCGTTAAATGGCTATTTATTTAACATCCTAGGCAAAAAGCATAATTTTTTCTTTTCATTTTTTTTTAATTGTACGATATTTAGGGATGATTGGGGGTTGTTTTACCCCTAATGAATTAATCCAAAATTTAAGTAAGGCTCAAAGTAACATAATTTCATAAATAATACAGATTTTTATTAATACTAAATAAATTCTATAAATTTTTCATAAGATTACTTTTAAAAAACCACTAAAAAGGGTGTTTTTTGCCCTTCTAGGGATATTTTCGGGGTTCAAAGGGTTTCGGGATTGCCAACTTCGGAATCAGTGACCCAGAAAACGTACCTTGAGAGTATATACTAGGTGCCAAAAGAACGATTTTATAGGTTTAAAAAAAACGCACCTTAAAAAGTGTGTTTTTGCCCTTTTCGGGATGAGGCTGGGGTTTAAAAATTTTGGGACCCCCAAATTCCAAATCAGCGACCCAAAAAACGTACCCTGAAAGTATTTTTAAGGTGCTTAAAGAACATTTTCATAAGTTTTTTTAATAAAAAAAACCCTTAAAATTGTGTTTTTTGCTCTTTTAGGGGTGACGTCATGGTTTAAGGATTTGGAATCAGCGAACCAAAAAACGTACCCTAGAAGTATTTTATAGGTCCCAAAATAGCATTTTCATAAGTTTGGGTGCTTTTTGCATTTTTTGGGGTGATGCCAAAATTTTCGCGCTTTAAACCCAAAATCAGCGACCCAAAAATTTACCCTGAAGGTTGTTTCTACTCGCGTTTTCGATGGAGTAACTTACGAGTCTAACAGTGTAAATAAAGTGACGGTTATTTAAAAACTTTTAGGATGAGCGACATAAATAAAGGGTACTTAAATTTTCCTGAATAGTTAAAAATTTGTAAAAACACGTTGTCCAAATTTCTTTTCAATGCAAGGTGTAAAAAAGGTGGTCATGAGTATCACAGCTAGTTCGTTCCCGCAGATGTGAGTAATTCAAATACTTCCTTTGATAGTAATTTAAAAAGTCTTACCTAGTATAACATCCTATTAAAATTAAATTGGAATAGACCTGGTGCTTCAATAATTATGTCTAATAAACTTGATTCCATTAGAGCTCTTTGGGAGCTGCTATCTCTGAAGAGAAGGCCTTTACGAAAAAAATTAATCAGAATTTGTAGTATTCTTTCCACATGTTTTCGGACACTCTGTATTTGGTAAAACTTTATCAGGATATTAGGATCTGACCAAAGGAAGTTAAAGCTAGCAACCGTAATTAGCCAGCCCGTTATGACTTAGGGTTTACCGACTACTTCCGCATATTAGATTAACTTCAATTAATTCTGGGATAATTAAAAATTATTTTTGATCTGAAGCTTAAAACTTTCTATAATTTAATTTTAATTATTCATATTCATTCTGCGCAAATAATTTTGACAGTATTGATAAGTTTTTTTAAATAACTACTATGTTTATTTACAGGGCTATTTAAGAAAAAATTAAAATGAAAAAAAGAAAAGAATATTTAAGAGTAATAACACATTACGGAGTAGTTGTTAATACAATAACATTCCTACAAAAAGATATATAATTTTGGACTTCATGCAGGAATGGAGGAATATTTGAATTGTTTAAATAATAATAATAATAAACGTCTTTGATTAAAAATTATCTTGAAAATATTAAAAAAAAACAAATTTAGCTCTAGGTACACGGTACCAGCTATTTTTACATTTAACCCAGTGTCAACATCATATATTACACAAAAAAAACTGACTAATACAAATGAAGGTTAGGGTTTAACTTATAAATATTTAATTTAAATTAAGCTTTTTTCATAAAATAACAATGTAACTTAAACCTAATAGAAAAAGATGTAAAATCCTTAAAACAAAAATACGAATGACATAAACACACTAAATATGAAGAAGCACATCTCTGTACCTCTTTTTAAAGGTTTTTATTACACCAGGATTTCATATCTTAAGTAAAGCTATTATAAACTTTAGCTGCTTGGTAAGAAAAACACCTTTTAAAAGTAGTCGTGTTGTGCTTTGGGATGGACAACATATTATTAAACCTGGTATTAAGGGCATGAGTCTCACTTCTAAAATGCAGCTTTTCCCTTAAATAGGGAGTTCTTTCTGTGGCCATGATTGTTCTGACAAAACTGGTAAATGTAATTTTCTTCTATTGGCCATGTTCAACCATCCCAGCTCGGCCATTATAGCTGATACGTGATCAAACCTACGGAGACCAAAAACAAAACGGCAGCAACAGTTTTGAACTTTTTGAATTCGTTCTTGATTTCTTAGATCCAGGAATGGGCCATAGACAAAATCGCAATAATTAATAACGATTACTGTATAACAACTTTAAGTTCATAAAAAACTTCTGCAGCAAACCAGTAACGCGAGTGTCAAATGTTAACTCAGAATCCAAATATAATCCCAAGGATCTTACAGAATTCTTTACAGGCAAAAGGCTGTCATTAATCTTTACTTGCATGGACTCATCAACTCTGCATGTCTTTCTACCCTTAAAGTAAGTTATTAAGCACTTCTTTACGTTTAAAAATAGATTGTGCTTTGATGATACGTTTGCTAAAGCGTCTAAATCTGCATTAACCCTATATTTCGCGAAAATCTTAAATTTATTTTCAATATATTATTTGTAATTATATTAATAATTTATTTAAGCATGTAAATATTGTAAATACCATAGTTCTTGGGATTGGTAACTTTAGTTTGGCTTAACTTAACTTAATTCGTCTGCATAAATACAAATTTAATCCAAGCAAATAACCCTAATTTTGGATTACCAAAATGTTTTGAATTTCACATGGACACACTTGAACGGTTAATAATAATTCTCACTCCTATATATACACACCAATATTGTTGGGGGTCTTTGAAAGCCATAAACTTAAGCTGCGTATCTCGCTTTGTCATAAAACATTAGAGATATATAGGTCGTTTTGTCCGCTAACGTATTTTAGGCCTCATGGGATCCAATATCTAACATACATTTGCACTTACTAGTGGGTGTTTTATTTTAAAAGCAGGAATCCAGTTTAAATTTTATTTAAAAAGCAGGGGTCCAGGAAGCGTATTGGTATTGTCTTCTAACTAGCCCTTATTGTCAAAACTTATAAAATAACATTTGAAACCTTAGGATGGGTAAAATTTAATTTGGATTAGTTGAATAATGATTGCTCTATACTTTGAAATACATTTTTTTAGAATATTTTAACCCTTAAAAATTAACTCTTGTTAATTTGTTTAAATTAAAAAATATGTATTAATTTATCATAGTGATTTAATTTTAGAATGCTGTTGCTTAAAATATGTACCTATTTTATTTTGCAACTTTTTTGAACCCTCATTAATCAACTCCTATTATAGTTTAAAAAAAAGCTTGACAGATTTATAATTTAAAAATATAACTGCCTAAAGTATTACTAATTTTATTATTTTGCAAATTTTTAATTCCTAAAAACCACCCTTACAACATTGCAATTCTTTTAAACTAATTTAATAACAATAAATAGAAAAAAAGTAAAATTAAATACAAAAATTTATTTACACAAAAATACGCTGTATATTTACATACATGAACAAAAATAAAATTTATACAAACTCAGGACAAAGTATACCAATTATGTGGAAAAAATTGATTACTATTTTAAACATAGCTCCTTCATTTTTAACGGTAGAAAGTTTTTTCTAAAGTGATTTTAAAGAGTTTTTCAAGAGCTACAGAGCTATAAAAATTATATCCGTATAAATCCCTTAGTTTTGAAATGGAATGAGTTTAAAGGGCTCGAAAAAGGTGGTAATCGCTCCTAAATAGAAGCTTTAGAAGGCTATATCTCCCCAAATATTTATTGTACAAAAAATCTAAGAAAATGAAAATCTTTGTAATAAAAAATCTACAATTCGGTACTCCAACATTTTTTTGGTATCTCCAGTATTTTTAAAGCTTTTTTGAAGAAAGGTCTTTTTTACGAATTTATGAAAAATCGTTTTTTACTTTAGGCTCCAATTTTTCTAAAATTAAGCATTTGAAATTGGTCAAACTTTAAGAATGTATTGATAATACATATATTAAAAGAATCACAAAAGGGTTTAGATTCATTTTAATTAGGAGGATAAGTAGTAGGGTGGAGCGAAAATGGCAAAAAATACATTTTTTTTAATTTGTTTTCTCCTATATGCGGAAAAGTGGCTACATGTAAGGTTAAGTTTATGTTAAAAAACTGAGCCTCATATGATTATGTTTTCTGGTGCCCCAAACTCTTTCAAAATACGACTTTTATCGAAATAGATTAACATATAAATATTTACATATTTTGCAGCTTTTTGCTTGTTATAAAATGAAACAACCCAGAACTCACCACGAGGAGGTGACTGCATGTCGAGTTACACCCACACACCCTTCTTAGCTGTTCTGGCCCTTCAAATCAAGGCATTTAAAAAGTCTGATAGTCTTAAAATTTGGCAAAATTTCTCGGGAAGCTTTTTGACATCTAATATATTCACCTCTTGCCTCTGGTCCGCAAACAGATAATGATGCTTCTGTCACTAACTTAACATTTCTTTCTAAAGCTTGGGAATGACAAGGGACATTTAAAAGTGATATTGGGTTAGGACCATTAGAGATCATTTCTTTAAGTTCATTGACAGAAAATTGTTTAGTTATTGGTGGCTCAGTAACAACCGTTGATTGCCAGTTTATTAACTTAAAGTACTCATTAGTTTTAAAATTAATCTTTGGTATACCATATTTAACTTCAGAACGTACTTTTATCCAAAACCACGTTGGGGCATAAACTTTCAAAATATATTCTGTTAAAAACTTTAAATTATTATTGCTGTTGCCACATACAAGCGCAAAACCGTGAATGATCATTTTTCTGGATTGTGTGTTGGCCAAATCCTCCGATACGTTACTGTTCGATATAGATAAGCATATTTTATATATTTTACACAGAGGGGCCAGTAGTTTCCCCACCCAACTGTTTCATTAAATGACGCAAAGATAGTTCATTTCCGAGCAACATACAAATGAACCACTGCAGTGGTCTTTCAATGTGAATTTCCAGTCTTCTAATTACACCTTTGTGAATTCCCGTATCCATTCCATCGCATCCAGTAGCAACTAACTTTGTAAAGTTCAATTGTTGCTTCAAAAACTGTATCATGTGAGCGGAAATGGATTGTGCTGTGCCACATGGAACGGTTATATGATCAAAATATTTTGATCCTGGTTCTGAAACGATTACAATATGTTCTTCGATAATTGTGCTTCTGTGCTTGTGCTTCAATGAAACGCTGAGCCAGGGGGTTATCTTTTCGTCCGTCAAAATAAATTGCTTGTAAAAATACTTCGTCTTGTTTTAGCTGGGATCTTAATGTGTTTCTTGTTCTTTTTCATTTCCTTATTTTACTTCTATCTATTATTTTAAAAGTGTCTTCGATAGTTAACACTCCAATATCTAGTAAATGAGAACACAGTTTTTACTTTGTTTACTATCACTATATTAATTAATTTATAAAACGGTGACTGCAGTTTTGTAGTACTACTACATTATTAAACTAAAAGTTTTAAACCAATATCTTTTAATACAGCAGATGCAATAATAGCAGCGGATCTATCAGAAACACCCGTTCGATCGCAGGCTTGTGCGAGACTTGCTTAGCACATCCTACTACTTGCGAGATAGCCTCCTGCTTTGCATTAAAGCTGTTATCACGTTAATCATTTCTCCACCATCTGATGGCAGCACATTCGAGGTAGAGGTTAAAGGTAGCGATCTTATTTCGAAGTCGTTTCGATGTAAGGATGGCTGAATGCTTTGAGTGGCTACTGGATCAATAGAGCCGATAAAAAATTTCCTCTTATTTCTTTGGCCTACTTAAAATTATCTTCCTCAAATTAGCACTTTGATAATACATTTACAGAAGAAAAGTTTACCCACTTGCAGATAATTATATAGTTTTCTGCAATGTTTTAAATGCTTTACTTTTTATAAGAGTATCATTAACGATTTAGGGGTTTAAATTAACGTCTGTGATATTTCTATTATGTGTAAAATCTGTTGGTCTGTCACCACGGGAATAGACCCATTAGCCCAAACAACTTTTAGCTCCGCTATTAAAATGGCTGTAATGTTACCTAAGGTAGGTTCGGCCTTATTTTAGGCAGCATCAATTAATGTTTGACGTAAGAAATTTTTTTATCACATCTGCATATGTTGGTAACACATTTTTCTTTAATGCGGAGCCCCAAATACAGGGGACTCAGTGTCTTTCCTAGTATTTGGTATATTTTACACTAAAGTTCGAATATCAAAATTCGCTAAATAATACCAAAAGGTAACCAAAACACAAATACACGCCTAGAAATGAATTTTCCAATAAATATTAACAGCTTAAACACATGCGCACCCTACAACAGTCGCTGGAAAACCAATTAAACCGGTTTTGGCGGCTTTGTTTCTTAGCAGTCGGCGGCCAAAATTAGAGGTGGTGGGGGCACCGTTAAACGTTATCCAATCGACCTAGGATTTTGCAGGGAACTATTATTACTTAGTCCACCACTTTTCCGCATATAGGTGTTTAGGATATAAAAAGTTAGGTTTTTTTCTCTGATTTTTTCGTAGAAAAAAGTAAGAAGCGACCTTATTTTTATCATAACTCGCTTTATTTTTATGTTGGGGACTTTTTTCTTCTTAAAAAAAGGGTCTTATTATTTACGTAAAAAAACTTTATAAGTTTCCCTTGAAAAATGAAAAGTTTTTTCGTTATTTGATTTTGAATCTTTTAAATTTAGCATTTTACGAACAAAACTAACCATTAACAAGTCCAAGCTCGGTCCGGATTGGTTGTAGAGAAATTATAAAAAAAGAGTTTTTTTTTCAGCTTTTTTTAAGCTGCAATTTTAGTCTTTACCGTTTTTTGATAAAATGCCTATTTTTAGAGTTATTCGCTAAAAACCTGTTAAAAACGAAATTTTCACCCTCAGGATGGATTGGCAACCATCCCCAGGATAAAAGCACCCCTCGACATGATATAAACTTTTATCCTTGGGCTATTCCCTATCCTCTTTAAAAAGTTCAGGTAACTCCATTAGGACGAAAAAATTCAAAGCCAAAATGCTTCATTTCCTACACTAACGGCCCAGTGATGATCGCGTTGTTAAATTTAGCAATGGACTTAGCAATTGTTAACAGTTAACAACGGTTTAGAATGTTTAACAAAATGTCAAATTTTAACAGGATGCCTACTAAAATCATTGAATAACACTGACAATGGCGTTTTGTTAAACATTCTAAACCGTTGTTAACTTTTATCAATTGCTAAGTTTATTACTAAATTTAACAACGCGATCATCACTCGGCCGTAAGAGTATTCTAATAACAAGTGCGGCAATATTTTGACGTAGTACACCGGAGGTTTTTCAACCTTTGGTACAGTGTATACTGTCACTGATTCACTATACTACCGGGCACTATACTATGGAACAATAAATTGGAACTTTTGCCATTTGGGGCACTAATAGTGATGAGCAAAGCAAGACCAAGACCAAGACTGGCCTAGTCTTGGTCTTGGTCTTGCAAGCCAAAGGAAGGTCTTGTTCTTGGTCTTGGTCTTGCACCACCCTGTCTTGGTCTTGGTCTTGGTCTTGCTGCAAGAGTCTTGCTGGTCTTGCTTTTTTTGGTAGTAATAATTTAAACTAGGTAATATTAAATAAAATATATTTTTTTAATACTTAAAAATAAATAAAGATGGAAACTATATTATCTGCATTAAAATTATAAAATATGCCAATTTTAACCTTACACATACTTTTGAATTATTTGATCAAAAAGCATATTTTAAATGTAGGGGGTTAATTTATTTATGCTTCATTTTTAGTTGAATTGAGACACAACCTGTTTTTATACATTAATTGGCACATAAAAACATTTCAGTGATAAGAATTATTTAAATTTTCTTTGAAAAAGCATATAAAATTAAAAGAAATACAAAACTATTTACCTACTGTGTGAGCAGAAAAAAAAAATTTAAATTTCAACCAGAAGTGAAATTTTCGTGAAAATGATTCTAATATGTAAAAATTGGTTTCTGATTTAAAATAGGTATTCAAAAATCTTTTTAGTTTATATCAACTTTTTATCTTTAAATTAGTTAAACATTTGCCGTATAAAGTTTGTACAAATACTTTATAAACATTCTGCATATTCAAGGTGGATCAATACTGTAACAAAGCTCGATATCTCCAAAACCCGTTACCATTTACCATTACCATTTATATGGTAAAAAACTGAATATGAAAAAAATTGTAGAAAAAAAGGACGTAAAATGTGATTTTTTTCTATTCTAGAATTTTCCAAAGAAACCACTGCCACTTAAGAAAGCTTGCTTATTTTTAGCTTTTAACCTAAAATATAAAATGTATGACAAAAAATCCATTTAAAACAATCACCACCCGTATATTATGCTGTAAAATTATTAAACCGTCATATATAAACAATGTCAACGTTTTAAATATAATTTTCGATTTTGATAAAAATGACGTCATTATTATTCTTTTAGCATTGTTTTGCCTTTTAAGTCAAAACCGGAAATGATATTTAAAATCCATTTGTATAAAAATTATTTTCATATGACATGAAAAATACATTTTTTATAAATTCCTCTCTTTTACATTTTTTATATCTTAGTTTTAAGAAGCAATCTAATGGTGCCCCTTCTTAGAGTGTGGAACAAAAACAATGTTTTTCTGAATTTTAAAAATTTTTGATCCACCCTGTAAGTGGCATCACTAGATAGCTAATTTAAAAAAAAAACAGGAATTTAAAAGTTATTTTTAGCTTCTATAACTTTTGTACCTCTAGTTTTTCTTTGTCGTGAACGGTTTCGGAGATATCGTGCTTTGTTGGACCATTGAGTCACAATTCTATTATTTTTAAAACATGTTATTGAATTTACTCATAACCGTTGTTAAAGAACTGTATAAAATAACAAAATGATCCATTTACTTATTACTTTATTCAAGAAACCTGTTACTCATTAAATAATCGCCTTTTTTGGCAGTTTCGCCACATTTTTTGTCATTTCTGTATAAAATACTTCTGTGTATTGAATATAAAAATTGAATATTATAATATTTTAAAAACAGTTGCAGAAGTGCAAGAGTCTTGCAGGTCGGTCTTGGTCTTGCGTAGTCTTGCACTCCTCGGTCTTGGTCTTGGTCTTGGTCTTGGTCTTGGTCTTGCATACCCCGGTCTTGGTCTTGGTCTTGCAAGCGAAAAGGCGGTCTTGGTCTGGTCTTGGTCTTGCTGCAAGACCAAGACCAAGACCGCAAGACCAAGACCGGTCTCGCTCATCACTAGGCACTAAATTATTTGGGGAGCCATGGAGCCGGTGAACTATGGAACTTTACTTCTTTCAGCCCCCAGCTCGTATATTATTAATTCCTTTAATTGGGTACGGGCGTAGCCCAACATGGATTAGCCCGGCATGCCAAAACCCAAAGCCTTTTACTTCCTTTTTAATTATAAATTTTTCTTCCTTAATTTCAACAAAAAAGCCTATATTTAATAAGAAAATAAAATTTAAATATTTTTTATTAAATAAAGACGTATGTTTGCAGGAATTTTACGAAGTATTGCAAAATTTACACAAAATTAACGAAATTAGAAGTAAATTTGCATAAAAACCAAAGAAAAAAAAATACTTACCGGCCATAACGAACTTGACCCTTACAACTGCCCTGCAGCGCCTTTCCATACATACAATAAAATTTTGAATATACTGATCGAAAATTCTATATTTTATTTCTCTATGTGAGCTTGTGACACTAAGCTCAAAGTATCCAGTGAATTTATTCTTTATCTAACTTTTTATCATATGTTTAAATGGATTTAGGTCAGGTGACCTTACTGGCCAATCCATGACATCAATATTGCTGTTCAGCAAGATCCCCGTCACAACGCGTGCCTTATTATGCATTGTCATGCATTATTATTAAATTATCGCCTACAAATGGGGTAAAAGGAATCACATACTCTTGGAGAATATCAGCAATGTACCTTTCAGCATTCAGAGTCCGTGTTGTACAATATGGAGGTCGGTGCGTCTACGAAAGTGTATTCCTCCTCAAACCAAAATTTTTTCTCCAGCGGATGCATCCAACTGACGAATGTAATCTTATACAAATCGGTTTTCTACACTCTTACACCACGATCACTTATTGGGAGTTTAAATATGAACTCGTCGGTGAACAAGACCGAGCCCCAATCAGCTGCTCTCCAGTTCAGATGTTCTCTGGCGAAGGCTAATCTGTGTACGCGATGTTGCTTGGTGACTTGTGGTCCCCTTGCTACTCGACCCTAATTTATATTTTTTCAATCTGTTTTTAATCATTTGATCGCTAATCCTAACCTGATAAGTCCTTCTTAGCGCATTTTGTAAATTCCTAGTGATAGTTGTACGGTTTCTTAAATTTTGCAACTGCAAAAATCAATCCTGTGCTGCAGTAGTGGACCTAGAACGGCCTTAACTAGGACATCGTGAGAATGCTTAAGTTTCCCTACACTTCCTTAACACTCTACTTACTGACGATGATTCGGTAACATTTTCAATCTGTGCAATTCGGACTTGATTGTATCCCTTGGTTGACAAAATAACAGCCACTTGTGCCTCAGCATTTGCTAAATTTCTAGTAAGACGTCTGGTTTTATCGTTCATGTCTCTAATTTTAGCAATTAATAATCTTGTGCAAAACTCTATATTCAACTAATTAAATTGTGTGGCTTGAGAGGTAAACTATATTTCATTTTGAAATTCTACAGAAAAACGTTAAAATAAATAATAACGAATCATATAAAAACTTAGATCTGCTGGAATTTGCATAAAAATGGTCCAAAAAAAGTTAGTAATAAAAATCTTAACTTCATCAATATTATGAATAAAATATCTTGTATATAGTTTTCAGAATATGCAAAAATTGTATTAAGTAGCTTATATGCTAATGGCCTTTGTCGCGTCAAAATATCGCTCAATAGCAGATTGGATGCCAAGATGTGGGCACCACTTATTGCATACGATAACTAATACAGGTAATATTTCATTTAATTTAGTCAATATTTACCCACCAGCCTTCTAGAGGGGTAAGGCAACAGCCCAAACTCTATATTTATATAGTTGTATGGTTGACATTAACCATACAATAATGAGAGTATGTCAGATAAATACTTACAGTACTTAGGCTCCCTATAACGCATGGGCAGAGCAGCTAGATCGTGGGAAAAAAGTTCTCCCTCCACGCAACTCGCTAGCGACGCACACATCGTAGTTTTAGTTTTTTTTAATAATAACGCATACCTAAGTAACAGTAATAAAATACATTATGTTAATAATGGCTATATTGGCATCATCCAAAAAATCCTTTAACAGATTTCTTAGTAAATTCAGATATTGTTTGCCTGTTAAAGATCCTTTATAAAACACACAATGTGATCGGGACACCAAAAATAACTTAGTAATGCCGAAGTCTTCTCCCAGATTAAGAAGTTTTCTCCTACCGTGCGACGCGGAGGGGTAACGCGGAGGGATAACGCACACAACCCTTGCTTACATCCGTGGTAGGAGAAAACTTTTCCATAATCTGGGGAAGATATCGGCATCGCTGGGCTCCTTTTGGTGTCCCGATCAGGAGGGACTGGAGGGAGTACTTTTTTCCCACAATCTAGCTGCACTGATCGTGGGCTGTCACAAAGATAAAAAAAAAAGCGTTTTCGTGAATAGCTATTTTTTATACGGACATAAAATTGCATAAAAAACATTTTTTTTTAATGAATTTTTAAAAATTTCCAATATAGACATTTTTGACACATTGCTAAAAAAATGTCGGTAATTTTGTGGCTCCACTTTTTTGGGGTGTAAGATCAACATGATTGACTTTTTTTTAGGTTGTCAAATATATTTATTTTTAAAAATAATCAAAAATATAATATTAAAAAAAATCGATTTAAAAAAAAAAAAAAAAAAAAATTAATATTTTTGTTTTTGTTTTTTATTAAAAATAGCGGAAAAATTAACAAAATTAAAATTCGAATAAATTTGAACAAGACTGAACATGCATAGTCTCATGATTAAAAGTATAAGTCCAACTATAACATAAAATAATTTTAACTTAATTCAAACTGATTTTTTAAACCATTTAATTATTTATTTACTTATATTTTATTTAAACCGATTAATGTATTTAATTTTTCAGAATACCTACGTATGTTTTCTTAATATTTTCAAAATAGCCACAAAAACATAGGTTCCAAAAAATACTTTGTAACTTTGACTAGCTAGCTTTATTTAAGGTCAAAATAAAAAGTATTTTTCCATTTTAATACTTTGCTATAAAATAAAATGAACTATTGCAAAATGTCATAAAAATTAAATAAGATATAGATGTTACCGTGAACGACCAAATGTGGTTAAAAAAAGTAAACGAGCACTAACCAAACCTAACAACTTTGGTGCGTTCTGATTAAAATTTGTAATTTTAGTTAGGGTTGTGGTAACCAGAACGCAACAAAGTGGGTAGTTTTGATTAATGCTAATATATTAGCTTAAAAATGAACGTAGGTTTTCTAGAGATATTTTTCTAAACATTTTTTTTAAACAATACCTATACAATGTGTGCCTTAATGATATCGGAATATTTAATGGTGTGATTTAATCCAGTTGGCAAAAAGCATTTGCCAACTGGATTAAAATTGTTTTTCTATCAAATATAATATGTAAACAAAAATACTGCGAATGGGAAGCTTAAAAAATAATGGTCAAGGCTATGATAAATTTTTTAAAAAATAATACGTAATCTATATATTTTTTTAATTATTATTACAGTACTAATATACCACTAAAATTTTGTATCATTAATATCATGAATAAGGCTCTTGATACTGATTGATGTTGGACTAGAACTCTTTAATTGTTGATTTAAGAATTGTTGTTTGTTTTATTTTTAGCTTTAATATAAACTGTAACAATGTTGTGTGACGTTCTGTTTTAACTTTTATTTTTTTTAAGATACTTACGCTTGAAAAAGCACAATAATTAATAGGCTAAACGTTGCATTAAACTTTTATTATTTACTTTATTAACCTATTTTCAAGAATAAAAAGAAAATTAAGAAATGATGGTTTAAGAGATATTAATATATATATATTATATATATATATATATATATATATATATATATATATATATATATATATATATATATATATATATATATATATATATATATATATATATATATATATATATATATATATATATATATATATATATATATTATATATATATATATATAATATATATATATATAATGTTTCTTGTAAATAATTGTTAGCTTCATTAATTGCCCCTATATAAAAGCTAAAATTATTTTTTTAAGTGTCTCAAGTCAAAACCATTTAGCAAAAATTGAAGTTTTTTTAGAAAAGAGTTACAAGTTGAAACCCTAAGAGTTAATATTTCGGTTAGAAGAAAAAAAACTATACAAAAGTTACCTCTAAGTATGTACTTTTAACAAACTCAAATATTTTGTTGCCATGATTTTATGCAGATAAGTTATATTCAGTTAAACATTGGTTAAATCTGGGATTTTTGTCAAACTAGTAGTTTTCCCATTGTGACGGTTTTCTTCCGAAGTAGCGATATATAGTATTGCTTTTTAAATTCATAAATAAAGCTGATAAAGCTAAAAAAACCTCAAGGCCTGGTAACCCCGATTCTTGACTGATTTTTTACAGACAACCCTAAACCACAGGGTTTGCAATAAAATTTATTTTAATTTAGTGTAAAATTTATTTGGTAAGCAGATCGAAGCCAGTAATAATATCCACTTACCTGTTACTACCTGACAACCCAAGTTATGAACAGAAAAAGTTAGGAAACCCAACGATTCCACATTCTTTGAACTTTATACTGTTGAATGGGATTTATTTTATGGTAAGTAAAACAACCATGCACACTTGAAATGGGTTTTTGGTGACCGGTAAAATTTAAACAAATTTTAATATGTTATTAAGGACTAAGGACAATTTTTATTATTGCACCAAAACTCTAAATCTACAGAGTAAGCTGCTAGAGCTAGGTATAATTTGTGTCTTGCTAATTTAAAAAATAATGGTTTTCTAAGTATTAACTGTATTTAAATAGTAAATAATACTAAAACTTATTATATTTACTGTGTATATTTTACTAATATTGGGTAAAATAAAAATACAGAATAAATTAAAAAATCAATTGTGTAACGAAAAATAATAAAAAATATCCTAAATAAGTAATCTGTAATATATGTCAGGAAATAACAAATTAAGCCAAAATAACTATACACATGGAGGGATTTTAAATAATCTTTTAACCGCAGATTATACAGGGTACCACAAACACGATACATAAAAATTTAATTATACCTATTTTAAAAGTACTTTCAACTTGATAAATAGAAACGAATTTAAGCAATTTAACCATTTTAATGAATTGCTGACAAAATTAAAGGTTTTAAATAAAACAAAATTATTTAAAATGATGGCATTATTTATTTTAGCATGGAAAGTAACTTAAAAAGCAACGATATGCTCGAAGATAAACGAAAAACGTTACTGAATGTTTATGATCAAATTCTCGACATAGTAGAACAATCACTAAGGCAAGTGAATCAGTATATACGAGGTGCTGTATAATAGTATTTTAAATATAAAAAAATCAATAACATTTTATAAATAAATATATAGGTGACGTCATTATGGAGATAATCATTAATTGTATGTGGTGATTTACACAATCCTTAATATCTCATATCATATCATATCATTGTCCGATGATAACCAATAAGTTTAAAATAACATATATATTTTATAACGGATTGCCAATGTTTTCAAGTTAGTTTATTTTCTATTTTTATATAATTTCATAAAAATAATTATTTTATTATAAAACCTAAAAACAATCAATTTTATAAAGAATGTCATTTCATGTTTTTTTTTTACTATTATTGCGAGAGCAGACTAGCTCTCCATAATAATCTATAAAAAAAAGTATAATATTTAAAAAAAATATATATATATATATATATATATATATATATATATATATATATATATATATATATATATATATATATATATATATATATATATATATATATATATATATATATAAATATCTTTATTCTAGAGAAAAGCAAAATAATTTTTCTTTTATATTAATATTCCCAGAAATAAAATAATCTATAACAAGCTATGGAAAATGTTATAAAACTAAAAATTAAAATTAATAAATTAAAAAAAAGTGTTACAAAAATATTTGATTAAAGAAATATTAAAGTACAAAACTTAAGGTATAACTTAAAATGGTCTTAAAAATTTGATTTTTTTTATTATAACTCAAAAAGTATTTAATTTATA
The DNA here is from genome assembly GCA_019359885.1 of Listronotus oregonensis. Lineage (NCBI taxonomy): Eukaryota > Metazoa > Arthropoda > Insecta > Coleoptera > Curculionidae > Listronotus > Listronotus oregonensis. The sequence goes on from JAHBCN010000316.1 coordinate 20,678, forward strand.
CAAAAAAGTTATAAAACTTATATTAAAGATTTTGTACAAGTACATAATTTTTGTTAAATAAAATTTCGTATAGGTTTAATGGTTTTTAAGATATTAAAACTGAAAACAAAATTAATAATATTTTAAAAACTAGGAAAGATTAAAAATGTAATGAACCAAAAATAAAACTCCTAAAATTGTCCATATAAAAAGTTACATTACCATTTTTGATGAAATAAATAAGATATAAACAAAAATTTGATTTCAAAATAGTAAAATTTTTTTCTTAATAATCTGATTTTTATTTTTTGTTATTTAAATTATTTATTTTATTTTACTTAAAATCTAAAAAACAATATAATACAAATATAATTTAGGAATATTATTTTTTTGGCTTACCGTGTTGTTTTATTTTACCTTTTAAAAATGTAGAAACAAATCTAAAATTTTTAATATTATTTACTAATTATTATAGCTACTATTATACTTAGCTCTAGCGACTCACCCTGTAGGTTTAGAGTTTTGGTGCAATGAGTAAAATTACTTCTTTTGAGGTCCTTAATAACATATTAAAATTTGGTTAATTTTTACCGTTCGCCAAAAACCCATTTAAAGTGTGCCTGGTCTTTTATTATAGCCCTGTCTATTATTTTTTAGGCTACCCATTTACTTCTACTACATATTAGATTGAATAAAAAATATTTTTTATTCAGTTGGCATATAGGTAAATGTCGCCTCTAATTTTATGCTGTACTTTTAAGAAATACCTTGTGTATGTACAAAGTTTAATTTAAATGGCGTGTTAATTATAAACATTTAAAAGAAAAACTACGAAACATTTAAACTTTTGATAAAAAAAGCATGCTTTATTATTCCATTTTATTTTGATGGAACCAATATCATCACCCGCAATTTTAATTGCTAACCTATAATAAAGCAGTTTGTTAATTTTTAAACATTATTCACTAAAAAATAATTGCTTAAACTTTAATTATATTCTGTTTATTTTATTAAAATCTGTTTATTATAATTACATTTTGTTTATCATCAAACCGAAATTTTTTACACGCCGCTCATTCTCGCGACATGATTGGCCATAAAGCGTCAAAATGGCCTTATCCCAGCGATATCACGAGCTGAACTAAAATATTGAAGTCCTGGGAACGTCCGAGACGGCTCGAGCCGAACCGAGAATTGGCGAATAGCGTGGGCGACTTGATTTTTCTACGAAGAAATGCCGTGCGGGTTTAAGGATTCAGAAGTGGGATAATAATGGCAAGTGATCGGTTTTCTTTTCAGAAAAAATAAACGAGCTGGACGGTGTTATTTAGAGAATATGGAGCATGAAAGACTGTAGCTGTTGGAATATATTTCATAACTTTGTCCTAATGCTCTGACTAGGATTATCAGAATAAGAAATAATCTAGATTAGTTTTCAGGCTAAGTGTATACCATTTACAGAACAACGGTAAAAGTTATTTTCTTTATTGATATAATTCTAAAAATTTTACCACTAAAATATCTGTAAAGTAAATAAATAGCACAATTATGGTACCATAGATGTCTCTACAGCATTTTGTACACGCATTCAAGAAATAATGTTTAAATTATTAAGTCAAACGTATTACAATGAAACGCTTTTAAGATTTATATAAAACAATTTTTAATTTTGGGAAAACAATAATAGGAATGTTGAAAAATTAATATTTCAAACAAATTTAAAATCAAAAATCTTTAAAAAAATAAAAAAGTTTAATTAAGAACCCTAAAATCAAAACAAAACTTAATTTTAAAAAATTAACAGGATAGGATTTATTGACAAATATTATATATACTAAAAATCGAGGCTTTTGATTAAAACTACTTTTATCTACAACCGTGCGGTAACTCGGGTCACAAACACTATTTTTAGTATGGTAACTGTCACTTTACCACACTAGTGTGGTAACTGTTTCTTTATCATACTAGTGAGGTAAGATCATTTATACTAAGGACTTTTTAAAAAGCGTTAATTTAAACATCGGTTAACATACAGATAATATTTCAGAAGTTAATCATAATAGTCGAGTTACTCACACTACCTGCCGATTTTCGGCAGGCAGTGTGTCGGTATAATAATTTCTGGAAGAAAAACATCTGGTGTTTCTTTACCTGGTCTGCGTTCCACTGAGAGTCCAATGGTGCAATCGGTGATACCGGAAATTTTGTTTGCAATTATCAGTTTACTTTTTTACTACCTATACTTCTGCGACGATAGAAAATTTTCATCCTTCGTGAAAAAAAAAACCTTTTAAAATATAAAAAATAAAGTACAAAGCTTAAAAATATATTAAATATTTACAGGTTTTATGTTCTTCCATTTACATACCTTTATTAACAAAAAAGTGTGATCTGGAGCATCCTTTGAAATAAGTCAATCCCTTTTGCAGTATATACTTCCATTTTTTTTTTGGTTTTTGTCCAACCGGTTTACGCTTCAAGTATGCATTAATTTCGGAAAGTGGTCTATACAGATTGTCGAGCTGCTGTAGTGGCAGCGTACCAGCCTCTCACTATGAAGACCCGGGTTTGATTTCCGTACTGACCATTAGACTTTTTTATAGCTCCTCACCACACCGAAGACAATGGCAAATCACTGTGTAGTATTCTGCCTAATAAACCCTCTCACATGTGCTTTGGAAGGCACGTTAAGCCATTGGCCCTGCATATATGTGTAAAAGCAGTTGGTACGCAAGACAGATGTGTGCGAGAGGGCGCCTACGCTCTTAATCGAGCATGGCACAGTAAGAAGAAGATCTATACAGATATTGTGTTTCTTCAAAGCATTGATTTTAATATACAGGGTGGTGCGTCGCCGAGCGGAACATAGGAAATCCCATGTAAATTTTAAGCGGATTAATTATTGGCTCCTCTGTACATTTGGAAATACATGGAAAAAATGTAAGATAACTTTCTGAAGAGACTAATCTGACAAGCCCTGGTGCCAAGTTTCAAAAAAATTTTAATAAGCGAATCTTGAATTATTTAATTAAATGTAATTGCAAAATTACCAAATTTTCGGTTCAGGTAAAACCAAACAGACACCAGTAAAATAAATATTGTCCTTGACATGAGGAAAAGTGTCAATAAATGAAATATTTAATCGACGAAAAAGCATCCATAATTATTGGCATTATGCGGGAAACAGTTTTAAAGCAGTATCTGAAATATTTTCAGTTTATTTTCCCAGCAAGCCCATTCCGTCCATTTTAACTATTAAACGTATTGTCAGTTAGTTCAAGTCCAAAAGTACCGTAATAAATAATTGTAAATGTTCAACTGAGGATATCGAAAATAGAGTCAAAGAAAGAGAAAACAGGGATCTTAATATTCTACTTAGTGTGGAGAAAAACAAAATGATTAGTACGAGATACGAGAATTCTTGGGCAAGAGGTAACTAAACATCATACAACGGTATTGCGCACTTTAAAAAAACATAAATATTATTCGTATAAATTTAAAAACCATCAAGAGCTGCAGGAAGGAGATAAAGAGCAAAGAATGGCATTTTGTTTTGAAATGATGGAAAGAGCAAATAACGATAAGAATTTTTTAAGAAATATTTGTTTTACCGATGAATGTACATTCACCCTCAAAAATGAACCAAATGTTCAGAATTGCCGGTATTGGAGCCGAGAAAATGAACATCGCTCTGTTCATACTCGGACACAATATTCCCAAAAAACAAATGTATTCGTGGGAACTATTGGACACCATGTCATTGGACCCTTTTTTATGGACTATGTCCTGACAGCAGAAACCTATTTGGACTTATTTCAAAATCAAATTGGACCCACCTTTTTAAAGTTGTTTGAGAAGATCAAATGATCTGGTACCAAATGGATGGTTGTCCCGCCCATAATGGTCGTATGGTTAGAAAGTACGTGGAAAATGCCTTTAACGGCAATTTTATTGGTCCAAGGTACCGGATACTTTGCCCAGCCAGGCCAATTGATCTTTCACCGAATGACTTCTTTCTGTGGGGTCACTTAAAAAGTGTTATTTATAAAAGTGTAACATTTAAGACTCTAAAGCAGCTACAAAAGGCTATCTCGTTAGAATGCAATAAAATTTCGCAATATCAACTTAGCAACGTGAGAAATAATTTTATGATCGGTTGGGATATTGTTTAGCTCTTAATGGGGGTTGTTTAAACATTTGATTAATTAATGTTTTTATATAATTCTCTGTTATTTAAAAAAATATATTGTATTTTATTTCATTTTACACATTTTATTTACATTCACACTAGTAAAATATTAAGAGTTCAGTTTTCTCTTTTTTTGATCTATTTTCGATCTTTTGAGTTAAACAATTACAATTATTTATTGCAATGGCTTTTGACTTGAATTTACTGACAGTACATTTAATGGTTGAAATGGACCAAATAGGTTTAATAGGAAAAAAATAAAATATTTCAGATACTGCTATTGGTTTAATTAAATTCTAGTATGATTAAATTATTTATTTGTTATTAGTTAAGCTTAATTTTTACATTGAATAAAAGGTTTGATAAAAAAATAATGTTTACGTGTCCTTTACTTTAAATGTAATGGTTGTGAGATTAATGAAACGAAAAAAACATTCCTTGTATTCGGCTGTACGTCAGATTTGACAAAGCCTTATATTAAATTGTTTGCTGTGCTGGTGTCTGTTTGGTTTTACCTGAACCGAATATTTGGTAATTTTGCAATTACATTCAATTGAATAATTAGAGATTTGCTTATTAAAACTTTTTAAAACTTGGCACGAGGTTTTGTCAGATTGGTCTTTTCAAAAAGTTATCTTACATTTTTTCTGTAAAATGTGGAGAAGCCAATAATTAACCTCCTTAAAATTTACATGGGATTTCCTATGTTCCGCTCGGCGACACACCACCCGGTAGAATAATAGAACCAGTCAGATTTTTTTCGTCGGATTTATCTTCAAGGGGCCAAAAGCACGCCTTTATTTGTCCCATCAACAGACACATTTTTTGAAGAACACCATCGCACAAAATCTGAGTATTTCTTCTCATAACGCTTTTCGGATCTTTCTGGAAGCAAGCTGGAGGTTGCGTTTTTAATAAGCTTAGAAATTTCTTTGTTCTTTATTTCTTTAAGAAGATAAAGAAAAATTATTGTCAACATTGCGTTATTTTGACTGTTGCTAGCAGATCCACAATTTTATTTTGCGGTAGTGTCATTTTGACAATGGTTGGCATCGATCCCGGTAATTAGTAGTTAACTCAACTGCTGTAAAAAAACCTGACAGTTGTAAATAAAATAGTACACATACCTTAAGTGGTAAACGTTTTTAGCGCACTTAAGTGAATGCAGAACTCGCCTACGCTCGTTTTGCAAACTTCAATTTGCGTACTCTTTAAACCTTCTTACCACAATTATTGTTATGTAATATACTATTGATATTGTTTTGAAACTAAAAAAAGGAAAATAAATTTATTTTATAAAAAAACTAAAAAAAACATGCTTTTAAAATAAACCGAACTAAAGGGTAGAATAGTTATTTATGATATAATTGCTAAAAGTGATATTTTATTTTGTAAGAAGGGAAGTTTGGAACACGACGCCAAAGGCGGAATGTTCCATGCTTTCGAATAAAATAAAATTACTTTTAGCACACATATACATCATCATTCTACAAACACTATTTAAAGCCCAAATTAATAATTTTTTTATCGCCGACATTATTATTATTTTTAAAATCTAATTTTATCTAATTTATCTATGAAATAAGTTGCTAAAGTAAAAAAATCGAATTTATTAATTTGTCTTTGTTGACAAGTAACGTCAAATAATCGCGAATTCTTGTTCGATGGAAAGTGATCAGGAAAATGATTTTTTTCCGGTGGAAATCGAAGAAGCTGCCAATGAAGCTACTTTTGAATTATTGCCTAGTAAGTCACAGCAACAATACGAATTTACATACGATCGGATTATTTTGATTTAAGTATTACGTTTCTTTAATTTCTTATCTATGTTAAAAGTACATCACTGTTAGCACTAGGGCTAAAAGTAATTACTTTTAACACTTATGTCATAAAATGGCACTTTAGTATGCATTAAAAAATCAAACATTTACTGACGTTTGTAGAGAAAATATTTTTTAAGTATAAAGAGTTCGTATTGTAATGATAAAATGTCCAATAATCAATTATAAATTAATAATTTGAAATTAGTTTAAAATAAAAATTAATTTATTGACAGAAATAGCCTAATAATGCTTTATAATAATTATTACAATTTATTTATTGGTAGCTATTTACGAAATTAGAGCAATTATGAAAAACAAAGTAAATTGCAACCCACCTTTTTTACTATAATAATTGAATTTATTTTATTTAAAACTTAATTTTTATTTTAATCCAATTTAATTAGTCATAAATGAACAATTATTGGACTTTCTATTACTTAAAACGAACTTAAAGAGTTACAATTTGTTTTCTACTTTCTAGTACGGTATGCCATAAAAGGGGTTGTTTTCGTTTCTTTTTAACTATAATCTATTTCACATTAAATAAGTAATGGTTGACTCCATTGATAGCATATTAAAATTAAATTATTTTGATTTTAAGCTTTACCAGCAGCAAATTTTCATGTATGTTTTTGACTTATGTCATTTTTTCTGAAAATTAAGCAGCACAAATAGGGTCACCTTCGAGCATATACCTATAGAGACAGCTTTGCCACTTGTCCGTGCAAAGAAGCGTACGAGAGAGATAGAAGAATAGGTGTATAACCTTCCTTTCTTGCTCCAACATTTTTATGGGTATTTTTGTTATATATATTTAAAAATAAATTATACCTAATAATTTAATAATAAACCTAATTTAGGACTAATCCGAACACAAAAAAAAACATTAAAAAAGTCGCAACATTGCTTACCTAGAAAATATTGAGACTCTACTGTTTTCGTCTTGTGTATAAATTAATCCTAAAATAGGTTTTCATACTTTTATTGGCTCTTGTTTAATGGCCATAATTCTAATTAACAAGTATAATTTTATTTTTAAATATTGGAAAATTAAAAAAGCAAAATATACTTAAATTTCGAAGGAGCGAAGGTAATTTTAATAAGGCAAACGATGTGAAAAGTTTGTCTCAGAGCACTTCTTAATTTTTGTCTAGTTGATCTAATAATGTAATTTAAAAAAAAATTAACCAACTACAAAAAAAATTAGTTTAATATTGAAAAATAATATTTTTATGTATACTCCAAATTTACCAACAAAAACAAAAGTAGGTATAAAACAAATTAGGTCCCTATAATTTTTTCTGAAATCGGTGCCAGCAAATCCATCGTATTTATTTTAATAAAGTTTTACATTCCATGATGGCACCGACCTCAAAAAAAAATTGTATGCCCCTAATTTGGTTTGTACCTACTGTTAATTTTGTTTTTGTTGAATAGTTTAAGGTATGTACAAAAATATAATTTCCCAAAGTCAGTTTAATTGAAGTTTTTTTTGGTAAATAGTAGTAAATGGATTGTTGTAAAACGTATTTCTTTGCCACATCTTTAAAATTGGTTAGTAAATCCTATAATCATATTTATAAAAATAGAACAAAAAATAAAACACTTTTGGTTTTAATGTTAAAGTTTGTTTTTTTTTAATCCATATATTAAAAATAATTAAAACAGTATTTTCTTTTAATGGGACAGTTCCTTTTTTAAATTTCCAACCAATAAATGTAAATTTATTTTAACTGATACATCTTTTCAGAATTTCGTTTAACATATTTGAATAAAATCTTCTTTGATTTGATATAGATGTCAATTTTTCTGCCGGCGCCACTGATCATAATTTCAGGCTTAACGAATAACCAACTCTGAAAAATAAATAATTTAATACATGAAAGAAACTACAAATATATGAATTTAGGGTATTTTATTAATAGTGGACATATATATGCAGTCACCCCCAATAACCTCCTGGTTTTGAATATTATATATATATATATATATATATATATATATATATATATATATATATATATATATATATATATATATATATATATATATATATCTCAGAGGGTAATAGTCGTAGGACATTAGAAAAAAATATTTTTAAGAAAGTCGAACTATTTTCAGTTTCTTAACCATACAGGGGAGAAATAACTGGAAGGTTGCATAAAAATGTATTTTTTCTTAAAAGTAGCCCAATATAAATTCGAAATATCGGGTGTAAAATAAGGGCCAACCAACAAAGAAGTTTTACTATTTAAAATGTCTATAGTTTTGGTTTGCCCTTACAGAATTTTGCAAACTGAGTCTCATTAAAAAGCAAGCTTTAGTGATTAAAATAAATTCTTTGCACATTGGCTCTTGTTGCTTTCGCTAGAGGGCGCTACTTAAAATGTTAAAGGTTTTTTAAATTATTCTTTAAAATTTAAAATGAAATGGTATAATTTTTTTTTAATCAAAAAGAAATTAAAAGTTGCAACAAAAAAGTCTTAAAACTGTAAACTATCGCCTCAGCTGTTTGGATGAGAGCTGGCAGAAATAGTATACTGCGAACCTAAAGGAGAAAATATGTCATTTTAACCCGCGTGTAAGATTGAGAAACACACGGATTAAAATGATATTTTTTCCGTGATGAACATATTTCTTTTTACCACACCTGCATGGAAAGTAATTAACAAAAATACTAAAAAATTTGTCATTTATTTCGCATTTGATTTTCCAAACGTCAGATTTGCGTTTTTGTAAGTAAATAAATGTTGCTTGAGTAAGTTAAAGGTTAAATTTATATATTTTGCTCTTCTTTCGTTTCACACCCATTATAAATTAACGAGTTGGCGAATGATTGGCGAACGCCAACCGCAGATATGTAAAGAATTGTTATATTAAGTTTATGAAAAAATAAAAGATTGTGAAAAAAATTAAATTATTATTATTGTTATTATAATAAAATGGTCATTAAAAGTCTATAATAAAGTTATTTAATTCTTCTATTTATGGTTTAAAATTTTAAGAAAATAAGCTTTCTTGATGTAGTTGAAAAATATATAAATTAAATAAACATATATTTAGAAAAAACCGGTGCGTGGCCTTCGGCCACGTACACTTAAATATATACAATTTAATAAATTTAAATTTTAAAAAAATATAGTTTTTAAATTTTTTCCAAGGTATACCCAAAAGTTTGTTTTTTGATTATAACTCGAAAAATATTGAATTTAGAGAAAAAATATATAAAATCTAAATTAAAGACCTCGTAAAAATACATAATTTATATCATATAAAATTTCTTGTCGCTTTTATATTTTTTGAGATATTGACTTTTTAAATTTTAAAAATAATCGGTTATATCTCAAAAACTCTAAGAGAAACCAAAAACTTTATTTAACAAAACATATAGCTTTTTAAATTGTCTACACAAAAAGTTTTATACATTTTTTAAATAAGATGAATAGTAAAGGTGATATAAACAAAAATGTCATTTTTATTAAACATTTTAGTCCCAAATAGGATTTTTTTATTTATGGGATTTTTGAGATTTTTCCATTATAAATCATTTATTTTATTTTTTTAATCCTATAAAAATTTTGCGTTTTTTTTTTTCTTTCCGCCGTTTTAAATATTTAGTTTAAAAAAATAATAAAAATTTAAAAAATGAAAATTGAAACAAAAGTTTTTTTGCGACACCCTGTATATTTGACTTCGGTATTTTTAGATTCTTCTTTAAAAGTTAGTAGACTATGCATAAAAACTTTTTTTATCTTATAAAACAAGATTTTGAAAAAAATTAAATTTTAAAAAATCGCATTGTTTACAGGACAGGAAGTAATTTCACAAAATGTTAAAAAATTACTTTACACAGGGTGTTAACCTTCAAAGACCTGGTGCAGCATTGTTTTCTCGACCATCTATTTTGCCCTCCTTCGCCGAATTGTCATATAGTTATGCGTCGTGGGACAAGCAATCTATTTTTTATGAAAAATTTTGATTTTTTTTAGATCTTAAAATTAAAAAAAAAATACATCTTTTAAAAAGCTTTTTTTTGACACACCCGGTATATCCAAATTTTGCATTCTCAAAACCTTCTCCAAAAGTTAGTAGTCCATGCAAAACGACGTTTCTCTGTCTTAAAAAACAGAATTATGACGAATTTTTGAAATTTGAAAAAATCGCACATTAACACAAAAATTGTCCATTATACATATACTTAAAATGTTAGGACGTATAATAAAGGTGCTATGCATTTTTAAGCTATCTACACTCTAAACCAGGGGTCTCCAAACTACGGCCCGAGGGCCACATCCGGCCCGCGGACAGATTTTGTCCGGCCCGCGGAGAGCTAGCATACTTGAACACTCCTTTTAGAGAACAAATAATTTTTATAGCAAATTAAATTTAGTTTACTGAAGTATTCTAATTTTATGTTGAATAATTATTAATATGACATCTACATTGATATGGTCATGGGCTAACTCCGCTAACTCATAACATTCTTGTAGGCTTATTGTTATTGTTTTTGTGATAAGTTGGATAAAGAAACACAGAATTGTAATGAGTAAAGACAGGTATAATATGCAGAAAATTTAACTTCAGTATATAATAACTAACAAATTATTGAAATGAATCCAACTAACATTTTATACATTTTAAATAATCACATAACTTATAACAAACATAATGACATATGAAATACTAATGAGATTTATGTAATTGAGATTTTCCACTGACAATAGTTTGTAGTTGTGGACTAATTTTACTTGTACCAATTATTAAAAGAGATTTAAGATGCTCATCAGTTAATTTCGATCTGTAAACATTTTTTGTGTACTTCATTTTGGAGAAGGTTTTCTCACACAAATAAGTAGTACCAAAAACAGAAAACAGACCACGAGCAAATTTATGCAAATTATGTCAGTGGAAGACTCTTATAAAATTCCAACAAAGATGAGTTTTGATATTTGTTCTTAATTATATCACTGCATTGTAGATCAATCATTTCCATTTGAAGTTCCAGGGCTAGGGTTTCAATGTCAGTATCAAAAGGATTCTGAAAAATCTTAATTTGATTCGTAATGGCATCAAAGTCCGAGAAACGATTATCAAAATTTATCTTCAAAGCACTCAAAGTTTCGATTGCAAAATCGATAGGAAACTCAGTCTCAGTAGTGTGGCTGAATATTTCACATGTTTTAAAATGTGAAAAACAGTTACTTCGTAGTTGTGATTGAAACAGTCTCAATTTCTTCCGGAATGATTTGATATTAGTGTATAAATCAGGAAGATGCTGGTTTTCTCCTTGCAATCCCAAATTCAGTACGTTCACATGTTTTGTCAAATCAACATAGAATGCTAACTTCCACAGCCATGCGTTGGTTTGTAATTCAGTAAGAGGGCGATGCTTTCAATTCAAAAAAATTTCGATCACTGCTCGAAGTTCAAAAAAGCGCTGAAGGACTTTCCCACAACTAAGCCAGCGTACGGCAGTATGATAAGGTAAGTCAGTTTCTCCAAACTCTTCAATAAATTGTCGGAATTGTCGGTGATTCAGCCCAAAAGATCTGATAAAATTAACAGTTGATATGACTGGTTTCAGAACGTCAGACATATCCAAACATTTTCCGCACAAAGACTGTTGATGAATGATACAATGTAAGACTAATGGTTTTGAACCACCGTCATTTTCTACAGCCTTTGACACAAGAGCGACCACTCCTTTATCTTTCCCACTCATGTTTTTGCCGGCGCTAAATGGCCTCGCTGCCGATGCGCCTTAAAATCAAAAATCTCTCTCTCTCTCTCATGTTTTTGCCTCCATCAGTTGTAATACATTTCAAGTTTTTCTATCGAAGGTTCTTTTGATTAATGGCCATTTCAACTCCTTTAAAAATATCTGTACCAGTAGTTGGGCCATGAATAATACTATACATATCAAGAAGTTCTTCGTGCACTTCATAGCTTTTATCTACTCCTCGAATATAAATCAACAGCTGAGCAGTATCTGACACATCCGTTGACTCATCCAAGGCCAAAGAAAACCACTCAAAATGTCCATTTTTGTCGAACAGTTGAGAGGATATATTTTCAGCGATGTTTTCTACCCTTCGAGCCACAGTGTTTGCTGACATACTGACAGTTTTTAATAAATTTACCTTTTCAGGGCACATTTCTTCGGCTACTGCAATTATGCATTCTTTGATCATTTCTCCATCGGTGAATGGTTTTCCACGTTTTGCAATTTCAAGAGCCACAAAGCTGGCACGAGTTGCAGCCTCTTGTTCAGTTTTGAGTTTTGTAAATGAAGATTGCTGCGATTTCAATCCGCGCTGCATAGCTTCGAATTTTTCTGTCCGCAAACTTCCTGTATATTTTGAGTAATTTTGAAAATGTTTTGTTTCATAATGACGTTTAATGATATATTCTTTGAGAACGGCTATGCTTTCATTGCAAATCAAACATAGCGCCTTGTTACTGGACTCAATTACGAAATACTGAATGTTCCACTGATCTTTGAATTTTCTGCATTCACTATCAATTTTTCGCTTCTTTTCCATACTACTAATTCACACACAAAAGCAACAATTCAAATCAAAATACTTTTATAAAGATGTCTTAAACTTAAACACGCACAAACACGTTTTATGGAGGTATGCAATATTTTATTTAACAACAGTGTCATAGGAACTGACTTGTGGTTGCGCCACTAGCCTTCTTATATATTCCAATTACTGCCATCTAGAAGTGACTGGAAGACACCAGAACTTTCTCGAACCAACGAGATTATTCTGTACGTGCTATTAGCGCCATCTGTTAGCGATAGAAGGTACTACCTATTTCCGCTTGTGTCCACCAGATGTCGTGTCACGTTACTCCCCATGGCTCGTACTCTACGACTAATCTAGAAATTACAGATAATGACAGGAAAATTAATAATATGCAGTGTTGCCGTTTTGCGGACTTTAGTCCGATTTGCAGCCTTTTTTAAACGTTGTGTAATTTTCGGACTTTTTTCATCAGTGGACTATTTCACTTCTTACCACCGGCAACAATGATAATATGGTTTTGGCCCTCGGAACTTACTGGAGTAATCAGTATGGCCCTAAGGCTGGAAATTTTGGAGACCCCTGCTCTAAACGATAGTTTCCGAAGTACAGCTGTCAAATTTTGACATTTCGCCCAATTTTCAAGAGGCAAAAATTTGAATCTTTTAAATATTCGTACCGATATGAACTTTTGATCTAATATTTTTTTTTTGTCGTTTATGGATGTATTAATAACTAGCTTATCTGTTTTAATCTTAAACAAAATTAGTTAACAAAAATACAAAAAACATTATTAATTATTTTCATTTTCGTCATGTTTAAGGTTTATTTTACTTATTATGCTAGGCTACAGTTATAATTATATATTTTTACCCGGATAAAACTAAGGCATTTTCTTTTCTGAAAATAGAAAAAAAACAGATTTTTTTACGCAGGTGTGGTAAAAAGAAATTTGCGGCGTGCGTTTGAGTGATAGAAATTATAAGAATAATATAATTAAAAAGTAAAGTGGGTAGAAAGTGAAAACTAAATAAAACGCACCATTCTGCTGGATTATAGGGATCTTCCGGCCTTTTATAGTAAGGATAAGTCGATGGTCTTCTTTTATATTTGGGTTTTTTAATGGGCTTTTCTGGACAATTTAGACTGTTACCTCTCTCATCTGGACATGGTGGAGGGTGACCTTCATCTCCTCTAATTTTCTTTTTTTTTCCTCCCAGCAGCATTTCGGGTTTAAAAAATGACAATTTCTAAAAGGAAATTTTTAAATGAATGACAATTTAATTTGTACTTTCAATAAAGAAAAGTGTTATGAAGCTAAGCTTCCTCTGGCAATTTCTTTACTATATATCTATATAATATATATAATATATATATATATATATATATATATATATATATATATATATATATATAAAAATATATATATATATATATATATATATATATATATATATATATATATATATATATATATATATAATATATATATTAGGGTAATTCAATTTCATCTAAGATCTTCGTTTTCCTCGCTGCTTAAGCAAATTTTCACTTTTAACAGTTGCTAAGTTAACAATGGTTTAGAATATTTAACAAAATGTCAGATTTTGACAGGTTGCCTACTAAAATCATTTAGTAACACTGACAATGACGTTGTGTTAAACATTCTAAACCGTTGTTAACTTTTAACAATTGTTAAGTCCATTGCTAAATTTAACAACGCGTTCATCACTCGGCCGTTAATATTTTTCTGTTAAATAGACATATTTTTCATAAATGACAACAAGTTAGTTCTTATAGGGGCGTTCCATATTTGTTAAATAAATATTAAGTGTTATACATTTTTGTAATTGAGATATTAAAGGATTAAAAAAATTAAATAAAAAGTCCAGGGCCGTATTCAAAAAAAATAAGTTGATGATGGTTTAACGTAAGCAAAACGTTATAAAAAAATTTTGACTTCGCCAATTGATAAAGCGCAAAAACTTTCAAGAAGAATGTATATTTGTAATTTTTCAAACTTTTAAAATAAACTAGTAAAAAAATAAAAACGAAAATCGAAAATTTTAGTTTTTTTGCCATATTTCTGGAAGTACAAAATATAACTGTAATTTTACAGCGGTATATTATTAAGCTTAAGCTTAAGCGAAAGGTTTAACTAAGTTTTTATTAACGAGACGTGGATCTTTAGCAAGGGATGTTCATTTTTATTTATTAATTATGAATAATCATATTGTTCATTATTATTAGGTTTGTTAATAAATAAATACTCCTAGATTATTTCTATTTTTTGAGATTGACAGGTATGTATAGACGAATGTGAAAATTATAATATACTGCTAAATCAGCATTTGGTAATTTCTAAACAAGATAGTAAATTTTTAATCTTATATGGATTGACAAAAATATTTAATTATTTCTTCACGCCATAAGTTTTTCTTACTTGGATGACGTTACTACAAATGAGTATAATTCGATTTATGGACCCAAGTACTCGGGTGATTGCAAGTCAGGTCGGTTTAAGTCAAAAAAAAGTGTGATCAACATTGCGGGAAAATCACGTTTAACGTGTCCACGCACCTTAGCCCAAAGACTTCTTGGGAGGTGACAACTTACTTAAGACAGGACCGTATTCGACACACCAAATAAATGTAAGTTCCTTAATTTTAAGTATTTTAAAAATATATATAAAAAGTTATTTATTTGATTAAGTTCTATATATAGTAAAAAAAAGCGTCAACTTAGGAATCGCCCTGTATTTACAGAGTGTCCCAAAATATGTAGTCAATCTCTTGGATTCGGGTAGACCACCTAAAAATAATATTGTTAGGGACTTTACTTAGTTTTTAGTTAATAGAAATGTAAAAGGTTAGAATTATTTTATTTAGGTTAATAATTTATTAAAAATAGGTTACCTTAGTTTTTCCCTTTTTCGACAGCCATTGCGGATTATCCTGAGGGCGCTGGAGACATACATTTTACACTTTTCTTACATCCTGTAGTAAAAGAATTCTTCCAGCTAATTCTAGACTTTTAAAGGCTTTTCCATTTTTTCCACTTTACTATAAAAAGCGCAAAGAAAGTCCGCACGGGCCAATTTAGTTTTGTATTTCGAAGAAAACTGAAGTTGACAGATAGCTAAGGGTTAAATAGTTGTCATATTTACATTACGTTAAATTTTGTTACCATAGAGACGTTTGAGAACCTGATTTGCAATAAAAGGTGTATAACCAGGATCCGTGTTTTTATACGGGGTGTCACGGAACAATATGATAAGTTCTCAAACTTTTTTCCTACGACCTCTCCCTTCGGGATACAGGCATATAACGGACCTACTGGGAATTAATTTTTTAATAACTTTTAAAATACAAGGCCTAATTCAATGATCTTTTTAATATAATGGTTACTAGATAAGTCTTCTTAAAATAAACCCATTAAATGATAGTTGGCTTATTTAGTTTGCCAGGGACGGACTAGCTCTGAGACAATAATAGCATTTTTTAATGACCTAATAATCGCGTCCGACCGTACAGGGTCTGGAATAATATATAAGTATTCATGATGTCCTATTTGCCCCAGGTTATATCTAAACGTATAGGGAAAAGTGCGGACCTGAACTATTCTCACCTCTGTTGGCATAGCCATAAAGGATCACTTTCGAGGATTTTTATTGCAGTCGGAGATAATCGATATGTTTAGTCATTTTCTTATATCTTAAAAAATACTATACCTATACTAGGCGTAATTTACTAATTTTTTAATATGATGGTAACTGGGTAAGTATACTTAAAATGAATTCTTTAAATCACACTTGGCTTACTAAGTTTGTCAGAGACAGATTAGCTCTAACACAATAATATATTTTTTTCAACCTGTATGAGACAATGTTATTTTTGAATGGTTTAATCCTAAACTTTAAAAAGGTACACTTGATCTAGGAAAGGAGGTAATTTTTTTGTAAAATAAAGCAATAGTTTTGGGCAAATCAGATGAACTTAAATTTTTTGAAATTTGTCAAGAAAGGTGTAAGCTGGTAAAGCCATCGAGCATGCCGACGCATTGTTTTGTCTGCTCTGCTCACAACCCAACATGGCTGGTTGCGTCCACAGGAGATACAAACTTTTTCCTAAGTTTTAAACGATATTCCAAGTTGAAATAACCGTTCAGGAGCATCCTGGGGAAATTCAAGTATATGCATTTTAAAACTGGGGCCTTGCTCTTTTAGAAAAGTATAATGTGAAACTTTCGAGACCACTCTGGCCGATATCTCGTGTCATTTTTCGAGATGATACGATTTATTATAAATTCTTGTTTTACCTCGAATTATTTAAATTTCTTGAGCATACTGAGCATATTTTCTTAAAAATCTAACCCTTCCCTTTAAAATAATACTTTTAACATGTTGCTTATAATGCGTACAATGATCGAAATCTGATTTGTTAATTAACAGGATGAGACGGTCAAAAAAGTTCACAAGCTGCAAAGCTCATAACACAAAGAAGAAGTAAATCCTGTCCAGCCACATGACTCGAAAAATATATTTGAGCCTCAAGTTGCTGTAATTTTTAAGTTACAATCATATAAGATTGAAATATATGATAATTAAGGTTAATTGACAATGCTTTACTGTTGCAATAAAATTATTTATTTATGTGAAAGAGTTTGCTAGTATAACTGTGCAAGAAATGGAGGTTGTTCTTTCCTTTGGTATATTACTCTCCACGAGATTCTTCCATGTTATAGCAAAAATTAAATTTTAGTACGGAGACTGTTGGAAAAATTTTTAATAATCAATTTCGCACCCTTTTGCAAGTCTTTAGGGGTGCAAATTTCTCAAACTTAGAAGAAAAATATCTTAGATGTGTGAACAGTAATTTCTAGCGTAAAATTTTCCGTTCTTTCGAATGGCAGCGTTATTTTTAAGAAAAAAAAAACTATTTCTTTATGAACAAAAATGAGTTCGAAAGTTCAGGGGGTAATTTCACCCTCTTTTCGACACGTCTCAGCAGGGATTCGTTGATTTTTCGATTTTTCGGCTTAAAATCTACTAGTATGCCAAATTTAATCAACTTTAACGACTGGACTGAAAGTATGTTTTACTGCGACCCTTCGAAATATCTAATGATGTCCATGGCTTTTATTTTTTATAAATATGGAAAAATATTTTGCCAGGTAGTAGGCATTAACACAATTGGTAAAATTCAATGGAAAATTGCTAAATATTTAAGATTAAAAGACCCAAGTAATTATACGGTGCATTGCTTTCGTAGAACATTGGCGACATTGTTGATGATGGAGAAGGAAATCTTCTATCGTCGCCGAAGGATACTTAGAAGTAGAGGAGTCTTTAAAAAGTAAACTGATAATTGCAAACAAAATTTCCGGTAGCACCGATTGCAGTGTTGGAACTCTCGATGAAACGCAAACCAGACAAAAAAACAGCAGATGCTACCCCCCCTCCCCAGAAAGTATTATACCGACAGAAAGCCATTGCAATCGGCAGTCGTAAATATAGAAAATGTGAGCAACTCGACTGTTACGATTAACTTTTAGGTATATTATCTGCATTTAAGTAATTTACGTGAAGAGTAATTATTGGTAAAATGTTTAAATAAACGATTTTTAAAATATCCTTATTATTAGTATAAATGATCTTAACAGTTAACTAAAAATAGTGTTTGTAACCTTAATTACCGCACGGTTGTAGATAAATATATTTAACAATAGTAAGCTATTGGATTCCAACTGATCATTTAGAACATAGTCTGTATTTTTATATCTATTAATTTCTAGAAATTCAAGTAATGAGAGTTTTTTGCCTTTGTCGGAAATATGTAAAATTTTCAATTTTTTAATAAACTGGTGATTACTCTTAGTCCAATAAATGAAGGGACAAAGCTGTAAATAAATATGTACAGTTTTACCTTGTGGCGCAATTCTTAGGTCTTCGGGGATGCTTTCGAGCAAAAAAAAGTGTATCAACATTAACAGGTGGAAAAGGGCTGAAAATGGCCCCTCAAGGCCCGAGAAATGGGTTTTCCGCTAATATCTGCCAAAATATGCAAATTGGAAAATTTTTGCTTAAACAAAAAATGAAGATTGCTATGAAATTTACTAAAATGGTGACTATAATTTTTTTGAAAAATTATAAGTTTTCAAGATAACGGGACCCAAAAGTACCCTCATTTTAGCTGCCGCTCTATCGCTAATATGCCGCTATCCTTATGGATTCATTTATAAGCGGGCAGACAAATTGTTACATTACTCGGGCAATAATGTACATTTTTTAATCATTCAAAGTTCATAGGAATGTTAGAACCCGTACCTTTGGGTCCATTCTAATTTTTCTAGAATAATAAAAAAACGGTCAAAGTTTTTTTTTATAATATTTTGAGAGTATTTCATTCATTTATTATTATTTTTTAGAAAAATGGTTTGTTATTAACATTTATTTTTTATAATAAGACCTTAGCAAGTGTTCAATGATCCCAGAAATTTCTTTCACCATCTTTTTTGCGTTCTGATAAAAAATTGTTTTGCACATCTGCATTTTTAGCCGTTTAGCCACATCTATCAGTGTGAAATATTATGAATTTTCGACGGCCGTTTTTGCGAAAAATATTGGTGTTGCGAAAAAAATGGTAGGGACCATTTTTGTAGATTTCGAAGTGGTCTTCATTTTTTGTTTAAACAAAAATTTTCCAATTTGCATATTTTTAACAGATTTTCGCGGGAAACTTATTTTTGAGACTGGGACACACTGGATAGATGTGGTAGTAAGAAACTACTTACTAAAAATGCAGATTGACAAAACAATTTTTTATCAAAACGCAAGAAAGATTGTGAGGGAAATTTTCTGGGATCATTAAACACTTGCTAAGGTCTCATTATAAAAAAGAAAAGTTATTAACAAACCATTTTTTTTAAATATCAATGAATTAATGAGATACTCTCAAAATATTGTGGAAAAAAATTTGACCGCTTTTCTCATTCCGATGAACTTTGAATAATTAAAACATGTACATTATTGCCCAAGTAATGGAACAATTTGTCCGCCTGCTGGGTCCATTTATCTCGAAAACTATCGATTTTTTTAAATTATAAGTATCATTTTTGTAGATTTTAAGGCAATCTTTAGATTTTGTCCTTACAAAAATTCTTTAGTTCGCATATTTTGGCAGATATAGCAGGAAACCCATTTTTCGTGCCTTGAGGAGCCATTTTCAGCCCTTTCCCACTTGTTAATGTTAATAAACTTTTTCTCGCTCGAAAGCATCCGCGAAGACCTAAGAATTGCTTCACAAATGAAAACTGTACAGATATATTTACAGCTTTGGGTACTTTCGGGTTTTCAGTTACTGAACTATCTCTGACTCTTACGCAAACCATATTACAAAGGGTAATAACAATGACAATATTAAAATTTTACGTATTTAAAGGCAAAAACTCTTGTTACTCAAATCTCTAGAATTTAATGGATATAAAAATAGACTTATTCTAAACGATCATTGGAAACCAATAGCTCACTGTTTTTAACACTATTGTATTTAAGGTTTTTCATCCCTAATTGTCATGTAATAAAGGCCAAGCGTAAACTTAGATAGATTATTTAGATAAAGCTACAGTGTAGGGAAACATGTCTGCATAATAATAGTTTTTTTCTTAAATATTATTTTCTCATTTTTATATTTATGTCAATAAATGGAAAATAAAAACCAAATATTAGTACTGTAATTCATTTTTATTTTATTTACGATTTACTACTTTTTATACTTAATTTTTAGTGCTGTATTTGTAACTTTATCTTTAACGTGACTCTTCTTCCTCCATGTTTTCTTAGTTACTTCCTAAAATTAAATAAGTTTGGTCATATAAGATCTACAACTTAAAATTTAATAAAATCCAGGTGCATATAGTAAAAATATGTTTTTTTTAATTTAATCATCAATTTTTTATTATCTAAAATTTTTAATCTATGGTAGAAAAATATTCTTAAACCTTATATATTTTTTTAATTATACCGGGTGCCTACGAGATTACTTTCCGGCTGCAATATTTTTATTTTTTATCAATATCAACAAAACTTGTTTTTAATTTTTTGAAATGACTAAAAATTTTAATTTTAAATGAAACACTGTATATGTTTTGTTTTTGGATTCTACAGAATATTTTACGTCCGATTCCACTATTTTTAAAGCGAGTTTTGCCTAAATTTTATTTTTATATTAAATATAAACTGAATTGTATCTTTTTAAACTTCATTATTTTAATATATTTGCCCTAGCTCAAAAACTGAAAAAGAAACCTTCTAACATTACTAACTGCAGTATTTCAAAGCGAATCCAATGATGTTAAACACAACGACACGTTTCTTTATTTTCGTTTAAAAATATTTGTTGTATTGAATTAAAAACAATCGCTTTTGTGCCTTTAAAACTTTGACAGATAAAAAAGTTAATTCGTGTTTTTTAATGTATTTCCTAAGAATTTAACATAGTTTTAAATAGAATTTGGTATAAGCAACAGAAAAGTGACGCATTTTGACGTAAAATAATCTGTTGAAACCAAAAAAACAAATATATACGGGGTGTCCCATTTAAAAATCCACATTTTCTATTCTAAAATATTAAGTTAAATAACAATCAAACCCGGTTTTGTCCTGTATTATTTTTATGGCAATAAAAGTAATGTTCTAAGCCGTCAAAGTTTGTCTAAATAAGTTTTTTAACTAGTCCAATAATGGGTTATTCCGAAGAGCTTCCTGAAGATATTGTGAAGGCTACCAATGAGGTGAATATGAACCTATTACCAATAGTAGGGGAGCCCAAGCGGGGATTTTGGGATTTACTTAAGCGCGTCAGAGTAAAATAGGGAGGGAATCCTTGCACCCTGTTGAGAACCCCCACCATACATGTGCCCTTTATATAGGGTCGGGCATCTAGGACAGCCGATCGGATTAGTAAAAAAAATCGATGATTAGAAAAACTTGAGCGCGTCAGATTAAGGCAAGGTAAGTTAATTATATGCAAAACAGTTATTATTTTTTTTTTTTTTTGAAGAAAATCATTTAAAGATTTTAAAAATAATATAGTCTGCCAATTTTTATAAGCCAAAGTAGCTTTGTTAAATTAAATTAAGTTAAATTACTTATACATTGCTAAATTGTATACAGTGCATTTTTTAAGACAGGCCATAGGATTTTACATGGTAAATCTTCCACTCCATGTTAGGTCCACTTCCACTACTACTTTATAGCTAAAAATTAAAACAGGTAACTTCAAGGTTAGGAATATTTTACATTAACATTTGTACCAAAATAACTTCACAAAGTATTAAAAAATTATTTATTTTCCAATAAAATAAAGTTTTTAGTATTCTTGTATATCAAAAATTGTGTCACTGTCACATATCAGGAAATGTCATTTATGGTGTTAGTAAGCTAAATTAGCTGAAGTCACGGATAGCCGTGTCTGACGAGGCGCTCCTGATGAGTCCAAGAGGACGAAACGCTTGTATACGGTCTTCGGAACAGTCAATGGAATTGTTACAGAGCACCCGATGCGGTGAGCTGGTATTGCGCCACCACGTATCGGTAACATACGGTATGCCTCCGAAAGGAGTGCCTTCACGGGTAGTGATGATCGGAACGGAAAACCCCATAACCCAGTACGGCTGGTAAGGTCCGCACTTACAGTAGAATTACTCATCGTTGCTCAGGAAGCTCTACAGAGTAATCTTCCCTTTCCATTGTGACCGTGATTCCACGATTTCCTTAAAATGAAATGGAAATGTGTAAAGCCTTTATTCTTGGTCCTCGTTTAGCAATTTGATGACGTGACGATGTCCTAAATGTCATTTATATTTCTACAGGAATAAATAAAACCAAAAATCGTGTTTTATTACAAAAAACTTCTGTAAAATGCTATGCTTCAACATGCAGTTGAAACCGAAAATAATCCTGCACATTTTTTAATCAGAAAGCTAAATCGTAGGAAAAAAAGACCGCAACAAAAAAAGGGAAAAAGCAAATTTATTTTTTATAAAATGAAATATGTAACAACTATAATAAAACATAATACTTAATACATTAGGTGTTTTGTTTAAATATTTTGTTCAAACTGCTAAGCAGTATTCAAGAGAATCGTAAAAATTTCTTCTTACATTGCATAATTGCCGTGGTGTGTTACCGCGTGAAGCCTCGATAATTCTATTTTTTAGTTCCTCGATGTGATCAGACTTCTTTCTCACAATATCAAAGACTTTTGAGCTACCTGGAAATGTATTATTTAAATATTCTGTGACTACAGCTGCACTATGAGAGGGCGCTCCATCATGCTAAAATATTATTTCGTGATTTCCTATGTCAGCTAAGGCAGGACCCACTACTGTTTCTAGAAGTTCTAAATATTTATCAGTTGTTAGTATACCTTCTATGAAATACGGGCCAATAATTCATTAACTCTCTCACGCCATTGAGTATGCGTCTGGTGAATTATGTAGGGAGAGCCCATATCCTTGTGTTTTGTTTGTTTACGGTCCTGTTGGTAGAAAAAGAACTTTCGTCCGTAAAAAGAATGAGATTCGAAATACTTGGATCCTATCCATCCAGTACTACAGAAATCCATTCGGGCAAAATAATCCTGGGGTAACGGCTTTTGAACATTCCTAACTTTATAAGATTTAAATTTTTCCTGCTTTAATGCCTTATAGCAGCTACTCCTAGAACCTGTGAAACTATCCGAAAGCTGACTTAGATTTGTCAATGGATTTTCCTCGATCGCCAAGCACAGGTCCATTTTAAAATCTTCGGTTGCTACATTGGCGTTTCTTTTGGGTGGTACGTGTGAGTCTTCCATACAACCAGTATTTGTAAACCTTTGATGCAATCGATGTACGATATTCTTACTAGGAACGGGACGATCTGGATAAGCTGCAGCAAAGTTATCCACAACTTCTCGACTCGACATTCCCCTTATGTAATTTGAAACCATTTCTACTCGTTCCTGGATAGTGTAAGAGGGCATTATTTATAAAAATGTAACAAATAGTTGGTCAGACAATGACTAGTAGTTTTTCTTTAATAAAACGCTGGCTGACCTGATATGCGACAGTGACAAAATGTTTGATATGCGAGGATTGTAAAAACTATATTTTATTGAAAAATAAATCAATTTTTTTAATACTTTGTAAAGTTATTTTGATACAAATGTTAATGTAAAATATTCTTAAACCTAAAGTTAGGGTTTGTATGATATTGTTATATTAGAGTTGTTACATAATAATGAGAAAGATAATGATATTTTTGTATTAGTAAGTTTTTGCCATAAGATTTTTTATGGAATATTTTGGCATGGAATATTAATGATCGGGATATATTGACTGGGATTTTCTAACCGAGATTCACTTTCCGGCTGACGGTTTTTATTTTTTTATCGATATGTTTCAATTTTTAGCTATAAAGTAGTAGTGGAAGTAAACCCAACATGGAGTGGAAGATTTGCCATGTAAAAACCTCCCAATTCTCAGAATTTTCGAATATTAAAAAGTTGTATGTTACGCAAAAATAAATCTATTTACAAAGTTTCAGAAAAGTATTTTTTTAAATTTAAATATGACGTACGTACGAAATTTGGTTCGAATTATTAATTCCAATTTAAAAATTAAACGAAATTACCACTTCTGAAATATTTCTTTTACATCATGTATCTTAAAAATGGGTATGTTTAGAGCTCTGTCTTAATAACATTTTTGTCTTATATTTAAACAAATAAATCTTTCATTAAACGAAGACATATATTTTTAAAGAACCCTGTACTTACTTGTTTACTTCTAATAGTTTGTTTTGGGCATCCGTCGATTTTGCATCCACGATAATCAATATCCTAAAAAAAACATATTTGACAAAATAAAAAATATTAATATTCGCAAACCAAAAAAGCAATAGCAAAAGCAAAATGTAAAACAATTTAAGACCTAGTCTAGTCGAGAAGTGTTTCCTGCGAAAAATAGTTAAAAGGCTTCAAAAACTATGAGCGATAGCTCATCCGACGCGAAATGCAAGTCTGAGAAAGACGTTGTGAGGATTTTTTTGCCAATAAAAATTGCAATGGTTATAAACAAAAAACGCAAAGAAAAAAAGCCATTTCGATTTTTGGTGTTAACTCAACCCCAACCGCTGTGTTCACACCTCGTTGTCGTGGTTGGGCCCAGTAGGATCTTTTGGAACATGCGTTAGAGTTGCTGGTTATCGGCAACTCTTTTGGCTAGCGTATGGAATGGAATCCGAAGCTAAGATGAACACAAGGCTTAATCAAGGTGTTAGCATACCGTGCTGATGAGTGAATGACATCCTGTGCCTTAAACAGGTGTCTCCAACGGTGCCTCTGAGGTATAGGGCGACCTCTCAGAGTATCTAGCCTTACTGCGGTAATGCGGGGCTCTGCCTTTCCTAGCTCCAAACAAAAAGCGGACAGAACCGCTTTCATAGGAAAAAAGTGACAAAGGTGCGCTGACCGAAACGGATAAATCCGTTTCGAGAGGTGCCACCCAAGGTCACTAGCAGACAAAGGTGCGCCGACTGAAACGAGTGAATCCGTTTCGAAAGGTGCCCCTGAAGTCACCGGCGCGGCGTCTGTTTCACAGGAAAGGGCTAATCCATCCCGAACAAACAGGTGCTTAGAAAGGGATCCCTGAATCCAAACAGAAGGCGAACAGAACCGCTTTTGTAGGGAAAAGGGTTCCCTGGCTTTAAACAGAAAGCCGATAGGACCGTTTTCATAGGCTGGAAATGCGGCCTCAAAAGGAACATCTGGTTCCTGTAACAAGGACCTGGTAGCTACCCACGTCACTAGACCGAGAGGAGGGCATGACGGATCTAATCGTCTGCTCGTCATACCCTCCAGGAGACACTGACACCAGCACACACCAGAACACCTATTGTGCTCGTGTCCGGTAGCCACACGAGTAAGAGGAGATGTAAGAACTCTCTCTCCCAATCTGGTATCGGATTCATTAGAGGTCCGAGCCTATTGGGAGAAATATAAAAAGGTGTGAGCCACAATAGACCGAGCGGTCGCAGTGGAGGGCGTAAAAAGTCCACTCACTTTAAACCTACCTACCTAACTCAAAAACCATAGGAAATAGCGGAAATTGCAAAAAAGATCCTTGAAGATAAAGAAATTTCCAAAAAAAGTCTCGATTCTCGGAACTCTATCACGTCACACTAAATAATTCTTTTTAAAGTATTAAACATCAATTAAAAATTTTAAAAAAATTGTGGTGTAGTCAAAACACTTTAAATAATTGTCATTTAAATGTTTTACGCCATAAAAGTTTAATAAATTTTTATTCTTAGTTTATAATAATTTTTGAACTTGGACAATATTACTCTTATTATTTATTTGTTGTTAAAGTTTTAAAATTATTATAAACACAGAATTATTTTTTTATTTTTTTTATCGTAATCCTGTTAAAAATGTATATAAAAGGGGCTCCAGGAAGCCAAAAATTTTAACGACACTTATTTAAACATTTTTTTTTATGTACAATGAGGACAAAAATGTTGAAACAATTTTGTTAATTAACAATTGTTTAACTTGTTAAAAAATTAAGTTTAAGTTAAATTTTCAACGAGGATAAATTCTTTAAAGTCTTTTGATTACACTTTATTTTTTTAAAAATTGTTTAATTAATACTAAGTATCCTAAAACGAATTATTATTATTTAGTGTGACGTACTCGGTTTTGACTCCGAACGCGCCACCAAAAATGTCGCACGGAGGCCCATTTTTAGCGTTAAATTAAAATTATAAATAATGAAGATATAGTTTCGGGAGTCGGGACTTTTTTTGTGAATTTCCTCTTTTTTACGGATCTTTTTTGCAATTTTTGCTTTCTCTTACGGTTTTTGACTTATTATCAAAAATAGAAGTGGCTTCTTTTTTTATGTTTTTTTTTGTTAATAACAATTGCAATTTTTATTGCAGAAATCATCCTCAAAACGCCTTTTTTAAACTTGCATTCCGCGTCGAATCGCTAATATTTTTAGAAGCATTCTAACTATTTTTTGCTGAAAACACATTTCTCGACTAGACTGACAGATTATAGTACGAAGCAATTGCCTTCATTTATTAAGATTAATTAATTTATTTTCTTTTAGTTATTATGTTTATCTAATGCAGTTACGAGACTGAAAATCTTAGTTTTTAACGCCAATATTAAAAAAATACTTACCGGTACGTCAGTAACAACAGTTTTCTTTCCTCTACCGGACCACCAGTCAACATTTCCATATTCTATTGTAGTTGCTACTGTTTCATCACGCTATAAACAATAACAATATGTGTCATGTTTTATTTTTCTTAATATTAGAAACAAAATATAACATGCGCATTGCAAAACTTGTTTTACAGACCAAGCGGTATCTGTTAAAAAAAACAAGTTGTTGGATGTACAAGGTGACAGAAATGTTTTTGCTGGAAACCCTTTGTAAAAATGTATACAGGGTGTTTTCTAATTGAATGTCAATATTTAAGGAAGCGATTTTTGGGTCCATTTTAGGAAGAAAACTTTATATGAACGTATGTCCTTAACGTCTTAACTTTTGAGATAGAGGGTGGTAAAATTTTCAAAAATAAATCATTAATTATTAGTATCTGTAATACCACTTTAGATATTTTATTAAAATTTGGTATACATGTTCTATGTATCAAGAGGCATTTTCTAGTGTATTTTTTTTAATTTCTACCAGTGGCGTTCGCACGAAATTCGACCTGCTTTTTTTGGCAGACATTGATAAAACGCCACTGAGTTCTTTTAAAATAATCCTCAATCATTTCTACGAAAAAATGATTACCTGATTTTTCAATCCGATGCACGGTTTTCACTTAAAACAATAAAAAAAATTTCTGTGCATAATCATAACAATATCGGTAACCAATATCACCATGCGAATAAATATCTAGACTTCATTTTTCTAGGTTAAAACAATACGTCGGACTAAATAAAATTTTAAAAAATAGAAATAAAAATAATAAAATTTGGCTGCTAGCTGCAATCTTAAATCTAAAAAGTGATGTTTTTGTGAATTCCACTATATTAACCTAACAAAAAATACCTGATCTTTAAAAGTGAGTATGATCTGAACCTTTCTTGTTTAACAATATTTGCTGTTATCTCTAAACATAAAGTAGTGGGGAGTATTCAGAAGTTTTCGTAAAAAACACCCTGTATCTTCGAAACCTCTGAGCCGATTTTAACAAACTTGGGCTAGTTAAAAAAAGTTATTCTTGGGGTATAAATATTGTTAAATTTGAAGTTTTTACATGTCGCCGCTAAAGGGCGTTTTTCGACATTCCAACAAAAATTGTTAATTTTCTCAAAAAAATAAATGCATGGGTATGATTTTTTCTTCATGGAAAAGCAGCTAACTAATGCATAAACAAGCTCAACACCTTGTTTCTAACCTAAAATATAGACCAAAGAAAATTTTGTACGTCAATATCTCAAGTTTATAAAAGCTAAAAGAACTTTTATATAAATAAATTATGTATTTTTGCGAAACCTTTTATTTAGGTTAAATTATTATTTGATTCAAATGCAGTACTTTACGAGTTATAATCAAAAAATCGAATACCAGGGGTATACCTTGAAAAGATGCTGAAAATTTGATTTTTTAAATATAACTCGTAAAGTATTGTATTTAGACAAAAACAATATATAACCTAAATTAAAGATTTCTTTTAGCTTTTATAGAGTTTGAGATATATGACGTATAGCATTTTCTTTGGCCTAAATTTTAGGTTAGGAACAAGATGTCTAGATGCGGTTTTTACGTGCATGTTTAGGTATCATTTAGCTACTTTTTCATAAAGAAAAAAATCATACCTTTGCATTTAATTTTTTTGAGAAAATTAACCATTTCTGTCGGAATGTCGAAAAAAGCCCTTTAGCGGCAACATGTAAAACTAACAAAATTTCAAATATTATAGCATTTATAGACCAAGAATAGCTCTTTTTAACTAGCCCAAGTTTGTTTAAATCATCTTAGCTGTTTCAAAGATATAGGGTTATTTTTCCGAAAACTGTAAAACAAAAAAGGTTCAGATTATTCTCGACTTTAAAGATCAGGTATTTTTTTTAAGTTAATATAGCGGAATTCATAGAAACATCACTTTTTTAGATTTAAGATTGCAGTTACGCCCCCTAGCGGCCATTTCGGAAACTTAAAAATATTATCCAGATATTTCTCTTGGCGGTTTTAGTAGTTCCTTTTTTTGCGGGAAGCCTCTACGATGGATAGGTTCCCAGTTACAGTAACTTGCATTCTTAATTGGCCACCCTGTACATTTTTGTAGACATTAAATCGAAGTGTTCCGTTCGATAGATGATGCACAATTGACAATTGCGGCGATATTCTTTCCGACATATGGGCGAATATACACGATTTCGAGAACGGCGCAACTACCTTCAAGCGACCAATAAATGTACAGGGTGTCTAGTTTTCGTGTGTTTTTATATGCCAGCTCTCTTATTATAGAAGACAGAAAGATGGGGTTTACGGCGAGCTGTTGTGCTATCTTTTTGTAAAACTTTTGTTGCCGCAAACGAAATTTTTAAAGCCCTCTTAGTTTTTGATACACAGGGCGTTTTTAAAAATGTATTATTTTTGAGTTAGGTTTCTTTAAATAACACACTATATATATTTTTTTTTATCTTATTCCCCTTTTGACTAGCTTTTCTAAAATATATAATAGTCTTTATTTAATAATTTGGGATGATTGGACCCCCTCAGCAAGCTCGTACGCCAAAACTATTGATTCTACGAAAAAAGGTCTAAACTTAAATTGTGGGAAATTTTTCCTACCGTTATTTTGTACAGGGTGTCCAGTTATAAATGTAACCCCTTATTAACTTTTTTTTTTTTTTGACGTTTGGGAAAAATAAATTTAGCATAAAAGTTTAATGTTTGAAAATATATATTTTTTTAAACGTCCTTATACTTGTATAGGGTGTTTCAGAAAGTCTGGACGTGGTCCTACTGTCTTATTTTAAATGAATCCCCTATTTTTTTATTTGAGGGATTGAAAAACTTTTTTTTTGACGTTTGGGAAAAATTAATTCAGTATAAAAGTTTAATGTTTGAAAATATTTATTTTTTAAACTACCTTATACTTGTATAGGGTGTTTTAGAAAGTCTTGACGAGGTCCTACTATCGTATTTAAAATGAGTCCTTATTTTTTATTTTAGATTTGCATTCTCCTTGAAATTTTAAACATTTTTGGTGTAGCATACCCTATGTCTGATTATAATAGTTTATCACAAAAGGCAAAAAACCGTAAGCTTTATCATTATCACGCAATATTGCTACGTTTATTGATTTCATCAATTAGCCATAAAGTTTGACATATCTGTCAAATAAATACATTTAGTGCCAATTTAGTTACAAGTCCTTCGCAGCCATATACAGCCTATATTCCCTTTAACCCCTTTTTTGATTATAATTATTCTTAACTAAAAATATATAAA
Organism: Listronotus oregonensis; assembly: GCA_019359885.1. Taxonomy (NCBI): domain Eukaryota; kingdom Metazoa; phylum Arthropoda; class Insecta; order Coleoptera; family Curculionidae; genus Listronotus; species Listronotus oregonensis. Next base: position 50,725 of record JAHBCN010000316.1, read on the forward strand.
TGTCTTTTTTCTTGTTTAGATAACTCATTTATTTAAATAATATTTTACCAAATTATTAAAATTAATGTCAGTGTGAAAGAAAGTATTTTGGCGAATATGTCAAACGTTATGGCTTATTGATGAAATGAATAAAAAAATAGCCATATAGCATGATAGTTATAATATTAGGCTTATAGTTTTTTTTGCGTTTTGCAATGTTACCATTAAAGTCAGTCATAGGGTAAGCTACATAAAATGTTTAGAATTTCGAGGAGAATGCAAACTAAAATAAAAAATAGGGACTTATTTTAAATAAGATTGTAGAACCACGTCCACACTTTCTGAAACACTCAGTATATGTAAAAGGAAGATTATTTAAAAATGTATTTTGAAGAACTAAACTTTTATACTAAACTTGTTTTTCCTAAACGACAAATTAAAAAAGTTAATTGGGGGTTACATTTATAACAGGACACCCTGTACGTAAATGTTTTTATCGTGAAATACGTCTGAAAAAAAATGTAATCAAAAAACTGCTTTTAGGCACCAAACGTTTCAGATAAAACTACCAAATGACCATACTATTTTTGTTAAAAAATAATAGATTTTGCAATTTCTAACAAATCTTTGTTAAAAATAATAACGAAACATTTTTTTATAATTTCTTTACGACCAAATATTTACAAAATTATTTAAAGTGAAAAAATGCCTTTTCTTATTTTTTTTTCAACTTTTCATTTATTTGACAAATGTTTCGCATCTTTCTAAGAAAGAGTATAACTTGATTCTTGTTGTACCCATATATTTTTTCATAAGGTTTTCAGCAAAAACATAGCTGCCAAATCGTACATCCAACCAATGACAGATATGTCTTAAATACATACTTTTTTGTTATGTATTAAAATTGATATAATTAATCTACCTATTATTTGGTTCTACCAAAGATAATCGTAGTTTTCATTATAGACGCACGAAAAAATGCTTAATTTTGGGTAATAGGTTTGAGGAGAAATACATTCACACGCTGCTGTTGAAACGAACACTGTTGGCAAAGCTATAACAATGGAAACAGTGATTTGGAATAGGAGGAAATAGGCTAAATTCATTGTAATATTGTATTTTTTTTAATTATAATAAAATTTCAATTATAAAAATAGTTTTTACGAGTTAAATACCTTTTATTCTTATTTAATGTCTTGCATATCGTTTTGTTGTTTCTGCGTTGAGTTTTCTTTGTAGTGGTAATAAAAAGACATTAAAATATGTATTGTTGCTGACGTATCCCAGGTACATTTAGTATTACATTAGTATACATTAGTATTTATTTTTTTCATATTTTTTTTGTTAAATTCGGAAGCCTCATGCCTAATTTCGTATGGACAAATATACAAAGACATAACCTACATCCAAAGTTAAAATTTACATTACTAAAATTATTTTATTATACGGCTATTTTTTTTAATTATTGTTATTACAACAAATTTGGCATATTTTCCACAGAAATATTTCCTAATTACTCTTACCATTGGTATAGTTTTGGCAACAGTGTTCGTTTGTGTCAGCGTCCAACCCTATTGCCAAAAATTTAGCATTGGTGTGTACGTCTATAGTAAAAACTATAATTTTCTTTGGATTTACAATTATTTTACATAAACCTACATTGTTTATGTAATGAAATTGTAGTGTTACATAATATTTACTAAATGTAATTTCGTTAATCTATAAGTGAGTTGCTGCTTTATTTTATCTTAAGTTACATTTTCTTTCTTGTCTGTCGTTTTACAATACAATTACACATTATTGTTATTGCTTATAATAAAAAGTTATTAATAGAAGTCGGGATCGGCTCTATTTTTTCTGTTCGTTTTTTTCGTGCACTTGTTGTCAATTTTCTGAAAAACAGAAAAAACAAAAATACTACATACTTTTTAAAAATTGTAGGTATCTCATATTTAGGCAAGTTACCCACAATATGACTTAGTTATATTTTATTAATATCATCACAACGTAAACTCCAACTTACCTATTGTAAAATATTGTTATTTAGTACAGCACAACACTTTAAAAAGACAAATGCAAAATGGGGAACTTGCCTTAATATGAACAGCCGAAACTAATTTTAACATAAAAAAATACCACAGCATTTTGCCTCTTGACAATATACCATGATGTTTTTTTATATTAAATTTTACAGATATTGCGTTATTCTAAAAATAAATTTAAAGAGCTACATTAGCAAAGTCCGATTAAAGGGGCGATCACAATAATGCAAATTCCCCAATTGCATTATTGACGAATAGCAAGAATTTGTCGACAAATAAATATTTAGATAACCCGTAATATAAAAAGAAAGAAGAAAAATATTGTGAAATAACTGTGAAATAGTTTTTATCTACCCGGCACTGTTAAAGCTAAATAAATCGTAGAATATAGTAAACTAAATTGATATACGCTGTATAAATTTTAGAAAAAAGCAAAAGGCTGTAAATGCCAGACCCAACCAGAACACAGTACAAAAACTAAAAGCTTCTCTCATACTATAAAGTTTTGATTATCCCAGCTTTGGCAGGTAACGCAAAGGTGTATAAAATTGCTATCCAAAATCTTCATAGCCTAAAGCAAGATATTTGTATCTTTTCTTCGAGATGATATTTCAAATCACGGTATCTAGGTAAAAAAAAATCTTGAAATACCAAAATATGGATGGCCAACTGGTTTGTGTAATAGAAGGTTTATTTCAATGTTTTTGATAGTACGGTGATTAATTTTTCTTAAGATTATCAAGTATAACTTAAGGATGCTATCTCTAACTGTCTAGAGTAAATAAACATACTTAACATTAATTTTTTTCAAATTTTTTTAATGCAAAACTTAATGATAAGTGTTATTTTACAGATGGTAATATTACAAAATGTGTAACATATCTTCTATAATTGTGAAAGCACCGAAAATAAGTTACTAGCATATTCAATAAAATTGTGTCAAAAACCCAAAATAATAATAACTATTTGACTGTATATTAAAATTTCAATATTTTGTAATTAGCAATAATATAATATGTTATTAAGTATAGGGGTCGCTTATGGAATGTACGTTTCAATTAGTAGTTGGTTAAACTACTACCTCAGAAGATAAGATTGCTAAAATGTTTTTTACATTAATAATTTGAAAGAATATACCTATATTTACTTCTAGAGGGCGCTAACATACAAAAGTTCCCAAAAAGTAAAAAATAACAATACAAATATTTTTTAGTGATAAATTAGTTTTATTTTTGATAAAAGTTGGTGTATAAAGAAAAATATACTGCATAATGCAAATTTATATTTTAAATGAATCTTGTAAGAAATAACCAAAAATGATCAGAGTTGAATTTTACAGTGGATGTTTATTACAAATAACGCCACATAATTCTGCTGAGTATGATAATTAACGTTTTATTTTTTTGAAAGCCCATTATTTTAATGTGTTGTTTCTCTGTTAGTTTTAACTTTATATTTAAATACATCATAAAATTATGTAATATAAGATAAAAATTACTTCCCGGAGGTTTTTGAGGGCGCTGATTTCGAATCTTACCTTGAAACACTTTTATGTTGCCCAGGGGTGGCTCCACGGAGGTGAATTTTGAACAAAATCACCCCTTAATGAGAGGTCGCGAGAATCCGGGTCAAAGGTACTTTTTGGGGGTTTTGAGAGCGCTGATTCGGAATCCGTCGTTGGAACGACCCTATGACTGACAGGAGTGGCTGCGGGGATAAATGTTGATCAAAATTGCAAATTTAGAAGAAGCATGATCCCCAGAAAAGTAGTTTTTTTTAAACACGAAAGTTGCTAAAACAATATTATCGCAAATGTACGTCATATACCCAAGGACTTTAATAAAACACTTGAATAATTTTTTTGGTTCTTACTTGCTCGAGAATTGATACCAGAAAGCTTCAATACCGGTCGAAAGCAGAAATCACGATGCCGATCAAAAGCAGAGACCCGGTAGATTTTTGATATTGGGCGCCAAAAGCCGGAAGGAAGCCTTGCACCGGGGCACTGTCGACGCAGTTCATGCACGTGGAATTCTCTTTGCGTCGATCCTTAAATTTTGCCAAAAAATCTTGTTTTCTAGACGTGTTTAAAAAAAATTCTTTTAAAGATCACGCTTTTTCTAGATTCGCAATTTGGGCCAAAATTCACCCCCACAGAGCCATCCCCGTGTTCCTACGACGAATTCTGAAAACCCCAAAGAGGTACCTTTGACCCGGATTCTCGCGACCTATCGTTAAGGGGTGATTTTGGCCAAAATTCACCCCCGTGGAACCACTCCTGGACACCGTAGAAGCGTTTTGAGGTCAAATTCGAAATAAGTGTCCTTAAAAACCCCCAAGGAGTGATTTCTACGTTATTTTTCATTATTTTATCGACTTTGTATATTTTTGAAAGAATTATGAAATTTCAAGAATGGACTTTGGGCTCCCGCGATGCACTTTGTGCGATCAAAACCACAGTTGACAGTAATTTGTTTTGGTATTATAGAAACAAACAAGTCAGCAAGCGCATGTGCGAAATGGAAATTATTTAATAATAAATTATTATTTTTTTTACTTTAGGTAATATCGTATGTTCAATTATTAATTAGTAAAAATAATAAGAAATATTACCTCCATGTTTAATGTCCAAACTTGGATTTAAACTTCAGAGTATGGTATAACTAGTTATCGACAGCTAGGGGTAAAACTAGAGATGTTAAAGTTCCGGAAATTTAAAATCGTTCGCAAATATTCGCGAATTAATTATTTAACTACCGAAAGTGGATACAATCATAAAAGGGCTCTAACTAGAGCTCCCACGCTATTAATTTTAGAAGAGTAACCAACAGGAAACAAAAAGTAATTCATGTATTTTTTGTTTTAACTTTTGATAACAGACTAACAGACTTTACAGACAAGACAACTTAACAATATGTACTTAAAAAACAGAAAAAACAAAACTAGTTTTGTGTACAAGTAAAAATAAACACCGTACTACTATACTCATTTTAATATAACATTTAATAAGGTAAAGTTTAAAAACCGTCCTCTAGAACACCAGCGCCATCTTAGTTTACTGCAATTTGAGGGCCATTTATGTAACCCAGAGATAATGCTCTTTACTTCTCTACATGCTCGGAAACAAATAACAATTTTTTTCTAGGTAACCACAACATATTGGTATTACAGTCACCATAACTAACAAAGAGCAGCATGCAACAAGTAAATATTATGTTACATGGATACCTTGCAAAAATGTATTTAAAACCAAAAAAATATATGTATAAAATTCCCCCATAGCCCAGTCTCCCAATTAAAAGATGTCAAAGGCAATCACTGTTGTTGTAAAATGACCAATTGAACATACAACAGGTGCAATTTAAAAAAGAAGAACAATACGTAATCAGTTACGAAATCAGCAGTAAGATGGAGATGAGCGACAGAAATTTAAATGCGAATATTTGGGCAAACATGGCAGCGAATTTTGGCGAATATTCGCGATCATTCGCATTTTTCGCTTGGAAATATTCGCGGCTCAGATCTCTAGGTAAGACCATGTGTGGATTAAACTAAAGTTTGCAGCTATCATTTAGTTATTTATAAAATTATTTCATTTAACACCTTGGTTTAACCCACAGATTAATGCTTCATTGTACGAGAGGCCCTAGAAGTTCAGATGAGGAAGTGCAAAACTTTTTTGTTTAATTCTAATATTTTTTAAAATCCAATTAAAGGTACGAAAATATCCTTATCCATTTGCCAGTATTCCAACGACAGTTAAGGTTGAATAAAGATCGTTACAGACAAATATTATTAATACTTCTAAAGACTCTAGAAGAAAAAAAACTCCTTTATTTCATAGCATTAGTGGTCGACCGTAACTTAATAAGATAAATCATTTTTAGATACAAAATATAATTAAATATAAAAAAACTTGTTCTAAGGAGAATACGTATACTTACTAAAACTTAATTGAAATCAAACGAATACATAGTAGCCGCAATTAATAATACTTCGTGGCCTAACTTTTATTAACTGATTAAGGAACATAACCAGCACTCAATATTAAAAGATTTGGACTTTTTATGTTAGGGCTGGTTTATGCAGACAACTTTAAAATTATTTAAGTTTATTTAAATTTATTTTAACTTTAAGACTTTTTAGACCATTTATAAAAGAAACACGAAAATTTCGTTGGGTTGGTATTAATAATTAAACCATTTTTTATGTTTTAACAAGGTTTTGACTGTTTCTTGTGCTTCGTTTGTTATAATTTAATAACTAAAATATTTAATAAAGATATCCGTATTGTCCGTTACGTAAATCGGGTTGAAGGTTAAAGTTGACCCCCCTGTCTAGGCGAATTTTAAGTTTGGTTACACTGCTCGCGCATGCTCATTTTCATTATTATTTAATTTAACTTTAAGAAGATAAAAGTTGGCCAACTTCTTAAATAAAAGTTAAAGTTAAAGTTTTTTTAAAGTGTGTATAAACGCGCTTATATATTGGTGTGCAATGATCTTACACTAAAGTTAAATTAAATTTAAAGTTGTCTGCATAAACAAGCCTTTAGAGTATGTTAAAGTCCCAATCCTACTAATAATATTTTCATAAAATATTGGAGGAGTCACAGGTCATAATTTAAGGTTAGGGCCGCCTAAAGATACGCCTCTATAAAATATAAAAAAACACAAAATATTACTTTAGTTTAATTACTTTTAAAAAAACATGAATAAAAGCTATGAATTTGGGTTATCTACCTAAAAATACATACCTTTGAAGATAGAATCATGTTTTGCAGTTTGCCCGCCCACAAAGTATCTATAGGGTGGTCCAAATCATACATCAGAGAAAGTGTGCCAATACAAAAAAAAGGAAAATCAAAACACTTTATTATATTGCACTTTTAACCTAGTAATAAGTTTCTTGGTTTTAAGATTTCAAAACATTTCTACAAGATGTGTCATGTTAAAATTGAATAAGATATTACTTACAGCGAACTATTTATTTTAACCTATTAAGGGCTAAAAAATTAGTAAACTATTATAATACATTAAAACATAATTGTATTTTCTAAAATTTGTCGGATGTTAAGTAATAAATATGATTTTTTATATATTTTTTAGTTGCGTATCTTTAGGCAGCCCTAACCCAACAACCGGTTACCCTCAAATTTTTTATACATATTATAAGTAGGGATGGGACTCTAATGATGCGGAAAGACAGTCAGCTAATTAAGGGACCGCCACCACATTAACACTAAAATAAAATGATGTTTAGTGTCAAAAAAACAACAAGCAAAGAATATAGTTTGAAATAGCAGAAAACTTACTGCCGGAGGTGGCTCTGGCTTCTTTGGCTTTCTCTTTTTATTGCAATTGGGCCATTTGTCCTTAAGCAAAAATGTTTCTTTTTCTTCAAATAAATCAATCCAGGAGTCTTTTTTGGGAACGCCTGGCTGGTCCAAGATCATACTACAATAATTATAATTTATTTTTAGTTATTACTGCAAATATTTATAATATTTAGTGTGAGTTTAATTTATAGGTTAATGGTGTTTTCTTTATTTAATTTACGACGAAAAATATTTCTTTTATGTTGTACCCCACCTGAAATACAAAAAGCTGAAAAATTAGATATTGTTGCAGAAACACATCTGAAGACATGAAAGCTATTTAACTATAGCCATAGGTAGGCTAACATTTATTTCTTATTTTTTATAAAATATAAAAAATCTATTTGTACCAATAAAATACTTAAATAAATCTTGGAAACCCCGCTTTACCGATCTAAAAGTAGCTAAACAAAGATAGCCGACGCGTCGGTATGGCTTCGTGAACTCAAAATGACATAGCCCATCCATCTCTTGCGTTATCAAATAATTTTTATTTTTGCCGTAACGTAGCTGTATTTTTACGTCTTATGGACTTTGCAGTCGTTAAGGCGATTCGGGTTTTTATTAAGGACACATTTTGTAACTTTTTCTTTCACATAATTTGTGAACTTGAGCCCCATGGATAAGAAAGTAAACATCTGACATTGTCAATAGCTTGTAAGTGGATGTTTCGGTAATTTCGATCTTTTTTTTTTAAATTTTATTAAAGTAAGCTTGATTTACCTAACATTTGTAAAGGTTAAAATATTCTCTTACTTAGATTTTTAAACCAGCGACGTCGAACGACTTAGTTATTTGTATAAATATGTAAATATTTGTCTCGATACGCCCTATTGGCGTATCAAACCATATTTTGCATATTATTTGATTGTATATTGTTTTAAATAAAAACTTACGTACAGTTACTCTACTCTGTGTATCATAAATAGCAATAGTCTTTTTACAGGGCGCTCATAAAAACCTTAATTTGCACCTATGTATTCAGTTTATCTTTAGCAGACAGGAGAGTTCTTCGGCAACTACTTATAGAGCTGGAGCTCATCGAAAACCACTTTCTCCTCTAGATTTTAAGGCCTCCGAGACCCATATGAAACGTCAGCGCACTATTAAAAAAAGGAACCAATCGTGGCCAGTGCATCCAAATTGTGGGAAAAAAGTGCTTCCTCCAGCGACGCACACAATGTGATCGGGATACCGAAAGGAGCCGAACGATGCCGAAGTCTCCCCCAGATAAAGGAGAATTTGTTCGTAATTTTTGTAGGACAAATACTTTTTTTATATAAAAACCATAACAATATATGTTAAATTAAAGCTGTTAGGTATACATTTTGCCACACCTGAAAAATTAGCATGTTTGGAGGTTTCTCGGAAGCAGTCCTATCACGATTCAATGTTGCTGCTGTCAGAATTTGGACGACTCGTCGAAACGAAGCCACTCGCCAAATTTTAGCTTGTTATAAATCATCAAAAAAAGCCCACAGAATCCCGGTCTGATTCCATTTAAAGAAGAGATATTTGTCTTATTAATGATCCCACGCTTGCAGAAAAGCTTCCTTCTTTTTCGCACCGATGGCGACGGGCTGTAGGGAATCTGTCGCTCTTCAATAGGTATTTTTATTTTTCTTTTTCTGGCAGCTCCCAACTTGGGAAGCACCGAACTACCCTCTTTGTTCGTTCCTTTATCCCTAAAGTATTCATACTATGGAACGTGCTTCCCCAAATTTTTAAATATTTAAGTCCTGTGTGAATAAACTTCCTCTTACCCCTACCATAATTAAAACACCCACGGTTCGTTAGCACTTAGGCCTTCAGCCTTTGCGGACTGTCCCAAGTAAAAAAAGTGGGATTTAAAAAAAGTCTTAGAAAAGATATGTATAATATTGTGGTAGCTTTCTGTATGTCAGAAACTTTTTTAAAATTACCAAATTTAACATAAACTTACTTGACTGGCTCCAAAGTATATGGGTTAACAACCATATCTTGAGTTTCTGCAGTGTTGCCTAATAAAACCATTCGATCATCCATATGGGATGCCTTTTTCTTTGATCCACTACCAGATCTCTTTTCCTGTCGTTGCCGCTCTTCAATCTGTCTGCGTACCTCGCATGGACCTGGAGGCTCTTTGCAAGGTGGTTTTACTTGTCCACATTTACCACCTTTGCATATATACTCTTGAACCTCGTTAATGGGTGGTGGTAAATGAGGACCTACGACAACTCCACCCATTGCATCCAGATGTCGATGGGAAGAAGTGCTGGAATAAAGATATACTTGTAAAAATATAATCTTAGAAAATAATGGGCCTAAACGTATCAAAGTGCCGACTAATTGTCAAAAAACTGATTTATGATTACCATAATTTTAACATCTTTAATATTACAATTACTAGTTTTCAATATTTATAGAAAAAAAAATCTTTATTTCAGGTGTTTCATAGCTTTTTATATTGTTGTCATCAAAATATAAAAAAGTATAATTTGCACAATGTTAAATTTAACATTTTTTATGCAAATGTTATTGTCATAAATTTATAATAATAACTTAACCAAGTAGCTAGTGAACAATTAAATATCGGGGGGCAGTACCCTCTCTTCTTAGGTATAATAGGCGATAGACATACCCACGAAATAACGCATATTTCACGAGATAGTGACCGTGATAGGTGAATGGCCATTTCTGGTTTTATTTTATATTTTAAGGGTGCTGCATTTAAATATAAAGTTTATTTTTTGCTTCAAGAGTTAAGACATTCAAAAGAATATTTAATCCAAAATGCTAGATATATGCTTTTTTATGTTTAACTCGCTACAACTTTGCTTGCTTTTGTAGACATATAACAGCCAGTAACGTGTTTTTAGTTAGTGATTTCAAAAGTAATAAAAAATTTCCCACTAAATCTTTAATACCTGCTGAACAATAAAATTGACTTCTTGCTACTTTCTACGACCAGGCTGTACTGCCCTTAATTTTTAAAGAGGAGCCTAAAATAAAACTAATTTTAGTAAAAGTACTAGTCATAAAATTTTAAAATGCGCCAACACATTTTGGTTTTTCCTAATTGTTAACAGAAGGAGAAAAATGTTTATAAAAAAAGAAGCAGCATTTCGCTTATTTTAATAATCTTAAAGTTTTTACAAATATTCCTATACAATAAATTCTATTAATTAAATAAAAAATAACAAAATTAGAAATATTTTTACGCCTTATTTTTTACATCTCAACGCCTTTTACATGATGACAAATTGTAATTGTCACTCATGGCCTACTCAAATTTTAGGAAAAAAAATAATTTTGGCAGCAATTTTGAAATAAAATGACAAGTGTGACATATGGTTAAAAAGAAAATTTTGAAGCGGATCAGGTAGGGTAAAAATATATACAGGGGGTTATTTAAATTTTAAATTTTAGGGTTACTTCCGGATAAACCGGAAGTAAAAAAATTGGTTTTATTTAGTCATTAAAAGCGTGTCCTTATGACAGGTGCATCATCCAAATTGCAATAATTAATTCTAATAAAATAAAAAAGTTACGGGCTGTTACATGTCCGGTGTGTCAAAGTAACTCTTTAAAGTTTTATAACTGACACCTTTACCAAAATTAGTGTTATTTCATTCCATTTTTAAAAATTAAGGGTAGCACACTCTAGCCGCAGAGGATAGCAAAAAGTCAATTTTATTGTTCAGCAGGTGTTAAAGATGCAGTAGGTAAACTTTCATAAATTTTGAAATAACTAACTTAAAATACATTCCTTCAAAAATTTTTACGGGCATAAACCCGTTACTTTTTGCAAAAAAAGCAAGATCCCCTAGATTTTTTTAAACAATATCTTCCCAAAATCATGAAAAAAACTTATAGTTCATAAGTTTTTAAATATTTTGCAGTGATATCCTGGACTGTTCAGCGTATTAACTGTAAACTTCGTAATATTTTATTCTATAACTTGTATTTCTCCGATTTCCATATAAATTAGGCGAAAAGTGTGAAAAACGGCTTCGAACATTGTGCATAAGGTGGAATTTCTCTCTGGTGGGACGAAATAGGCTAAGGGAAATGTACTGCGCCAAGCCTTTGTATTTCTAGGGTTTGCTTTGAACCTCCACTGCTCTACTTCAAAATCTAGATCGCTTGTTCACTGTAATGTTTGAAACCTTTTTCTTACCTTTTGCCAAATGTATATGAAAATCAAAGATACACAAGTTGTAATATAAATTAAAGATTTTTGAAAGAAAAAACGGCTATTTTTGACAGTTTTTTTTTATAAAAACCAGAGAAAAGCTAACTTTTGTACGAATTTTGGTTTTTTAGGTTCTATACACCTTTTTTAAAAAGATAGTACTGGTGGTTTGGTGTTAAATTTTGTTTACTAAAACAATTTTTATTTTGCCCTATAATCTGTACTGGAAATTTTCCAGAAAACTTTCTTATATTTTGTATTTTAATCAAGTATAGGTTTAGAATAAAAATTTCTGTCACACAACTTTTACGTCCGAACGTTGCATCACATATTCGTCTACTTTTTTTCAAAAAATCCTAATTCTGGCCAGACTTGGTTTAACGACCTAAAAAGCCTTACTTTTAAAAAAATAGGCTACATTATGTTATGTAGATATACAGAAATGAAAATAATAATTTAGCAATTACTATTTGGTAACATATTTAAGATTTTCCTAAAAAAAAATAAAGTTATAGAAATAAACTGATTAATATTTTTTATACTCGAGGAAACGAAGTAGGGCACAAGGAATTTTTTTGTACAGTAAGGTGGATTTGAAAGGCGGTTTTTTGCATTCGATTTGTTTGAACGTCCACAAACTTTGTGCACAAATTAATTAATGGGAAAGAAAAAACCGCATTTTTGCATTAAAAATGTATTTTAAAGTTAGCAAATATAAAAAATTTATAACTAGGTAAATAATGATAAAAATGAGCCCGAATTTGTTACTCGGGGGTTTCCGAGGTCGCTGACACGAATATGATATTGGCAAGGGCCTACGAAGTACCTGGTGCGCGCTAAGGATGGTGAAAACGTCGTCTTTTGGAGTTTTACAACAATTCCTTCTAATATCAGTCCAGTTTTGTTACTCGAGGGTTTTAAGGTCGCTAAACACGAATATAACATTAACAAGAGCCTGCGAAATACCTGTTGCGCGCTAAGGATGGTGTAAACCTCGTCTTCTGGAGTTTTATGACAAATATTTCTAATATCAGCCCAATTGTTTTACTAGGGGGTTTTTATGGTCGCTGAATACGAATATGACATTGGCAAGGGTCTGCGGAGTACCTGGTGCACGCTAAAAATGATGTAAACGTCGTCTTCTGGAGTTTTACGACAATTTCTTCTAATATCAGCCCAATTTTGTTACTCGGGGAGTTTTGGATACCTGTATGCATAATGTTTATGAATCGAATGTGAAAAACGGCATTTAAATCCATCTTACCTCACAAAAAATCCCTCGTAAGGCCAATTTTTGTGCTATGTTTTCTTGACTATTAGGCTGCCCAAGGTTTCTTTTGGACCAACTTAAATATCAACTATAATTATCAACTTACCTGTAGTATCTCCTGTTTCTTACAGGTTTTCCAGGCTTAATTTCGTCCACACCATCACAGGTACGCCACGGACACTGTTCACATTCGGAAGGATCTTCTGGCATGTGTTCCACACAAGACTCGCTATACGATGGGTATGGGGCATATTTCTTTTCACAATGCGGCTAAAAATAATATAAACACGTTTAACTGATAATTTATTTTTAGTAGGAGAGCTAATAGATATTTTAGAGTAGGTACTTGAGGTTCTTTAAAATAAAAAATGGTTCTTTCCACAACTACCCCCGCGGCGCGTTAATGTCCGGTTATCTCAAGAACCATTAAATTTCTACATAAGTGATGGGAATCATTTTTAACGGTTTTCGAAAAATTTGCATTTTAAAAATGTGCAGTAGTTTTTACCACAAAATCAAGTGACAGGATTTCTCTTAAATGTTTTTAAAAAAAGCTTATTACATATTCCTTAGATCAAAATTAGCCCAGGTAAGCAAACTTGTCTTAGCACAAAGTGGCTTAGTTTGGGCACTAGACGGCGCTAAAGTGACAATCTTTAAATGGTTTTCAGAGCCGTCTAGTTCCATACTAAGCAACTTTGTACTAAGACAGATTTGCTTAACTGGGCTAATTTTGTTTAAGGAATATTTTATGAGCTTTTTTGAAAATCTTTTAGAGACATCCTGTTCCTTGATTTTTTGGTATGAACTACCGCAAAATTTTAAAATGCAAATTTCTCGAAAATCCTTAGAGGAATCAAGTTTTCTGAAGAGTACCTTTTTTGTAGCAAATAAGTTTGTTGATCTAAATTTTGTACCCAAACCCTCTTGTTTCATTAGCGTAGAAATCTGAAACAAGCATTTAATAAAAAACCCAGGTTCCACGCCACTTCAGCGGCGCCTAGCGTCCAAACTAAGCAACTTTGTACTAAGGTAAGCTTACTTAAATAGGCTAATTTTGGTCTAAAGAATATGTAGTAGAATTACAGACACCCTGTATACATTCTTCTAAAAGATTTTCAGCAAAAACATGCCTGCCACCTGCCACCTAGTACATCCAACAAAAATAGTTAAGGATTGCTCTAGATATAATACGCGCTAGTTGGCTTTTACATTAAGAGAAATAGATAGAGCCAACTTTGCTCAGTGGGCGAAACCTGCGTGTGGCTGGTGGTGGGGAGAGCTGTTCTCTCTTTTTTTGAGAACCAACTCGCTCGTATGGATCAGCAGTCTATTCTTTACATGTATATGAATTTCGCGGACATAGTCGGGTCAATTTTAAAAGTATACTTCTTTCTTTCACCGAAATTAGCACCAGGTCTGTATTAGAAATAAACACCTAGTGCACACACACCCAAAAATACCTTGTTTAATAGTACAGGGACTAAAGTGCTACTTTTTATACCGAGGCGAAAGGTTGTAAGCCCGACCGTAGTGAGCGTTACAATTCGCTAAGGGATTAAAAGACGCTTTAATCCCGAGGTATATAATATATTATGCACTTTAGATAATAAAACCTTAATTATATTTTCGACATCTATACACCACCGGAAACAATTTCTGTGTTCCTGTGACACCAAACAAAATCTGACGCTATCAAACTGAAATTATCGAAAATTGAGCATTTGTGGTAATGGATATAGATAGAAAAAGCAGCAAGAAGAAGAAGGCAATAAATCAGTTGTTGCCAACGAAATCAAAAAAATTTAGGAGAAGCAGTTTTCTGAATATAAAAACTGGTGCTCCAGTCGCAATGTTGAAAACATTACAGGTGCTTCTGGTCTACTTCTTGAAGAAATCGACCAAGTTGAAAGCTTTTTTTCTGTTGAGCCAGTATTTAATGCTAAAAGCAACAATAATCAAAAAAACTAACGTTAACATATTAATTTAAGACCACACACAAAACACAAGATTTTTTGTCGCTCACCAGAATGAAAATGCAAATATCAGCCAATGGGTAAAAACAGTTTTGGTTCGCTTTCCACCAAAATCGCCAAATTTTAAGTTACCAAATACCAACTGTATATACTGCGCAACATCACTCTTGTTACAATCATAGACAACTAAAGACATGGAAAGACGGTTGCGAAAATTCACTTTCTCAAAAGAAAACTCTTTCCAACCAGATTTTTTCAAGAACCTGGTCTAAGTTGTAGTTCCCTCTTGTTCTTCCCAAGAGCCCCCAAAAGAATCAACAACGTTTGTTTAAAGCATTGTACAGCATCAACAAAGGTTGGATAGTCTCCAACCTGTTATTCAAGCTTAGGCTATTGTACAAGTGCACTTTGTTCATTATATTGAGCAAAAATAAGCGTACAAAATATTTAGTTATAAGAATTTTAGTTGTTAATAAACTATCGAAAAGTTAGGATAGTATCATGTTATAGCTTAGGTATTTTACAATTGTACATATTAATATTATCGTTGAGAAAAAAAAGCTTGTACACAAATTTAAGATTTGATTTTATTTTTGTAAAGTTTACCTGTGTTTTTTTTGTTGCTAAGCGGCAGTTTGAGATATTGTAGTTATTCTGTCATCGCCAATATGAATAGGCGTCACTTAACGGTAGAGGAAGCAAATCAAGCCATTGGGTTGCTTCTTGGAGGTGCGCGACAGATCGATGTGGCTGATCGGTTTAATGTCTCTCAAAGTGTAATTTCCCTACTTAATACCCGATTTAATGAGACTGGATCTGTCATGAATAGGCATAGGGAGGGTAGACCAAGGTCAACAAATGCTAGGTAGGACCGAAGATTAATAAGAGGAGCTAGGATGGATCCTACAAGAAACTGCACGTTGCTTAGCCAGGACCTTTTCGCTGCCAGCAGAATTCATATTACCCCTCGGACGATCTTAAATCGATTAGATAAAGCAGGTTTACATTCCTATAGGCCTATAAGGCGCCCTCCGTTGACTGGAATCCATAAAGCTCAACGTTTGTTTTGGTGTAATGAAAGAGCCAACTGGAATGATTAGTGGCGTACTGTGATGTTTAGCGATGAAAGCCGCTTTTGTCTTCAAAAAATTTTTTTAATTTTTAAAAAAAAACCCCCTTTTTTTTAAAAAAAAAATTTGGGAAAAAAAATTTTTTAAAAAAAATTTTTTTTTTAAAATTTTTTAAAAAGGGGGTTTTTTTAAATTTTTTTTTTGGAAAAAAAAAAAAAAAAAAATTAAAAAAATTTTTTTTTTTTAAATTTTTTTTTTTGTTTTTTTTAATTTTATTTTAAAATTTTTAAAATTTTTTTTTAAAAAATTGGGAAAACCAAAAAAAACCCCCCCTTTTTTCCCCCCCCCTTTTTTTTTTAAAAAAAAAATTTTTGGGGGGGCCCCTTTTTTTTTTAAAAAAACCAAAAGGGGGGTTTCCCAAAAAAATTTTAAAAAAAAAAAAAGGGAAAAAATTTTAAAAAAAAAAAAAAAAATTTTTTTCTTTAAAATTTAAAACCCCCTGGAAAAAAAAAAAAAATTTTTTTTTGGGGGTTTTGGCCCCCTTTTGGGGTTTTTGGAAATTTTTTTTTAAAAAAAAGGGAAATTTTTTTGGGGGGTTTTTTTTTCCCCGGGGGGAAAAAAAAAACCCAAATTTTAAATTTTTTTTTTTTTTTTGGAAAAAAAAAAAAGGGGAAAAAATTTTTTTTTAAAAGGAAAAAAATTTTTGGGGGGGAAAAAAAAAAGGGTTTTTTTAAAAAAATTTTTAAAAATTTTTTTTTAAATTTTCCCCCCCTTTTTTAAAAAAAAAATTTTAAAAAAATTCCCCCAAATTTTTTTTAAATTTAAAAAAAATTTTTAAAAAAAAATTTTTTTTAAAAAAAGGGGGGGTTTTTTTAAAAATTTTTTTTAAATAAAAAAATTTTTTTAAAAAACCCCTTTTGGAAATTTAAAAAAAAGGGGGGCCCCCCTTTTAAAAATTTTTTTTTTTAAAAAAACCTTTTTTTTAATTATTTTTTTAGAAAATTTTTTTTTTTTTTAAAAAAAAAGGGGTTTTTTTAAAAAAAAAAAAAAAAATTTTTTTTTTTTTTCAAAAAAATTTTTTTTTTTTTTTTTAAAAAAGGCCCTAAAACCCCAAAAAAAAAGAAAATTAATTTTTTTTTAAAAATTTAAAATTTTTTTTTTTTTTTTTTTAATTTTTTTTTTTTTTTTAAAAAAAAAAAAGGGGTTTTAAAGCCCCAAAAAAAAAACCCTTTTTTCCCCAAAAAAAAAAAAGGAAAATTGAAAAAAAAAAACAAAAAAAAAAACCCTTATAAAAAATTAAAAATTTAAAAAAAATTTTTTTTTTAAAGGGAATTTTTTTTTTAAAAAGGGAAAAAAAAAAACCCCTTTTAAATTTTTTCCCCCCCCTTTTTTTTTTAAAAAAAACCCCCAAAATTTTTTAAAAAAAAAAAAAAACCCCCAAAAAAAAAAAAATTTTAAAAAAACAAAAAGGTTAAAAAGGGGAAACCCCCCCCCCCGGGGGGGGGGGGTTTTTTTGATAAATTTTTTTAAAAAATTTTTTAAAAAAAAAATTTAAAAATTAAGGGGGGGCCCAAAAAGGGCCCCCAAAAAAATTTTAAAATTTTTGGAAAAAAAATTTTAAAAATTTTTTGAAAAGGGGAAAAAATTTTTTTTTTAAAATTTTCCCCCCGGGGGAAAATTTTTTAAAAAAAAAACCCCCTTTTTAAAAACCCAAAAAAAAAAAAATTTTTAAAATAAAAAAAAAAAAAAAATTTTTTTAAATTTTTTTCCCCCCCCCAAAAAAAAAAGGGGAAAAAAAAATTTTTTTTGGGAAAAAAGGTAAAATTTTTAAAATTTTTTTTTCCAAAAAATTTTTCAAAAAAAAAATTTTTTTTTTAAAAAAAAAAAAAATTATTTTTTTTTGGGAAAAAAAAAAAAAAAAAAAAGGGGAAAAAAAATTTCCCCCTTTTTAAAAAAACCTTTTTTTTCCAAAAAAACCAAAAAAAAAAATTTTTTTTTGGAGGGGAAAAAAAAAAAAAAGGGGTTTTTTTAAAAAAATTTTTAAAAATTTAGTTTTTTTAAAATTTATTTTTAATTTTTTTTTTTTTAAAAAAAATTTTTTTTTAAAATTTTTTTTTTAAATATTTTTTTTTTTTTTCCCCTTTAAAAAAATTTTTTTTTTTAAAAAAAAAAAAAAAGGGGAAAGGGAAATTTTTTTTTAAAAAAAAAAAATTTTTTTTCCCCCCAAAAAAAAATTTTTTAAAAAAAAATTTTTCCCCTTTAAAACAAAAATTTATTTTAAAAAAAATTTAAAAAAAAATTTTTTTTTTTTTAAATATTTGAAAGGAAAAAAAAATTTTGGGGGTTTTCCGGCTAAAATTTAAATTGTTTATTAAAAAAACGGCCCAAAAAACCCCTTTTTTTAAAAAAAAAATTTTTTTTTTAAAAAAAAAAATTTTTTTTTTAAAAAAAAAAAATTTTTTTTTTCCCCCCCCAAAATTTTTTTGGGGGGGAAAAAAAAAAAAAAATTTTTTAAATTTTATTTTTTTTTCCCCCCGGGGGGGAATGTCTTGTTTTTTTCCCTTTGGGGGTTTTTTAAAAAATTTTAAAAAAAAAAACGGAAAAAAGGGAAAAAAAATTTTAAAAAAAAAAAAAAAAAAAATTTAAAAAATTTTTTTTTCCTTTTTGTTTTTTAAAAATTTAAAAAAAACTTTTAAATTTAAAAAAAAAATTTTTTTTTTTTAAAAATTTATTTTAAAAAAAAAAGGGGAAATTTTTCCAAAAAAAGGGATTTTTGGGGGGGGGAAAAAAAAAATTTTTTTCCCCAAAAAAATTTTTGGGGTTTTTTTAAAAAAAATTTGGTGGGGCCCTTTTCTTTTTTTTAAAAGAAAAAAAATTTTTTTTTTTTTTTTTTTGGGGGGGGTTTTTTTTAAAAAAAAAAAAAAAAAAAAAAATTTTTTTTTCCCCCAAAATTTTGGGGGGAAAAAGGGGAAAAAAAAAATTCTGGGGGCCCCAAAACCCCCCAAAAAACCCCCTTTTTTAAAAATTTTAAGGGCAATTAAAAGCGTCGACTAATATTGTCAGTTTGTGGGAAAAATAAACATAAAACCCCTTTTAAAATTCGTTCGTTTTTTTAAAAAAGGGGGGGAAAAATTTAATTTTTTTTTAAAAAAAAACCCCTTTGGGGGTTTTTTAAAAAAAATTTAAAAAAAAAAAAATTTTTTTTGGGGGGGGCCCGGGAAAAAAAAAGGGGGGGGGAAAAAAAAAAAAAAAAAGGGGGGAAAATTTTTTTGGGGGGGTTTTAAAAACCCCCCCCCCACCTTTTTTTAAAAAAACGTAAAACCCCTTTTTCCCCCCTTTTTTTTTGGGGGAAAGGGTTTTTTTTTTTAAAAAATTTTTTTTTAAAAAATTTTTAAATTTTCCCCCCTTTCCCCCCTTTTTTTTCCCCCTTTTTTTTTAAAAAACCCCCCTTTTTTAAATTTTTGTTTTTTTTTTTTTTTTTTCCCCCTTTTTTTTTGGGGGGGAAAAACCCCTTTTTTGGGTTTTAACAAAAACCCCGGGGGTTTGGGGAAAAAAAAAAAAAAAAAATTTTAAAAAAGGGTTTTTGGGGGGGGGGGGGGAAAAATTTTTTTTTTTTTGGGAACCCCCAAAAAGGAAAAAATTTTTAAAAATTTTTTTTTTTTTTTAAAGTTTTTCAAAAAAGGGGGTTTTTTTTTTTTTTTTTTTTTAAAAAAAAGGGGTTTGGGAAAAAAAAACTTTTTAAAAAAAAAAAAAAAAAATTTTTTTTTTTAAATTTTTTCCCCAAAAAGGGGTTTTTTTTTTTAAAAAAAGGGAACTTTTAAAATTTTTTTAAAAAAAAATTTACCTTTTTTCCCCCCTTTTTTAAAAACCCCCAAATTTAAAAAAAAAAATTTTTTTTTTTTTTTAAAATTTAAAAAATTTTTTTTAAAAAATTTTTTTTTTTTCCCCCCCCCAAAAAAAAAAATTTTTAAAACCAAAATTGGAATTTTAAAAAAAATTTTTTAAAAAAAATTCCCTTTTTTTGGCCAAAATTTTTTTAAAAAAAATTTTTTCCAAAAAAATTAAAATTTTAAAATTTTAAAAATTTTTTTTAAAAAAATTTTTTTTCCAAAAATTTTTTAAAAATTTTTAAAAAACCCTTTCCAATTTGGGAAAAAAAAAAAAAAATTAAAAAAGGTTTAAAAAAAAAAAAGGAAAATTTGGGGCCCTTTTAAAAAAAAAGGAAAAAAAAAAATTAAAATTTTGGGTTTTCCCCTTTTTCCCCAAAAAATTTTTTTTAAATTTTTTTTTAAAAAATTTTTTTTTTTTTTTTTAAAATTTTTAAAAATTTTTTTTTAAAAAAAACCCTTTTCAAAAAAAAAGGGGGGAAAAAAAAATTTTTAATTTTTTAAAAAAATTTTTTTTTTTTTATTAATTTAAAAAAAATTTTTAAAAAATTTTTTAAAAAAAAAAATTTTTTCCCCCTTTTAAAAAATTTTTTTTTTTCCCCCAATTTAAAAAAAACCCCCCCTTTTTTTTTAAGGTTTCCCAAAACCCCAAATTTAAAGGGGGGTTTTAAAAAAAAATTTTTTTTTTAAATTTGGGTTTTTTTTTTAAAAGGGAAAATTTTTGGGGGGGGAAAAAATTTTTTTAAAAAAATTTTAAAACAAAAAAAACCCCTTTTTTTTTGGGGTTTTAATTTTTTTGAAATTTTTAAAAAAAAAATATTTTTAAAAAAAAATTTTTTTTAAAAAAAAAATTTTAAAAAAAAAACCCCCCCCTTTTTTTTTTTTTAAAAAAAAAATTTTTTTTAATTTCCCCCCAAAAATTTTTTTTTAAAATTTTTTAAAAAAAAATTTTTTTAAAAAATTTTTAAATTTTTAAAATTTTTTTTGGCCTGATTTTTTTTTAAAAAATTTTTTTTTTTAAAAAAATTTTTTTTTTAATTTAAAAAAAAGGGGTTTTTTTTCCAAAAAACCCCCGGGGGAAAAAAGGGGCCCCCCCCCAAAAAAAAATTTTAAAAAAAAAATTTTTAAAATTTTAAAAAAATTTTTAAAAAAAATTTTTGGTTTTTTTGGAAAAAATTTTTGGGAAGTTAAAAAAGGGGGAAAAAGGTTTTTTCCCCCCGGGGGAAAATTAAAAAAATTTTTTTTTCCCAAAATTTTTTAAAAATTTTTTTTTTCCCCAAAAAAAGTTTTGGGGGGTTTTTTTTTTCCCCAAAAAAAAATTTTTTTTTCCCCTTTTTTAAAAATTTTTTAAAAAAAGGTTTTTTTTTCCGGGGTTTTTTTAAAAAAATTTTTAAAAAAAAAAGGGGGAAAAAAAAAAACCAAAAATTTTTTTGGGAAAAAAAAATTTTAAAAAATTTTAAAAAAAAAATTTTTGGGGTTTTTCCCTTTTTGGAAAATTAAAAAAAAAAAAATTTTTTAAAATTTTTTTATTGGTTTTTCCCAAAAAAAAAAATTTTTTTTTTTTTTAAAAAAAAAAGAATTTTTTTTAAAAAAAAAAAAAATTTTTTTTCCCAAAAAATTTAAAAATTTTAAAAAGGGCCGGTTTTTTAAAATTTTTAAAAAAAAATTAAAATTTCCCGGGAAAATTTTTTAAAATTTTAAAAAATAATTTTTTAAAAAAATTTTTAAAAAAAACCCCGGTTTTTCCCAAAAATTTAAAAAAAAAAAAGGGGGGGGAAAAAAAAAATTTAAAAAAGCTCGAAAAATTTTTCGGAAAAAAAATTTTTTAAAAGGGAAAAAAAAAAATTTTTTTAAAAAAAAAAAAAAATAAAAAATTTTTAAAAAGGGGAAAAATTTTTTAAAAAAAAAAAACCCCCTTTGTAAAATAAAAAAAAAAAACAATTTCCCAAAAAATTTTTTAAAAACACCAAAATTTTTTTTTTCCCCGGGAAATTTAAAAAAAAAAGGTTTTAAAATTTTTATTTTTAATTTTTTTTTTTTTTTTTTTTTTTTAATTTTTTTTTTTTTTTAATTTTTTTTTTTAAAAAAAGGTTTAAAAATTTTTTTTTAAAAAAAAAAAATTGAATTTTTCCCGGTTTGGGGAAAAAAAAATTTTAAAAATTTGGGAAAAAAATTTTTTTTCCTAAAAAATTTTTTAAAATTTTTTTTTTTTTAAATTCCTTTAAATTTAAAATTTTTTAAATTTTTTTCCCCCCTTTTAAAATAAATTTTAAAATTTAAAAAATTTTTAAAAAAAAAAAAATTTTTAAAAATTTTTTTTTTTTAATTTAAAATTTTTTAAAAATTAAAATTTTTTTTTAAAAAAAAAAAATTTTTTTTTTTTTTTTTTTAAAAAAAAAAAATTTTTTTAAACCCAAAATTTCCCTTTAAAAAAAATTTTTTTTAAAAAAAAAAAAAAAAAAAAAAAAATTTTTTTTTTAAAAAAATTTTTTAAAAAAAAAAATTTTTTTCTAATTTTTTTAAAAAAAAAAATTTTAAAAAAATTTTTAAAATATTTCCCTTTTTCAAGTTCCAAAACCCAAATTTTTTTTTAAATTAAAAAAAAAAAAAAATTATAAAAATAAAAAAACCCCCAAAAAAAATTTTTAAAAAATTTTTCCCTTTCCAAAAAATAAAAAAGGCAAAAAAAATTTAAAAAAATTTAAAAAAAAATTTTTTTTAAAAAAAAAAAAAATTAAAAAAATTTTTTTTTTTTAAAAATTTTTTTAATTTTTTTTTGGGGGAAAAAAAAAAAATTTTTTTAAAAAAAAAAACCCCCAAAAAATTTTTTTTTTTAAAATTTAAAACCAGTTTTAAAACCCCCCCTTTTTTAAAAAGGGGAAAAAAAAACAAAAACCTTTTTTTAAAAAAAAAATTTTTTTTTTTTTTTTGCTTTTTAAAATTTTTTTTTTTTTTTAAAAAAACCCTTTTTTTTAAACCAAACCCCCAAAAGGGGAAAAAAAAACCCCCCAAAAAAAATTTTTTTTTGGGGTTTTAAAAAAAATTTTTTTTTTTTCCAAATTTAAAACCCCTTTTAAAAAAGGGGGGTTTTTTTGGTTTTAAAAATTTCTTTCCCAAAATTTTTTTTAAAATTATTTTAAAAAAAAAAAACCCCCTTTTTTTTTTCCCCCCCCTTTTTTTTTTTTTTC
Organism: Listronotus oregonensis; assembly: GCA_019359885.1. NCBI lineage: Eukaryota > Metazoa > Arthropoda > Insecta > Coleoptera > Curculionidae > Listronotus > Listronotus oregonensis. The sequence continues at coordinate 73,688 of JAHBCN010000316.1, forward strand.
CTTTTCCCCCTTTTTTTAAAAAAAATTTTTTTCCCTTTTTTTTTAAAAAAAACCCCCAAAAATTTTTTTGGGAAAAAAAAAATTTAAAAAAACAAAAAATTTTTTTTTTTTGGGTTTTTTTTAAAGGGGAAAATTTTTTTAAAAAAAAAAATTTTAAAATTTTTTTTAAAAAATTTTAAAAAAATTTTTTTAAAAAAAAAAAAAGGGGGGGGGTAAACAAAATTTTTTTTTTTTGAAAATTTTTAAAAAACCAAAGGGAAAAAAATTTTTTTAAAAATTTTTTCCCCAAAAAAAAGGGGGAAAAATTTTTTTTTTAAAAAAAATTTTTTTTTTTAAAGTTTTAAAAATTTTTTTAAAAAAATTTTTTTTAAAAAAAAAAATTTTGGGGGTTTTTTAAAAATTAAAAAAATTTTTTAAAAAAAATTCAAAAACCGTTTTAAAAAATTTTTTACCCAAAAAAAAAAGGGGAAAAATTTTTTTTTTTTAAAAAAAAAAAAATTTTTTTAAAATTTGGGGAAAAAAAAATTTTTAAAAAAAATTTTTAAAAAAAAAAATTTTTGGGTTTTCCCCTTTTTTTAAAAAAAAAATTAAATTTGGGAAAAAAAAAATTTTTTTTTTTTTTTTAATTTTGGGAAATTTTAAAAAATTTTTTTTAAAATTTTTTAAAATTTTTTTAAATTTTTAAATTTTTTTTTTAAAATTTTTGGGTTTTTTAAAAAAAAAAACCCTTTTAAAAGGTTTTAAAAGGAAATTTTTTTTTTAAAAAAAAAATTTTTAAAAAAAAAAAATTTTTTTTTTTTCCCTTTCCCGGGGGAAAAAAAAAAAAAAAAATTTTTTTTTTTTTTTCCCAAAAAAAAACCCCTTTTAAAAAAAAATTTAAAAATTTTTTTGGGTTTTAAAATTTTTTTCCAAAAAAAAATTTTTAAAAAAAAAAATTAAAAAAAATTTTTTTTTTGGGGTTTTTTTTTTAAAAAAAAATTTTTTAAAAAAATTTTTTATTTTAAAAAAAAATTTTAAAATATTTTAAAAAGGGGGGAAAAAAAACCCCGGGGTTTGGGTTTTTTTGGGGGGGAAAAAAAAAAAAAAAATAAAAATTTTTAAAAAAAATTTTTCCTAAATTTTTTAAAAAAGGGAAAAAATTTTTTTTTAAAAAAGAAAAAAAAAAAATTAAAATTTTTTTTCCCCCCTTTTTTTTTTTTTTTTAAAAAAAGGGGGAAAAAAAAAAATTTTTTCCCCCTTTTTTTTTAAAAAAAATTTTTTTTTGGGGGGGGCCCCAATTTTTCCCCCTTTTTTTTTAAAATTTTTTTTAAAAACAATTTTCCCCCCAAACCCCCCCCTTTTTTCCCCCAAAAAAAAATTTTTTTAAAAAACCCCCCCGAATTTTTAAAAAAAACAATTTTCCCCTTTTTTTTTTTCCCCCCCCAAAAAAATTTTTTTTAAAGGGGAAAACCCTTTTAAAAAAACCCTTTTTTTGAAATTTTAAAATTTTTTTTTGAAAAATTTTTTTTAAATTTTTTTTTAAAAATTTTTTTTTTAACCTTTAAAATTTTTTTTTTTTTAAAAAAAAAATTTTTTTTAAAAAGGGGTTTTTTTTTAAAAATTTTTTTTAAAAAAAAAAAAGGGGTTTTAAAAAAATTTTTAAATTTTTTTAAAAAAATTTTTTTTTTTTTTTTTTTTTTCAAAACCCCCAAAAAAGGGTTTTTTTTTTGGGGTTTTTTTTTTTTAAATTTAAAATTATTTTAAAAAAAATTTTTTTTTTTTGGGGGTTTTTTAAAAAAAATTTTTTTTTTTTTTAAAAAAATTTCCCCAAATATCATAGTATTATTAAAGAAAAAACCTGTTAATAATTAATATTGTATAAAAAAAATAGAAGGCACATAACTATAATAAATAAAATCATATTTTCTCCTTTAATTTTTTTTCATTTTTAAAATATTTAATGTAGTAGGTAGGTATCATCGAAAGGTTCGTCGTGTTTCCTTTAGTATTTAATTTCAAAAATTGAATTACATTTATATTTTTTACTATATCTTATGCATATTGATGTATCAATAAATTTTTGTTCGTCAGAAAAAAGCAGTTTTTCGTTTCCCCCCAATTTTCCCCCCATTTTTTCTATCCCTTCTGGCAAAAATCCAAAAATCCGTTTCCGTCACAAAAGTGTTTTTAATATGGCGGATTCAAAACCCCCTTTAGATTAATAAACTCTGCCCCAGACAAAACTATCTCAAAACTGATGACTTTTTAATAATTGCCTAATAGAAAAAGTCCTCTTTGCTCGAATGGATAAATTTTTTGGGTCTTTTGCCAAAAAATTGTCATAAGTTTAAAAAAATTTTTATTTCCCCCAAAATTTTTAAAAAATAAAATTTTTCTACCCAAAGGAAAATCCGGAATTTTTCCGGAATTTGCTTTTTTTTTACTCTTGATTTTTCCTTAACCCCCTCTGCCAGCAGTTGTCGGTTTTCTCAAAAATGTTTTACACTTTTTTATTAAAGTTAAGCAGACCATTGAGGTGGGGATCAGATCAATATCTTACGGATTTAATGGCTGTTACTTTTTTGGGTTTCATTCATCCTTGTAATTTTTTTAAATTTGGAGTGATATGCGCACGACGTAAAATCCAAAAACTTTGTTAAATTGAAATTTTTGAATAAGGGATTTTCTCTTCCCTTTTCTACCTTATTGGTTGGGACGAAAAAGATTTATATATTTATAATCTATTTTCCATAGCCTAACGCTAACTTTCTTTCTAAATTTTTATAAAATAAAAAAATCTATTTAAACCAGTAAAATTCAAAAAACTGGACGCATCGCTCTACTAACCATTAAGCTTATTGTCTAAAGTTTTGTTTCTATATGGAACCAAATTTTTTTTAAATTTTTTGGGAAAATTGTCTAAATGTTCTTTAAGTATTTAATAATTAATCGTATTTTTGTAGGTAATATAAATATTACTGTCTTTGTTTTTAAGCAAAAATTTTAGCACACTCTTTCTTAACCAATTCCTATCAAAGGTTTTTAAATTATTTTTTTCTCAGCTAAAAAGTTTTTCAAAATTTCTCTTTTCGTTATAAATGGACATCCTACGAAAGGGTTTCAAAGGAACCAGAGTAAAGTGTATAAAGTGATTAAAAAACCCAAAGAGTGGTGATAAAAATGATTGGTGAATGGTTTATTGGAAATTAGCTAAAAAGTCAAGGTAACATCTAAACTTTTTATAATATAAAAAATGTCCAGTGGTGACAAGTAATGGAATTTCTAAAACAAATTTTCTAAATTTTACTGACTTATCTTGTGTTTTTAACAACGTTATATATTAACTTTTCTTTTTTTTTTTGTAAATTTAAATTGATTAAATTCGGTATTGTCTGTAGTAAGATATGTTTCAATTTAAAAAATATTTTTTTGCCTATTTAAAATAATTTTAATTTTTCTTTTTTTTTGGTTTGTTTAAAATAAACTTGATTTTAAATTTTAAGGTAAATTTATACTTTCAATAACATAAAATTTTAGACTTCCTTATCTTTTTTTTTTGGGGGTTTGTGATTATCTCCAACCGTTTCGGGTAACTAAAACTATTCTTAAAAGCTGACCTTTAACTATCCGTTGTCCCCCAAATTGACGACTTGTTTTGGTTCGCAACGGCCCAAATTCGAATGTCTTCTGGGTTTGCTAAATACATTTGATTGTTTCAATTATTCAGCTTCTTTAAATTTTTTTTCTTCCGTGGGTTTCTTTATAAAAATTTTTGTTCCAACCATTGTATGGTGTTTTTTTGACCATGCGTGTTCGGCAATCCCATTTCGACATTTCACCTCGTCCCGGTTTTTTTTTGTTCTTTAACTCTAATTTCTAGTGGTTTTTTTTGGGGATAAACATAACCGAAACGTTGTGTATCAATTAACAAATAAAGACAATGGATTCCCCAAAATTTTGGTTTTTTGAAACCATAACATCGTCAAATTTTAAATAAATTTATACTCTTTTTTAATTGTATATACCTATTTGTGATATTGACAATTTTTTCTTAGGGTGATGTTGATATTGATTCAATTTATCTTTAACCAAAGCATAGTTTTCGGTAATTTTCTAATAGTGAAACCCCCAAAGATTAAAGGTTTTCCCCCCACTAGCATTTCCCCTGGGCTTAGCCCCCCGAATTTTCGCGATTTTGGATGATTACGGGTTTTAGATTGAGACGCAACAAGCAAAACCAGTAAAAAAATCCGACCGTAATGCTATGCATTTTTTTTCACGCTCAAAAAATTGAGTTGATTAGAAATATAAAAACAGACAATATATTTTTTAGGTTTATCAAACACCTTAATTCGATTTGTCAATTTATCTCGTTAATTTAACTTTGTGTGAGATAATGCCCCAAAAAAGAAATAATTTGTCGGGGGAATGCCGGGGAAAAGAAAAGGTTTTTTTTTTTGCCATTATTCCCTAAAAAGGGCCTCTGTTTCTTAACTTTAAATTTAATTTATAAATAGTCCATTTTTTTATTTTTATTTTTGAAACTACTGATCAGGAATTCTTCCCTCAGGAATTGAAAAAAATATTTATTTACCGATCAGTACTTTGTAAACATCAACTACAGAAGACATAATCTAACCAGTAAAGTTTCTATATTTGTGCGTGCAAGAACTATTATTATCTTTTGGAAAAACAAATTTTTTTTAAACGTTTTAAAAAAAAACTAGTTTTTTTTTAATAATATCTTTATTTTTTTTTAAAATAAATTATTTCAAAAATCACAATTTAATGATAATAATACAAAAAAAAACTACAAAACATATCTAACAATAATACTTTCATTTAAAGAAGTACCACATACATACATTGTATATTTTTTCCATAAGTAATCTAAAATTTGTTCATTATACATAGGTTTACTAAAAAAATAATATCGTCTATTCAGTAGTAAATAATAATATCATTATTAACTGCTTTGACTTTTTTTTAAAATTTTTAAAAAAAAAGGCACATGACTATTTAATTTGTACGGGGTAAAAAACAGCTGGCGAAACAATCGCCAGAGCGCTGTCGGGGGGAAATTGAATATAAAGGTATGTTTCCTTCCACGCGGCCGCCGCATGCGGCGGGATACTTAAAACCGAAAGCACTCCTACTCATGTTTTTAAAGGCCTAGTTTGTTCCGGCGGCCTCGTATGCGTCCAACGACTGCGATTGATGCGACTGGACTGCTGAAGTAGCCGTGTAGCCGCAGTGGGGGCCGTTGATATTTTGTTTGTGTTGTTTTGGTGAAATTTTGTTTTTTTTTAAATTGTGAAAATTGAAATTTTTTTTTTTAAATAAGGTCCTGGTTTTTATTACGTTTTTAAGATTTTTTTGGGCTTTAATTCCCAAATCCAATGATGTTTTGTTTTATTAGAAGAATAAATTTTAATTTTTTCCCAAAAGATCCTCCCAAAAAATCATTGTCGGGGAAAAGAATCACTCTAGCATATTGGTTTTTTTGGACATTGCCATTTTTAAATTTTTCTAATAAGTGCAATCATTAATTGGGTTGGGGAAAACAAAAACCCCTAAAATAAAAAAAAAAACCCAGGGCCGTTTTTAAAAAAAAGTTGATGATGACAGCTCAAAGACGAAACGTCTGTGTAAAAAAACTAATAACACTATCTTGTAAACAAAAAAAAGTAGCAATGGGAATGTAAAATTTATTTTTTTTCCTTTCAAAAAAGAGTCATAATAAAATAAATAAAATAAAAAAAAAATAGCGAATAATTTTTTTTTTAAAAGTTTGAAAAATTCGAAATTTTAAATTTTAAATGGATTTTGATTAAACAAATTGCGCAACTTTTCCCCCATTTAACCGACCTCGTATCTTTTAATTTCCGAGATCCTTATGATAAGGCTCGAATTTGGGACATCCTGTACAGATTTACCTTAAAACAATAGCTAATTTTTCCCCTGGGGTTATTCAATATTGAACTGTTTATGGCTTGGAATTTATATCGTCTTTTTTTAAGTCAAGAATAAAATTAAACTGTGCTTTATTAGGTCTAAATTATTCTCTAAAAAATTTTCTTCCCCATCGCATCTTTACTTACATATTGAAATTTTTAGGGGCATCCATGTTACAGGTTGGCTAATTGTAATAGTATTTCGTCATCCTCCTCTTCTTCTAATAATAAATATATTTCTAGATCATTCATCCCACTTTTACCAAAAAATTTTTCCTTTTCTAATACTTTTGCTATCGCCCCGTTTAGCCGCGGCTAAAAAAAACCCCCGATTAAAGGGGCCGCATGCGCAGTCGCTACGGGCCCGGGAAGGAACCCATACCTTAATACGTCATAAATTTTTGACTTATTTATTGTTACTTTTTTTTAAATTTTAAATTTTAATTAAAAAAGTTTTTTTTACCCAAGACGTAAAAAAACACTTTTTTTTTCGTACAAATGAAAAAAATTAAAAAACTTTTAAACCCCCCTTAGGTGTAAAATATTTTTAAATTTATTCCAACTTTCTAACGTTACTTTAAAAATTAAGATACGTTTTAAAAGAATTCGCACCTTAAAAGTTATGCAATACATATTTTAAATATTTTATTTTATATTAAAAATTTTTTTAAAATTTTTTTTTCAAAAGACAATTTGCTAGCCATAAATTTCCATTCCTCTCCCGTTACAATTAAAAAAAATTTTTTTTAGCCAATTTTTCCATATAAAATCTGGAAAAAGCTAAATTAATAGTACAGTTTTGGTTTTTATTTTTAAGTAACTTTTTTTTTAAAAATTAAAATTTTTGCTGTTAAATTTTTGTGAATCAAAAAAAATAAGCATGAATACGCAGCAGTTTACGGAAAATATTCCTAAAGGTTTAACATACATAAACATACAATTAGTAAAATAACCTAGTTCTATGATTTTTGCCGCTTTGGACTCGAATTCCGTTATAATGTTTTAACTTTTAGATTTTAATTCCTTCGTACCGCTAAAGGTAAAATTGACGTCACAATTGCTTAGCGGATGGATGTCGGGCATTTTGGGACTCGAAGGTGTACCCACACCACTGTCTGTAAAATTAAATCCATATTAACATATTAATTAAAAATAACAATATGGAAATTTGCAACGCCGTCGGCCGGGGGGATCAAGGGCTTGCGTTTTAAAAAATCTAGGAAACCCCAAAAATAGCGACACTGTACAAGGTTATCCAACGAGGACTAGACAGGGTTTTTTTGACTCACCTGACTTTTATAAAAAAATAAATAGCCATCATATATAATTTTTCCCTTAATCCGAAATGATTAATGTAAATAATTGAACATCAAATAAAACTGATGAGTCATTTTGATATTTTTTTAAATGGAATGCCATATTTTTTATGTGATTATCCGATTCTTCGTATATCTTTTGTCAAAATTATATTTTTTTAATTTAAAATGGTCCATTTTCTACTTTAAATTTAAGAAATTTCGTCTGGCATTAACACCTAAAAATTGAACGGATACCTGTTTACTCTTTAAGTAGTAGTAGTGTGACTAACCAAACTAACCACAACAAAAAAAATAAAATTTAAAAGTTGTTTATATTTTTCATGAATTGGAACAAAAAGTTAAAAAATGGAAATTCATTAGAAAATCACAATTTTAAAAATTTTATGGTAAAATTTTCTTTACGGACACCACGCCATTTTCATAATTTTCATCGGGGGTATTTTGGGGCGGGATCACGAATCAAAAATTCTTTTTCCGGCAACCTCTGGTTTTTAGTTATACCTCCAATAACTGGAAAATATTGCTTTTAAAAGACAAAAAGGTTATATAAAGTTTTTTTTAAAAAATGGTTAATATCTGATGTTACGCCTTTTCTTGATTATTCGCTGCTTGACACCCAATTTTGACTTCAGATTCAGGTTTATTGGAAAAAAAATACTCCAGAAAACCCTAGTCCGACACCCAGCACACACAACTTCTTTTTTTGTGGGCCTGTGTTTTTTTAGAAATTAAATTGTGGTATATTTTTTTGTGTTTCTAATTTAATTAATTCTGGCCTAGTAAATTGACTAAAACTTTTTGACCCCCCCTACTTTTTTTTCTTGCGGCGGCCGTGGAAATAAGATATTTAGTGAAAAAAATATATACAACAATGAAATGAAGCCACCTAACCTAGGATAAAAAATCAACGTATTCGAAAAGGTTATTTTACATATTTTTTAAAATAGAAATGTTAAGTCTACACCTTATTAAAGATACATTATCTTGGCTGTATAGGCAAATGTGAGTAAGGAAGAAACCAATGATAATATTATATTTAAAACTAAAATGTATAAAAAATCTACATATACAGGATGGTCTTAAAAAAAGATTATAGATATAGATATTATCTTTATATTATATTATTATTAGACAACTATCTAGTCTTTGAGATATTATTATTATAATTAAAAGTAAGTTTTTAAATAATCCTAAAGTAAGCAAACATAATCAGTTAAACAATCTATAAACGAATTCCCCCTTCCAGATAAGTTAAGTTAAGTTTTTCTTAACCGCCCCCCCTCTCCCTCGGGACCTTTAAGTAATTTATAAATGGCCCCTAACCTCCTTTTTTTAAACTCGGTAAAGAATGAAGTAATAATAGGTTTAGAACATATTGGGTCCACTTGGTCCATTCTGGGAATAGGATACTCCACTTTGACTCCATGAACGCAGATCGCCTGCAACAAAAAAAAAACAAAAATTAAAAATATTAATCTACGTTTCGATGGCAAGTCGGCTACCATTGTGAAGATAAAATTAAACTAAATTTTAAGAAATTTTGTTTTAATAACTTAGGAAATTCTGAAAGCTTTTTACTTTTTATGACCTTTTGTTATAAATGGCATTGGTTTATTTGACTGGTATATTTATAGTATTCAAAAAGACAAAAAAGGTGGTATGGTGTGTTATTTGGTTTTAAGTTTACTTATTTATTTATTTTTTATAAGATTCTTGTAAATGTAATACATTCTATATAGGTAAAACATCCAGGCCTCTAGCCAAACGCATAAAAGAACATAGAACATACATTAAAAACACACAATTTTACAAATTAAAAGATTAACCGTTTAATAACCACATAATAAATTAATGCTTTAGCATTTTAGCAAAGAAAACTTGTTCAAAAAAAGTAAAAAAAAGGGAAAGTGCATCAATTTTATTAAATAAAAAATTGTCTAGCATTAATATTTTTAATTTAAATTTTAAAACATAGTTACCTATGCTTGATGCTGAAGTAAACAAGGAAAACTTAAAATCCATTAACACCTTTCCCCTTTGTGTCTTTTTAAATACTATAAATATACCAGTTAAATAAACTAATGTCATTTATGACAAAACGTCATAAAAAGTTAAAAGCTTTCAGAATTTTTAAAGAACAATTTCTTAAAATTTATTTAATTTTATCTTGACAAGGGTGGCTTGCCACCGAAACGTAGATTAGTATTTTTAATTACGGTTTTTTTAAGGTTTTCTTCTTTTTTGTTACAGGCCATCTGCAAGTTTATAGAGATCAATAGAGCTGAGCAGGCTCAGCTCGCTATACCCCGGGACTTGGACCGAAGTGGTCCCAGTTTCTAAAAAATTTTAAGGGAAGTACTCCCAAATAAAACATATCAAAACATGAATCCTCTACAAAACTATAGAACCTATTTACAATTTAGAACCTATTGGTACAATACAAAAGAAAACTTACCTATCGAATGATGGAGAACATTTTCTGTTTTCAATTTTAACTGAATTACTGTCTGAATTTTTCCGGTTTTTTTTCAAACTCGGAATTTTGATGTCTATTCGGTTGGCGAACAGGTTATTCTGGCTATTATGTATCCTTAAAATAATTTTTAAAAATGGTTATTTTAAAATATTGCGGTTTAAAGAAAATAAATGAAGATTTTGCAGTTTTTATTATGTTTTGGAAAATGTAAAGTCGTTTGGCATGGTTTTCTATGGCACGACGCAACCTTCGAAAAATGTATGTTGAATCATGGAGGACAATGTCCCAATGATTTTCTTAAAAAAGGGTCGACACAAACGAACTCAAGAACTAGAATTAACGCAACGCCCCTTTGTAGGCAGGGTGTTTGGTATAGTGATCTGTTTGTGTTTTTTGGAAAAGCATAAACGAATTGCCAGATCTCAAAAATTAAAATCAGAAGTATCTTAAAATTAATAAAAATTATTAAAAAATATTGGTTTTTGTGTTAATATAGGCAACATCGATTTAAATATAAACATTTATTGATATGACAGTTCCAAGATCCGATTGCACCGGCAACAAGGTTGATTTGGACAGCTGCCTTTTTTAGTTTGATAAAAAAATTATATTAAATCAGGTATTGTACGGCACTTCGACGTCATTTTATCTCTTTCTATAAGGTTGTATTATTTAATTACCCCGTTTTGAAACTGACTCGACCCAAAATCAAATTGGGCATCAAATGAATACATACCCCTTTGTCCCCGAATAAAAATAAAAATTGTTTTCTGGTTTTAAAAAATATTTTTTTAAAATAAAGGTTATGATTTTAAAAAATGTTTTTATGGTGAATGTAAACCAAAAAGTTATTATTTCCGGGTGATGTTCACTGTGTTTAATCAACTTGGATGAATTTAAAAGAACTCTCTTCCTCCCCTTTAATTTATATTAATTGAAACGTGGTTTGTTTATTTTTTTTTTATCCAGAATTAATTAGTCGGCATTCTCAGTGCTTTAGACAACAATTAGAAAAAATTATAGGCGAAATGTTCTGTGTTTTCGTGTTTTTTAAGGTTTAGAAATATAAATTGCCCAAAATAGCCCGCATTTTCATTGAAATTAAAGGCAAATTACTGCTTGGTTTATTATAATCTTAAAAAAAAATTTACCCCCGTTTTGAAGGTTTACTTAAAGTATAAAAAGACCAATCAGGAGAAAATTTAAAATTTTCAGTAAATAAAATTTATGCAAAAAAAAGTTAAAATTATATTTACTATTTTTAAGATTAACCTATTTATTTTTTTTCAGAAATTCTCGTTAACTTACCTTTGTTGTTCTAAAAATATTACTATGCGAATCTGAAAAGAAATGTGACTTTTATCCGTAGATCCAGTCAGGCGATTTTTCCACTGGTTCTTAAGATTTGGCTTTTTAAAATTATCTGGGCATTTGTGTTTAAACTATTTGATCGAGTCATTGGATCCAAAACTTGTGGGTAAGCCAATTTTTCTAAAATAAAATATCCAAAAAAAACTTTGTTTATTTTTACTTGAATATATGACCCGGAATTAGGTAATTTCGTAAAATATCTATTTTTAAAAGGTTAGTTGGTTACCAGAAAAAGTGGTGTCTTAAAGTAATATATCTAATATTAGGAAAATATTTTAGTTGAAAAAGTCAAATTTTCTTATAAAAAATTTGGGTAAAATTTTCTTTAAACGGCAGGACCCGTTTTCATGATTTTTGCATCGGGGTTTTTGGGGCGCTAATCACGAATCTAAAATCAGTTTCTTTTGGCAACCTCTGCTTTTTAAGTTATGAGGCCTCCAAGTGGACTAACCTTAAAATGCACATTTTCCTAATTTTTTTTCTTCTTGAAACTAATTACCATTAACTGATTGATTGATTGATTATTTATTAAACGAATATACTTAAATTTACAAAAGTGTATTGCTTATTTTTAGTAAAAACACCCCAAATAATCCTGTTTTAATTTTTTTTTTTAACTTCAATATAAAATAGGCAACCAGATATCATCTACATGTCTTAAAGGCAGAGAAAAGTGAATTCATTTGAGGTCCATATTTACTAAAAATAGACAATAAATTATAGTAAATTTTATGTTATTATTTAATATATATGTGCCCAATCAGTGTATGTTCTCATTTGATGGTAATCAGTTTCAAAAAGGGAGAATTTTGAGGTTATTACACTTGAACCCCATAACTCAAAATCGAAGGTTGCTCGAAAAAAATAATTTTTGATTTGTGATCGACGCCCCAAAAAACTTCCTATGCAAAAATTCATGAAATGCAAATAACATAACTTCTATTGTAAATCCCAGATCAGATCCTCTTTAGAATATTGTTTTTCTTCCAGGAATGGCGTCTCCTACACATTTATGACTTTTTAGAGAAGAGCTGTTCTCTTATTAATGATCCCACACTTACAGAGGGGGGTTCCTTCTCTACCCACCGACGAGCTGTAGGGGATTTGTCCTCAGTAATTCCTCAGTAATTCCTTCTTTGGCAGCTCTTTGTTCATTCCTTTATCCCCAGAGTGTTTAGATTATGGCTACTACCCGCAGAAGTTTTCCTTTTCCCCAAATCACCAAATATTTAAATCCCGTGTAAATAAACTCCCTATTACCACACTTCGGACACCCACGGTACGTTAGTATAGCCTTAGCCTTTGTGGACTGTCCCAAGATAAAAAAATATCCGTAAAGTAAAATTTTACCACAATCTGTGTTATAAATAAGTCTCATTTAAATTGATTTTTACTTAATGTATTTTATGCGAAAATTATTTAAACATTTTTTAATGTTTATTATAAATAATAAACATTTCACTTAATGAAACTTACCTGTACTAAGGTTTGACCTAAAGCCTATCTGGGGCATCATTCTATTTTCTTTTCTTTCAACATTTTCAATAAATTATTTTGTCCTTTTGCTTCGCATTTCTTTCGTTCAGACAGCGAAATCTGCGACATAATCCCTCAACTTCATCTGGAATCTCTATGTCAACCTATATGGATATTTGACAATTATTTGAACATCTTTACATTCGTTAAACGATAGTTATTTAGCAACTGTTCTATTTTGTAATTTAACTAAAGTTTTTAACTGTGTAAATAATTTTATTCCGTTAAAAATGTGAGTTTATGGATTTTGTGCTTTAAATTATTTCAATAATATCTTTCAAAAAGATCACAAATTGTACGTTTAAATAATGTTTCCTCGGAAGAAATATTAATTGTGGTATTCTTTCTGTTGAAGCGGTGATGACTCTTATGTTAATCAGGCGAGCTCGTGAAAAAACATGGGGCCTTAAACCAAACATGGTTTATTGGTTATACACTATGGCGATAAGGCCTATGATAACATACGCATCACTGGTATGGTGGACAAAAATGCGACAAAGAACTGCTGTTACAGAGTTGGCCAAGAAACAGAGACTTGCTTGCTTAGCTATAACGGGGGCAATTAAAACAACCCCAACAGCAGCCATGGAATGTCTCTTAGACCTTCCACCACTTAACCTCATAGTGATGGAAGAGGCAAGAACGGGCTACTTTCGACTGCAACAAAAACCAACTGGTGCCTACGCTAGTTTAGGACACAACAACATAAAAAAGTCGGTTGGTGGCAACATCCTGGATGAAAAAAGACTAGATGTTTACCCAATACTTATTTAACAAAAATTTCGAGGTAAAAATTCGATCCCCCGGTACGGTAAAAGAGATTATCTGGTTTACGAATGGTTTTAAAACTGAGCAGGGAACTGAAACGGGCGTGTACAGTGAAATGAGGAATTTACAATTATCCATTCTACTAGAAACATACAGTTCCGTATTTCAAACGGAAATATATGCTTTACTGTACTATGCAAAAGAAAATAACAGGAAGGCTTATAAAAACAAGCGGATCTGCATAAGAGACAGCCATGCATCACTAGGGGTACTAGTAAACTCCAAGAAAACGTCTAATCTAACATGGGAATGCCAAAAAGAACTGAAAGAACTCAACAGGGTAACTCTCTTGTGGGTACCAGGACATTTGAAAATAAAAGGCAATAAAAAAGCGGATGAGTTAGCAAGACATGGATCATCCACACCATACTTTGGACCAGACCCTGCCCTTGGAGTGACCAAAACCACAGCACGAGAGCAAATCAAGAAATGGATCCTAAACAAAGACGAGAAATATTAGGGGTCAGTAGAATAAGACATGGAAAAAGCTTAACAAGGGGCCCATCCAAAAGGACGAAGGAAAAACTACTCAGCAAAGTAGGAAGAGACTTCTCATAACAGTAGGGTTGCTAACATGGCATGATAACCTAAGGAGACACCTACACAAGATAGGCTCATACAATGGGGACTTAAGTTGCAGAATGTACAACGAGGGGGAAGAAACAGCTTACCATATCCTGTGCGAATGTGAAGTGTTGAATCACAAAGGACAGGCATTATTTGGGCAACCGAAAATGAGCCCACAGGAATGTTTCGACCAACCAATCTCGGGGATATACAGACTTGAAAAGGAAACAAGACTAATAAAAGGATTGGTATAAAAAATAATGGGAGATTAGGCACAAAAAGCCCAAGAGGCTGCGCTGCCTCCGGTAGTGAATTAAGACGGCTTCCAGGGAAGAAGAAGACGATGGTTCTGTTCTTAGACTTTTATTTATTTTTATGTTATATAAATAATTTAGGTTTACTTAATATAAAAGAAACATTTACAATGTTTGCGGATGATTTACCTATTTTATAGAATTACAAATATACAAATTCTTTATATCATGTAATTTAAAATGATATGTTAAAAACCAAATCATGGTGTAAATCTAACTTGTTTTTGTTTAATATAACTAAAACTAATATCTAAGCATTTTAATATGTACAGTGACTGAAATAAAATTTCGTACACTTAGGTTAACATTTTATGTCAATTTTGAATATTTTGGTAAACTTGGCTTTTTACCTTTTTCTCACCTTAATTAATATTCAATAAAATACATGACTCCAAAATAAATATATAGTTTATTTTATTCAAATATTAAAGAATAAACACTGGCTTAATATTTGAAAGCGGCATTTTTTCCACTAATAAGTTTAAACGTGTGGCATTGATGTAATCAGCATTTGTGCATGGTGAACATTGCAATTATTCCAGGTTTCTTCAATTTTATTCCACAAATCATCACTGTTTTGTGGATGGAAACATTGTTCTTGTTAATTTCCTTTACGATATATCCCCAAACGTTTTCGATTGGATTGATATCAGGGCTTCTTGAGGGCCAAGGTAACAATGAAATGTTATTTTCCAGTAGCCAGTCCGAAACTCTCCTTGCTATATGGACGGGGCAGTTGTCATGCTGGTATATAAAATTTTCTTGTTCAAATATATTCTTTACCGATGGCAACATAACATTTTGGAGTATGTGTATATAAGCTTGACTATTAAATCTTTCTCGAATACGGTGGCATATGCCTAGCCCTCTGAAAGACCTATACCCCCATACATTAACAGAAAATCTTCCACTTGTTTTAACATGTTGGGTATATCTTTCTTCGTACCGTGTATTTTGCCGCCTATACACTCTAATCTTCCCCTATAATAAGATTGAAAAATCTTCTCATCGGTAAATACTACCCTTTCCCAAAAATCCATACCTTGCGGTAAATATTCCAGTGTAAACCCCATTCTTTGCTCTTTATTCATATCGATCAAAAATGGCTTTTTAGCAGCTACACTGCTTCTCAATTCCAATTTTTCCTAATACGATTTCTTGCCGTTCTTACTGTCCCAGGAAAATTAGTTTGGTTGTGTGCTTCTACAGCTGTCTGAAATGGATTGTTTCGCAAAAAATCTATCAGACAATTATCTTGATTTTCGTTTGATTTTTTTCTTCTACCACTTTTAGCCCTTCTCTCCAATGATCCTTATTTTCCCATTTAGTTCTGAGGCTTTGAATAGTGCTTCTTGGTTTCCCAACTTGCTGAGCTATTCTTCCCAGAGAAACACCTTCTTCGAATAGGGTAATTACTCTCGCCTTCTCTAGTTCATTCATTTTCCAAAATTAAAAAAAGTAAAATAATATAGTTTTGAAATGTGTGGCAGATAACAATTTGTCAAATAAGGTATATTTCCAGGTGATCCAGGTACGCAAAAGCCAACATCACACTGGGAAAAATTAGGTGTACGAGTAACACATTTTTTAATAATAAAGTTATAAAATTGTCTCCATGTACTAAATTTTTATTAATTTATGTCGATAATAAACTTCCTGATAACAAAGCTGATATCCCGAACTGTTAAACAATTAAATAAAATACTTACAAAAAACTTGTGTTCCGATTTTCAAAAAAAAATCATTAAAAAAGTCATATCTCAAATTAAAGATATACTGTATAAATATTTTTCTTTATAGATAAGAGCGCACCTAAAAATACTAATTGACGGATACGAGCATCTTTTAAAAAAATTACTCGTTTGATTAATTTAATGATTGTAATTGATTCTATTACTTTATCCAACAACTCACCTTTTCTTCTATCAGGCTATTAATGAAATTTCCCAAAGTGGCAATAGTAACGTCCAAGCCTCTACTTTGCATTTCCAAGCGATTTAACTGCGCTTGTTGTAGCACTCTAGTTTTCTCCAATCTTTGAACATTAGATAAAGCCAAGTCCAACTTTGTCATCAACTCCTTATTTTGTTCTGTAAGTAATTTATTTTGAGCCTCGATTTTATGAAGGTTTTCGACTTGGGGTTGCATTGAAGTCATTTCTTCTTGGAGCACTTGGTACTCGACTTTGTACTCCTCGAGTTGTTTTTTAATATCAGTAGTGTATACCTAAAATCAAATAATGTGTAGTAAAATCTGAAAAAAAATATTGAGATAAATTATAGTAAAAAAAACTAAAAACCACGCTTTAATCGCAAAGTAAACTGAAAGGAAAAAATAATTGTAATAAGATTAAAATAAAAATTAAATTATTAACAAAATAATTCAATTATTGTAAAAAAGGGTGGGGTGCTTGATATTAAATGTTACAATTATTTTATTCCTGCTATTTACAAAATAAAAGTTATTATGTACATTTAGTAAATTGTTTTTTTACTATAATTGAATTATTTTGTTGATATCCTAATTTTTATGTTAATCCTGTTTCTGCCTAGTAATAGTTCTCAACATGCTGATCGAAAGTCTCCACGGACACAAAACCCGAAAACCCCCTTGACAGTTAAACCCCCCACTCCACGCTGCGGAGTGGGGGTTAAATATGGCCTACATGGGTTAAGCTGCAAAAAAACGCAAGGCGTTCTTCTAGACACAGTCAGATAAATGACATTATTAAGAGGGCTCTTATTTCAGCTGAAAATCCTTCTGTGTTAGAGCCTCTTGGAGTTTGCAGAAGAGATGGAAAACTTGTAGGTGGCATGACCTTAATTCCCTAGAAATATGGAAACAATTACTTTGGAACGCTACCTGCGGCCATATACGTGCAAAATCCTATCTGGAAAAAACTTCTAATTTAAGTGCGGCTGCTCGTCTTGCCGAGAATAAAAAACATCTAAAATATAAAGAGCTCGAAGACCGCTTTATCTTCATTCCTTTTGCTGTTGAAACTTTTGGTCCCTTGGGTGATGAGGCTAAGGGTTTTATAAATGAAATTTGAAAAAAAATTCCATGCCAAAAATCTCGAAGTTTCATTATCCCAAGAATTGATTTAGCTGTGCTACGGGGTAATGCAGCATCGGTACTAGGTACATTCCAGGAAGAAGTAGGACTTGATGAAATTTTTAATTTTTAAATATAAATTGAGTTATTTAGTTAATTCTAGAATATTGTTATTTGGTATTCATAACTGAGGATTTTTCTTATGGAAAATGGGCTTCGGCCAATTGTTTTTAAACTTTGTACATTGATAATTCTCAACAAGCTGATCAAAAGTCTTACGGGTACAAAATCCTCAACCCCCCTAAAATCACTCTTAAAGGTCACTGGGGATGATTTTGACTGATTGTTTGGTCAATTGCTATGCGGAATTTTTTGATAGTGTTGTCGAACTTTAGCCACTTAAATAGTTACAGAGCTACAGCCTGACATCTTCTATACCTGGATTTCTTAGGGGTTATGTAATCCCCCTCCCCTGACTCCAGACTTTTGTTCAGCGTGTTAAGTACTATCAGTGTGCAAAGTTTTAAAAAAATTGACCAAAACCCATTTTCCGTAAAAACATTGCGAGCTCCTTTTCTAAACCAAATATTTGAAAGGTCGACCTCTCACAATATTTTTTGCAATGGAAAAAATTGAATATCGTGGAATAATCAAATTTTGATTTTTGGTAGGTGTAGCACCAAACAAAATCATGAAGGATCAAAAGAATAAAAGGATTTTGTGCATTACTTTATCACCATGGATGGGACTTGGATTTACCGTCATAATTCTAAATTAATACAAGAGAACACGGAGTGGTATAAACTAAGTACATTGGCTTTAAAGCGAGAAGGGGGCCAGAAATCAACCAAGAAAATGTTAGCATTAGCTTTTTGACAAAAAATATTATTTTTTATCAATACAACACGCTATTTTACACAGCTCAAAAGCCATCTTAAAAATTGGTAAATTGTAGTACTAACTGCTTAAACATCCAACCTATTCACCGGAATTAGCTTCTTCTAATTTCTGGCCGTTTTTACAACTTAAAAACTTATGCGCGGAAGTGATTTTTATCAAACAAAAATGTCGTAGCAGCCGAAAATCCACTATTGCTTCTGTATATTATAATTACTAATAGAGATTTAAAATTAACTTTTATTGAATAATCTACTATACACGTCTGGCAAACAAATTTTTACAGGCACAGATTTTCAGTGCGATAAAAGAAGATGTCAATTAAATAGGCAAAGGCTTAAGCGAAATAAAGACAGACAGAAGCCATGCAGTCATGGAATCCTCTTCTACCGACCCAAGAAAAAGAGGGGAATACCGTGGCCGCACTGCGACTAGACACACACTAATCAGTCAGTATCTACCGAACGCCGAACGTTAAAGTATTGGTTGTTAATCGCATTTTTGAAATATTTTTTACGATATTTTCGTTTTTATGCGGTTATTTTAATCACTGTTGTATTTAATACATTGCGTTTCGCAAGTCTTTGTTCTAGACTTTTGTGCCAGGAAAACACGGGCTTGCCGTAGAGTGCCCGACACCCTTCACACTTGCCCCAGGCCTTACCGGCGCTTCAATAGTTTAAATACTATGTATTTAGATTTTTTTGGGTCTTCAAGGGTAATATTGTAGGCGGACAGGAGGGTTCCTATGAATTTATTAAAAATCAATTTGTATCAATAAAAAAAACAAACTTCTTATAGGAAGGATAACAGAAAAAAAAACAAATAATTAAACCTTCGAGATTATTTTTAAAAAATTAGAGAAATAAGAACCGTAAAAAAAGAAAATTATAATAAATCTATATCCAAATAAAAAAATATATTTAAAATATAATTCAAAATAATTACGAAAAAAGATAGCCTGATTCGATTCGCAGGTCACTCTAGTCTTGATAGCGGCGCGGCGATCGCGTCGTCTATTCTATTCTATTCTATCATCAAGTTATGGCTTTGGCTGCCAACCTTTTTTAATTCCAGCGTCGTATAGCCAGCACTTCCCTTCCAGTCATATGGTGCGATATCGCAACATAAGCCTTCCCGGGCTTTGTCTATGGAGAATCTGGATAATCGGCTATGTAGCTCCCAGAAATTCCGACTAATTCTCAACGTAATCGATGAAAGGCACAATTAACGGTAGTCTAACCAAAAACTGCTACTTTTATCGCTTCAACCAATTCTTCAGTCTGGCTCCCGCGCCCCCTATCCTCCGCCTAGGAAGATAACCTCGTGCACTACGTAAAATGTTTTTAAAAAAAAACATTAAAAAAAAAACCCCTTTTTTTGGCGGCGAGTTCCCCTTCGATTTTCACGGCAAAATCCTGTTTTCCGCCCCTGCGGTTCCCAAAGAAAAAGAAAGCTTCCAAAGCGTGTTCACTTGTGAAACCAAAAATCGACCGCGTTCATTTTATAACCCCTATGGCTGGTGCCCAAGGTTGCCAGATCGACGATCAACAAATTTTTAATGCAAAATTATTCTTAATTGTTATTTCTTTCTAAAAAAATACTCCACCAAAAATTATGGTCCCATAATTTTAAAAAAATTCTTATTAGTACCAAAGATTTCTTGATTAATTGCACAATAAATATATTTTTTTAAGGGCCCAATTTGATAAATGTATGGTCAAAAATATCCTACTTTTGATAAGTATTTTATGAAAAGACAACACTGTCGAAATATTCTAACAAATCCGGGATGCCAGTTTGTTGTATTTGGGGGGGGAATAGGGGGAAAATTTTTTCGTTCTCTTTTCAATCTGGCGTTATACCGTATGTATCCTCTTTTTACGTCAAAATTGGTCCAAATTCCTTGCCAATCTTTTTAGGTAACATTTAAATGTTTACTTAATAACATATTTTTAAATAATAAAATTGCATCTAATTTATGCTATTAAAGTAATCTCTCATGAATTGGAAGAATTTTTTACTTTTAAATCTATATATTTTGCTTTAGCTAAATCGAATATAGGATATGGGCTTTGTTTTTTTTTTTTTGAAAATTCTTATCAGTATCTTTTATATTTAGTGTTTTTTTGCAAAAGAGAGCAGTTCGATATATTTGTAAAGCCAAGTCCAACGACCTATGTAAACCGTTATTTATAAATGACGGCGTGACTAGAAACCAGATAGATCGTATTCTGGTAAACTCGAGATATGACAACAATATAATACATGTAAGAAGCTAGAGGGGCCGAAGCAGACTCACTGAAGCTGACAGCATAGAATCGAGTTGGGCGCACATAAAGGAAAGCATCGTAGAAGCAAACAAAAACGTATTAGGCCCTAAACCAAAACCTAAGCGAAACCCCTGGTTCGATGACGAGTGACAAAAATAGTGCAATTAAAACGGAAGCACGGATCAAAATGCTCGACAACCTAGATTCAACGAAGTAAGAGCAGAACTACGTAAACTGATCAGGAAAAAAAAAAAAAAAACATGAGACAGAAAAAGTACTTAACTTACAGGCCAACTTCCAGAACGATAATGCAAGGAGATTCTACAAGAAAGTAAAGGGACATAAAAAAGGGTTTTTGCCTCATGAGTGCCACAATGCTAAAGACGTAAGGATGGCTCAGTCACTGCGTCCAAAGTAGAAGTACTGGACACATGGAAGCGCTACTTTGATGAACTACTTAACAGACCGGTACATGAAGAACGGAAAGTCTTGTATTCCAAATAGCAGAGGTTAATATCCCGCCCGTATCCATGGAGGAGACAACTAGAGACATTAGGAAACTTTAAAATAACAAAGCGGCAGGCCGAAATAATATCTTGGAACAAAGTCTGAAACATGGAGGGGACGACCTAGCCATACAAATACATAGCCTCGTGCAACAGATTTGGAATCAAGAAATTATTTCTAAAGAATGAAAAGAAGGTGTTATCATCCAACTCCACAAAAAAGGGGACCAAATGCAGTGTAAAAACTACCGAGATATTGCCCTACTGAGTCACGCCAGATTTTAGAGAAATGTTGGGAGTTTAACAAAAGCTTACATACCCTTTTCATAGACTTTGAACAAGCATATGACAGTGTTATTAGAGCAAGATTGTGTGAAGCAATAGTACCCCGCACAAGCTGATTTGACTGTGAAGAGCGTGCCTAGAGGGGGCAAAGAGCCGCGTCAAAATCGATGGTGAGTACAGCCAAGCATTTCATATTAACAGAGGCGTTGCCGCCAGTACCATTTAACCTTGCACTAGAAAAGCAATAAGAACAGTATCAGTGAAGGCAGAGATTTTTTGGCCCAGGTGGAACCAAAATTATTTTGGCCTATGCAGATGACATAGGTGCATTAGGAGAAAGTACGGTTAGTGTGAAGAAAAACTTTATAATGATTGAAAAGGGCTACGAAAAAATGACGGAAAGACCCAATACATGCACGTCTCCCGCAACCTCGCGTGACAGAGTCAGGCAGAACATCACAATGAGGCGACTACAATTTTGAGCATGTGCTAACCTTCAAGTATCTGGGCGCAGTGATAACGGCAGACAATAGTACGCAAAAAGAGATTAAGCAGCGAATCACACAAGCAAACAAATGCACATTTGCAGTACAAACCCTACTAAAATCAAAATTTATCACAAGAAAAACCAAAACCGTAATTTTTTAAACAATAATACGTCCAGAAGCAACGAACGCCAGTGAAACATGGACACTGACAGTTCGCGACACAGAGCTTCTAAAAGAATGAGAAACAATGCTGAGCTTGCTCAAATACATTAAAACTCTGACATCACTCAGAAGATAAACTCCGGCAGACTAAGATGGGTCGGGCTCGTGCAGAAAGGTCAAAACAATCGCCTAATAAAACGGATATGGGAGGAAGCACCACCAGAATACTGGAAAGACCAAGCTCAGATGGGGAGATAACATTATTAAAGATCTGGCGATCCTTGGTGTAGACCAGCAAGAATAGAGGGAGATAACCCATGACCGTTCCAGGTGGAGGCAGATAGTCAAGGCAGCCAAGACCCACCCTGGATTGTAGTGCCTACGGAGTAAGTAAGTAAGTTATTTATATCAAAAAAAAGAAGAAAAAGAACTTACTCTCTATCTATATTTTAAAAACAGTATCTTTATTTTACAAAAAATAATATTAAGAATTCTTTGCACAATACTTGACAAAATTCTCAACTTTATTCTTCGAATCCATGTTCCACTTTAATAAAAAGATATTTAATTTATGACCCGAAAAAAAGAAAAAAAATTTAAACTTAAAATTTACCTGCTAGTATAAAAATAAGTTATTTTTCAAAAATTCAAATTTTCCATCAAAAACTTATGCTGGGAAAGGCTTATTATATATTGTTTAAACACTTTGAAAAAAAAATGGAATAGGTTTATTGCATAGAACCATTAAAATAATTATATTGTCTTTTTTTATAATATTATATAATTTATTATTATTCTTTGTTATTATCATAGTTTTATTTTATTTTGCTTTGTCGAAAAGATGAATAATCTTAAATGACAATAAAGCAATATTATTATTATAATCATAATTTTGAACTTTTTTTTTCTTAATGTCGGTAATATATATTTTTTAATTACCCATTTATACAAATACTTTTATATAAAGTTTCACGTTACTTACCAAAAACTCTGGTAACAAAACCTAGCGGGAACTGGGACGCAAACATCGTAAGCATCCAAGGTGCCGCATACAAGGTAGGTGCAACTTCATAGAAGTCCAGATGATTGTAAAGTTCGGGTATCTGATCGTGTAGCAATCGGGATAGTTGGTATAGTTTTATTTGAAGTCCCACCATGTCTGGAAGGTATTGGTTACGAATTCCTCTTCTGAACATTAGATGACGAAGAAGCCCAAACGCCTTTGATTCTTCCATCTAGAAATAGTAGAATTAATAAAAAAACACATAAATATAATGCTTTTTATTTTACAACCTATTTTCATAACTGTTTAAAAAATTCTGTTGGTATGACATTTACTAATTTTACCATTAACCAAATGTAACTCTCTTTATAATTTAATTTCAGTAAAGTAAGAACAAAATTACGAATTATGTGTCTGGTGTACGAACTGACGTCATGAAAATGGGCGTCAAAAATTTAGACAAAAGATTTTCAAAACATTTGCAGTAAATTATAAAATCCTCTCTAGCCACTTTAATTTTAGAAATGTATGTCAATGTTAAACTAAATTTCAAAAAACATGTAGAAATTTGTAATAATCTTGCATTTAATTATTTTGCATTTAGAGTACTTTCTTATGAATTAGAAGAATATTCCGTTTTGAAATCTATTTTTTGTCTCAACTGAATCGATTATGGGACATGGCATTTGTTTTTGGGCAAATTCTTATCAGTGTCTATTATATCTAGTGTTGTTCTTGCAAAAGAGCATTTCGATATATTTGTAAAGCTAAGTCCAAAGACTTATGTAAAATATTTTTATATTTGAAAAGAAATCTAACAAAATCTTTAATATACAAAACAAAAACAACAATTCCTTGCACAATACTATACAAAATTCTCAACTTTATCTTCTAAACCCATGTTCTTCTTTTATAAAAAAAACTTTTATTTATGACTCAAAAATGTTTAATCATTTAGGTACCTGCTAATATTAAAAATATAGGTAATTTTTATAAATTCAAATTGTCCGTTAAAACCGTATTGTTAGGAAAGGCTTAATATGTATTGTCCAACTACTTTGAAGATAATTTAGAATAGATTTATTGCATATAACCATTATATTGTCCTGTTTTTCTCATAATGTGATATAATTTATTAATACTCTTTGTTATAATTATAGTTTTATTTTATTTTGCTTTGTCGAAGAGATGTATAATCTTATACAGGATTCCCCATAATAGACTACCCATTTTAATTGATTAGTTAAAACTAAATAAAACTAACATTTTATTACACTTAATTACAATTCACTCTTTTGGATTTACTATAACATACAATTTATCCAAACTTTTAAAAATTACGTCTTTTAAGTAAGTGCCATTAACTTCAATGCACTTTTTAAGATTTGACTAAAAATGATTCATGACACGATAAAGGAAAACCTGATCTGTTCACCGGACCTCTTCAGGAATTCGGACTTTGAAATCTTGGATGTTTTTTGGAGGAGTTGCAAAAACTTTAAATAGCGCGACAGAAAAAAGTCTAGTGCAGTTAAGCCCGGAGACCTTAAAAGCCAATTTAAATCCCCAAATAGTAAAATGAGTCGGCCATTAAACACTTCTTGCTGAACTCTTTTAGAGTTTTTAGCGGTATGTACTGTCGCTTCATCTTCTTCTATTAAGTTGCTCTTTATGTTTTCACGCAAAAAAAACTCGTTGAACTTGATAATCCATGAGAATTAAAACTAAACCTTAAATTATGTGTTCAAACCTAATGATGCTTTATTAGAAAAATGACCTTTTACGAAATTCAATTTTTCCTAGTTTTGTGACAGGTGCCTACTCGCTTAAAATATGTTGATTTAAATTTTAAAGTCCATAAAAGATAATAATATAAAAAAACGTACTGACGTATCTCATATAGAATTTATTTCAATATCAAAATAGGTAGTCTATTATGGGGAACCCTGTATGACAATAAAGCAAGAATATTATTACATTAAGCAACGGAATTTGTTTCTTGAATCACCCTTTATTGAGATAACTTACATGAAGAAGTAATACTCCAGCTACGAAACTTAATCCTTGACAATAGCCAACTTCCGGATCCAGTAACGAGTACGCTTTTAGTAAATTGAACAGTGCCAGCTGTCCAGGACCTAGTGGACTACTAAAGTACGAATGATTTGGAAAAGTTCGTCCCAAATCAATTAAGATTGCGTGTTGATGTGATGTCAGCTGTCGTAGAAGTTGTTCGTAGGACGAATTGTAGTTTGGATATTTGTGTGCGTCTGGTGGAGCTGACTTGAGACAATGTTGTTCGGCGAGAAATTGCCAGACTTCGCCTCGTTTTCCTCTAGGGACACCTAATAATAAAATATTCTTAATGATGATACAGCTGAATCAGGTTTATAAATAAATTAATTTGAATGTTGCCATTAAAATACACAATATAATCAGAATTCTGTAGTTAGCTAAGGAATAACAAGCTTATATAAATTATTGCGTACCTTGCCTAATAGCCTGTAGAAGCATTGGCTTGTCATACTTAATATGAGCCTCCTTGGTAGTCAACATTTCCCAAACTTCCATGACTTCCCGCTGATTCGGCTTCATTTCATCATACTCTAGCTTGATTCGTTTGACGGCAGATTCTTCTTGCTCCGCTAAATCAATTAAATATCGTTAATTTGACGTTTCGGTACCAACGGCCGTTATCAAAAAGCAGAGAGATATTTGTTAACTCATATTAATAAACATATTTAAAATAAATGTGGAATGACTATCTCTGTTTCCTCTGATTTCTGATAAAAATTATTTTTATAACTAAGATTTATATGCCCAAGATTTTAAAAAAACTAATCAATATATATATATATATATATATATATATATATATATATATATATATATATATATATATATATATATATATATATATATATATATATATCCTACCTTTAAGCGTTCGTTTTCCTTTTCCATCCTCACCAACAATATTGCTTGTTTTATAGCTTTTCTCCACAGCTCTCTTAAGTCTTCTTTGGTCTTTTCTTTTCTAGGTTCTTCTGGTATTTCATCTTTCTTGGTAGTAACAACTCTTTTAAATATTGCCTGTCTCCAAGAACCTCCGTCGAGTTTATTTGGTAAATTATCTCCTAAAGACGATGATTTTGGACTATTGCCAACTTTAAGGAATCTAAAAAGTTGTCTCTAGTTAATATCTTAGTGAATTATAAATCCTGTTAAAAGGACCACTAAGATATAGCTCTATAGATTTTTTTTTATATATATTTTAGACTTTTTTTATACAACCATTTGATAAAAAATTATGGTCAAAATAACCTAACATAATATTCTAACTTACATGTCCATCATTGGCGATTTAACTCCTTTATCAGAACCTGTAATGCTTCTATCTGGTGAGACAGAAACCTGCTTGGCATTTCTAACAGCCAAATAATTATCTTTTTCTGATTGTGATTCGATGGTTGAAGATCTAGACCTGAATCCTTCAGAATCTTTATCTGATGTAGAAGATTCACTGATTGGTGCTGCTGTTGCAGATGGGGAAGATTCCTAATTTGAATATTAATAATGTTAGTAAATTTAAATTAACATTGAAATAACCTATATTATGAGGAAAGGATAAAAAGTTTCCAGCCAAAGCAAGAAAAAAGCAAAAAATAGGTTAAAAACAATATTTATTTTTCTACATAGTCTCCGTGTAACTTAATTTATGTCAATGCTGTAGGCTGATTTGTCCGGTTCTTTAAAATAGCCGTTTATGGCTGCAATAACGGCTCAATCTGAAATGTTTTTACCAGCAAGATTTTTCTTTTTAATTCGGAAACAAATGGAAATCCAATGAAGCCAAATCTGGTAAATAAGGTGCATAAGAAACCAGCTAAAGCCTTGTGGCAACGTGCATTGTCCAGGTGATATAAAATTTTCTTTTTTGGTAAACCAGAACGTTCCTCGCTAATATTTTATTTAGTTCAACTTGTCAAGTAAGTTAGCGTAATACTCAGAATTTATAGTTTATTATTAATCAAGAAAATCTACAAAAATTAGACCTTTGGCATTTCGAAAAAGTGTTCCTATAATCTTTTTTGCCGATGAAATTGCCTTTGCCTTTTTGGAATCAGTTCGTCCCTCGCTGTGGACTGTATTGATTGTTGTTTTGTCTCCGATGTATAATGGTGGATCCAAATTCATCGACAGTAACAAATCGGCGAAGAAGTTCAGTTTGGGAATGCTTAAACAGAATCAAACACTCCTCTGAGATAGTCATGCGAATGAGTTTTTGATCTGGAGTAAGCACTCGCAGCACCCATCGAGTGGATAGTTTTTTCATCTCTAAAACTCCAGTTAATATATGAAGAGTTCGCTTTTACGATATGCACACAGCCTTAGCTATCTCATCCAAGTTTAGCCACGATCATTCAAAACGATTTTACTTATTTAACTTTCTACACAATTTCTTCCAAAGTTGCCGTTTTTAGACTGCAGGAACGCGGGGCTTCTTCAGTGCTCATGCGACAACGTTTAAAATATGCAAGTTTTAACGGTGGAAAACGGAGGCGCTAACTCACCAAATGGTTTAAGATCCGGCCCTATACGACCTTCACTGAGGTGATTAATGAACGAAACATGTTTTAAATTAAATTTAATACACCAAAAAATAAAAAGAAAATTGGTTGGCCGAAAAAATCCTGGACAGGCTATAATAAATTAATAATTTTGATTTATAATTCATAAATGGCCTACAAATGGGGATTCACATTTGAACCACGAACGTCCCGAGTTTGATTCTAGAAAAATCCAAGAACTTTTATAAAAATAGACTAATCATGCGTCTAATAATAATTATTATTAATATTATTGTGATTTCAAACCACACGGCTTTGCACTCCCTCTAAGGGGAACATTCACTCATCCCAGACATCTTCAGATATCAAAAGGTTGAGCTCTGTGGACCCTTTCCGTGTTGTCGGGCTCTAGGTGACGTTATGTTCTGCTGTATTCCCCACAAATTTCCGGACAGTCCGAGCGGTCGCAAGTAGCACTGCCTTGCATAGCCTTATACAGATGTTCACCGAGACCTAGTCCTTGATGTTTGTAAAAGAGTCTTTGGTATAATGCCAGTGGTTGATAAAATATGGTCATTTGGACGTTATTCATTCCCCATGTCTTCTTATTTGTGTTTCTAGGTTTCTGTACTGGCAATTTTTTCATTGTATTTCTCCCCTAAGTTGTTGTTGTTCGGATAGCGACATCGATCAGTGTTGTTTTCTTCCAACTTTATCCACCAATACAATATCTGGTCTATTGTGAGCAACAGTTTGGTCTGTAAGTACAGTTCTATCCCAGTACAACTTAAATTCGTTGTTTTCGAGAATAGGTTCAGGAGTATACTTGTAGTAAGGCAATTTTTTCAGTATGTAAAAGCTTTGCTCTCTGCCAATTGTTGATGGAGTATCTTGCTTGTTATTATTATTTTTTATTATTTATTATTATTACGGCATCGATGAAACGCAATTTTGCCATTCACTCCCGGTGATATCGAGGCAGTAGTGGAAAATGACAACTGTCGCATATATAAAAAATTTCCTTTGTTTAAATTTGTATAATGGGATCGTTTCATAAATTTTAAAATACTATTAATTGTTATTGTAAAACTTACACTTTTACCTGATTTAAATTTTTTTTTATAATTATATTTAGGGTCCTGGTCAAACTTAGAAAAAGGGAAAAAAAAATAACTCATGAGATTATATTAAAAGTAACTATAAAAAGTGTGTTTTTAATAAAAAAATTTTTGAATAATCGAACTCGGGACGTTCGTGTTGCTAGTCTAACGTGATTATCTATTTAGCTATTTGGGTATCGTATTAAAGTAAGCAAAGAAATTCTTTTATTTGCAGGCTATTTATGAATTATAAATAAAATTATTAATTTAATATAGCCTGTCCAGGATTTTTCAGCAAACCCATTTTCTATTTATTTTTTAGTGTATTAAATTTCATTTTAAACATGTTTCGTTTATTAATCACCTCGGTGAGGTCTATAGGCCGGGTCTTTTAAAAGTAGCATCTTACTTTGCTTTAATTTTTGTGGGAAGTAAACCAATAATATAAAACTTTTTTACAATTGCACGTATCTTAATTTTTTCCATGCTTTACAAAATGTAAAACTTTATAACTTGAAACAACTACAAAATATTAACCACTTTACGTGCTCGCACCAATTTTTAAGATTAACTACAAAACAGGAGGCTATTTAAATATGGGTCTTTTTTGGGTTGTCAGAAACTTTTTTATCAACCTCGTATATGAGCTTAATCATTTCAAAAAGATTTTGGTATAGAATTATTAGCATTTACTTTTAGCCTTGCTGTTGTTTGGGGTTGGTATTTTATTTCTAAAAAGATTGTGCTTTTTCTGGTTTAATGTATATGTTCTTATCTAGACTAAGTTTCTTTCTAACTTTGTTTTTTTCTTTTTTGTCAACAAGAGGTGGTCTAAAAACTATCAAGAAGATAGTTCTAGACTACACACAGTAACCGATTTTCTAAAAATTTTCATCTTTTAACGGTAATTTGCTAAACTTGTAAATATAAACAATTTATTAATAGGTATCGGTATCAATCTGTCAGGTATTGATGACAAGGTAGACGAACTTACTCAATTTAAACGTGCAGAAAACAGACATTTCTGAATAAAAAATATATCATTTTAATTAAAAGATATACGAAGAATCGGAAAATCACAAATAATTTAAAAAAAAATCAAAATGATTCTTAGAGTTTTATTCATATTTAATTATTGTTTTTTAAATATTTTTCCTTCAATTTGGAAAATTTATGGGATGGCTATTATATATTTTTTTTTTATACAAATCAGGCAGAGTCACAAAAATTTGGTATACATTGTCTTAAAATAGATAATTTAATTCGTATGCTCTATATATAATTTTTTTTTTTTTTCGAAAAGGATCTTACTTTATTTAAATTGTTCGGGTTGGAAACTCATGCTTTTTTAAGGAGGCAAAATCGTTACTGGAAGCTCTCCTTTTTTTAAAAACTGATCAAACGAATTAGTAAGTGACTTTTCGCTTTGCTAAAAAATTTGTTCCTCCAACACCCAAGTACTGATTTAAAAATTCAGATCTAAAAAATACACCTTATATTAAATCTGTATAAATATAACTATACCAAGTAAGGTTAAATAATTTTAAAAATATTAGAAAATAACTATGTGTTACTAAAATTGCTAATCAAGTTACGTTACCTATTTTCAGCAGTGTCATGAATATGTCTTCCTTGCTTTGTTTCACAGTGTGCTCTTAGCAACATCATAAGAAATTCATTTTGTTCTCTTACAGAATCTGTTTCTGCGCCCCTAAATTTAGTCAAGATCGTCATTTGTTCATCTGGATCCAGTTGTTCTAACCTACAAAAGGTGGGTACTTTATAAACTCAAGAATACAAAAAATAATTCTACCTAATAATTGACTATTATATTTTAAAAACATTTTTAACATACATGTTAAAAGAAGTGTTTTGTATTATAAAAACATTTACAAAAATATCTTGTTTTACGAAACATAACAATAAAAACGTTGATAAAACATGTAACATCGACGAAGTTTCCAACTGTAACTAAGAAAATTAAACATAGTATGTTAACATAAAGCCCCAAAACTATCAAATGGGCACCGACGTTATTAGAAATAATGTCAATTCCGAAAACAAGAGGTATTTTACCTCTTATACCGATATTCACAGGTTTAAGCAGCCTGGGAGCCTTAAGCGGAGGAGCTGCAAGATTCGCTAAAGCTATCAATGATGCACGAGCTGCCAAACAACAACCAAATGAAAGTCGTCGTCGCAATCAGTGGTGGCTCTAGGATTTTTAATTTATTTTATCTGATATATACCAGATGCTGTTGATCTTAAAGAAAATACTTTAGTAAAGAAAATTTTTATTTTGAAATTTGCAAAAAAAGTTAGCTTTTTTTGTACCTCCAGGGAAAAAATCGAACGTTCAAAGGCAAACCTTCTATTTGTATTTAATTTTGTAAACTAATTTAAATTTTATTTGTGAAAAAAATTTAACTGGCTATGGTTTTTAGAAAAACGAAATTTGGAATTCGACGATAAAAAAGGTTCAAATTCACGAAAAACATACAAATAAAAGTTTTACAGGCGATGAAAACCTTAGCAATGGGAAAGAGTCTTTACCTAAAACCATACGAGTATAACACTCATTTGGACCTTTTTTTTAAATCCAGTCTAAGCCACCAAAACAAAACCATATTTCTTACCATGTCTGACATATTCATATATGTAAAACTCTTTTTAAAAACCGTTAAGTATTTTAATGTGCAAACATTATTTACCTTCTTAAAATAGCCGCCTGTGTCTTTTTATCCGACATGTGCTCTACCTCGGTGCAAAGTCTATGAAACCATACCATTGGACAGTGCTCACATGATGTGATTACCGGGCGTGGTCTCTGCTCTGTTGATAAGAATGCTTGAGTAATAGCTAAAAATAATGTAGATGAGACTCAAAAAATTCTTACCCTTTAAAAATTAAAAACCTACTAACGTTTCGGTTGCAAGTCTACCACCCTTTTCAAGGTAAAAGTATTATAAAAAGCAATAGAACTTAAATAATTACCAATATTAATTATTAATTTACATTACATTAGTTTTAAAATACGTATAATTTTCTAGGATAAATTTTTTTAGAACCTAATAAGACTGTATAATAGTATGTATCTTTACCTGCAACTGCATCTGTAGCTATTGAAGCTGATTCACATTTAAAAATAAATCCTATAAAAGTTTGTGCTTCACTGGTGTTTTCTTTACATATGAACCCAAAATGCTCGGATCGTATTAAACCCTAAAAAATATTAATAAGTAGATTAACAGATACATTTTGTGTGCTTATTTAAAAAAATAATTATAATTATATAATTATTTTAATATACAGGGTCCTGCAGCTACTTATTATTTAATGTAAAATTTTTATATTTTGCAGATGTTACCTTTAACTCACGGTCATTTCAGGAAAATAATTTGGATTCTACAGGGTGTTACACAAAAGTGTGACGTCACGATGGTGCATTTTTTTAAATTGAATGCTCGTATTTTTTTATATATTTAGGTACCTCTTGTAGTTATCTATCTTCTATTAAAATTTTGTCAACATTGGTTTAGTGATTTCAGAGAAAAAAAAAATAAAATATTGAAAAAAACTGTTTTGCACCACCGAATTTAAAAATGGATAAAAATAACAAAAGTGCTTAATTAATAGAATTAAATGAGGAACTTCTTAAGTAACGTAATATCAGTCGCTAAGGTCATGTTTGGTTAATTCGAATTGTACAGGGTGTCCAAAATTTAGTGTCAAACTCTTCAAATTTTAAAGCCCTTTATTTTTCTTATTTTAAATATGAGCCCCTCTTTATTTTTCTTATTTTAAATATGAGCCCCTGTATATTTTTAGGTCTTTAGATGCAGAATTAAAAAAACAAACATTTTCTAAATATAACCCTATCGAAATTTCTAACACATTAGAAGTTATTCGTTAAAAACTTATTTTGGCATTTTTTTAAATAGTAATATCATTGTGGCTATGAAAAACAATTTATTGACATTAGAGTTTCCTAATAACGTCAATTATTATCTAGAAATTCGTTAAAGTTACATACATGTCAGCCAAAAGGCATTACAAATAAAAAATTAGGTTTATTTAACATCTAAAGGTATTTCTTAAATTAATAACTTACTCGAATTTTTATAATACGTTGAAATAAGATTCTGTAGGTTAAATAAACTCCAATGTCAATAAATTGTTTTTCATAGCCACCTATTATTTTTATTCAATAGTATTACTATTGAAATAGATGCAAAAATGAGTTTTCAACGAATAACTTCTAATGTATTAGGGATTTTAATAGGGTTATATTTAATTTTCCAGCGTTCATATTTAAAATAAGAAAAATAAAGTGCTTTAAAATTTGAAGAGTTTGACAATAAATTTTGGACACCCTGTACAGTTCGAATTAACCAAACATGACCTAAGGGACTGTTAATATGTTACTTAATAAGTTCCTCATTTAATTCTATTAATTAAGCACTTTTGTTATTTTTATCCATTTTTAAATTCGGTGGTTTCATTCTTGTAATAAAGCACTATTGGTATTTTTATTCATTTTTTAATTCAGTGGTACAAAACAGTTTTTTTTTAATTTTTTTTCTCTGAAATCACTGAACCGATGTTGACAAAATTTAAGAGATAGATGGATGACCACAAGAGGTAAAATATAAAAAAAAATACAGAGCATTCAATTAAAAAAATGCACCATCGTGACGTCACACTTTTTTGTGACACCCTGTATAATCCAAATTATTTTCCTGAAATGCACCGTGGGTGCTACTTAAGACGGGATGTGAGCTGCAGGACCCTGTATAATTATATTATATTTTTATAATAATATATTATTATCTAGATATTTTTATATTATTATATCATTATAAAATTATATTATTTTCGTAAAAAATATTTGACAATATTTATATTAAATTTGGAACCATTCTTAGGTACCTGTACGCAAGTAGTAATATCCTTGTGGTGTTTGTGTAGAAGTATCACTTTTCGATCCGGACTTATTAATCGTAAATCTGTTCGATCGACTTGTAATACCATAGTTCTATTATGATCATCCATGTCAACAGATGATTTAAATTCCTTTACTTGGGGTGATGACTCTCTTTGTGGTAATTCGCCTTCACTGGAGCTTGAAGCACCTACAATAATATATTTGTTAAGCTTATCAATATAACTCGTGTAAATAAATACCTCTTGCCTTACTTAAGCTACCCAAAGATACAAAAAAAACTTACTAAAAATGTGCTGTGTCATTTCAATTTAATTTGTTTTCAGTTTCTACTTTTTGTTTTATTGTTACAGTTAATTAATGTTTTCAAGGGTACTGGCAGTATTTTTTAAGGCTTTTTTAACAAAAAATGTCTAAGATGTTAAAAAACTTCTTAATACTAGTTTCCGAATAAAAACATCTGGGTTGTCAGGTCGTCGATGGTCTAGCAAATCAAAATAAATGTTTTAAAGTTTTTGTTGGCTTTTTTTTTTAATTTAGGATACCGCAAATCCTTATGGAAAAGGGAATTTCAGCTAATGATCTAAATCAAACACTCCAACACTTCCCAAATCACCCCCAAAGGTCTGGATAAAGCATTTAACTGATTACACAGGTTTACAAAAAAATGTCTTGACTATTTGACCGGACCAAGGTATTCCTGGGTATCTCGGCGGACTGAATCCGAATTAGGGGTCAATTTTTTCCTACCACGTCCAAAAAACGAGATTTCAAGGTCATTTAGAGATCAAAACGGTAATATTTGTGAAAGCGGCCCTGGTACGACTTCTCGAGCGTCCTATTAACTTGTCGCGTATCTGTGTAGCTCTTTAGTACTTTCTAGACATTAGGAAGAAGTTTTAAATCTCTCCCAGGGGAAGAAAATGGCCCTAGGGATTTGAGCTCGCAAATTTCGATTTCTCTGTCATGACGTTGAATTTTGACGCAGGATTTGATGTGAGTTAATCACGATTGACCCGGCGATGACCGGAATGATTCAAGATCCTGAAAAAAGGGCTCTGCGAAGAGCCTAGTGTCACCACGAGGGTAGAAAGTGGCTTTTGGGGTTTTCATCTGCAAAATTTGCATTTTTTACTTAAACGTTTAACTGAAGTTTTGCCCTAGCTGGATCGGGGTCGACCCGCAGTAACCTGGTCAGTACTGGAGTTTCCAGTGAACATTGAAATGGACCCGTATGTTCTGTTGAAGACCAGCCCAAAGGTTGCGAGATTTCGACTTTTCTGCCAAAACAATGAATTTTAACAAGGGGTTTGTTGAACCAGAGAATTTTAATTTATAACTCATAGATCAAAAACTCAGGTCCACCGTTGACAAGTACCTAAGAATACCACCGTTGCAATTCCAGCGTGCAAAACTCAATTTTTCACCCCTCTCCAGGGAATATTTTTAATCCTAGAGGGTGAGTTTCAGTAGGGGAAAAACTTTCGACTGCAAATTCGGGTCTAGTGTTAAAAACTAGATTAAAATACCATGGTTGAAAAAAAATTAAGAAACCCCGAACCAAAACGGAAATCTTTGACCCCCTTTTTTTTTGTGGGGCCTTTAAATGATCTTGAAATCTTGTTTTTCTGGCGTGATGGGGAAAAACTGACCCCGGATTCGGATTTTGGGTGCAGATATACCTAGGAATACTCTGGCCCGGTCAAATAGTTGGACATATTTTTTTGTAAACCTGTATTATTGGTTAATTGCCTTACCGAATTATTTAATACTAAAGTAGAACTTTTAGCCACCCACACAATCACTGGACTTAACCCTGACATTCCCCAACATTTAACTACTTCCCTCAACCACCCCCTCAACTTTCCCATCACTAACAAGCCTGCCATGTAACTAATCCCTATTCACGGGTTGTGAAACTTTAATCGTAATTTCGTATTACAGCCACCAAAACGATCACAACGAAATACCTTTAAACCTTAACAATAAAACCCCCACTCTTTACCCCCCACTCCACGCTGTATCAAAGCCTGCCATGTGACGATTCTCTGCTTACGGCTTATTCCCAAACACACACAAAAACAAACCACAACCAAACAAAACCCACACAAACCACACAAAAAGGGATCAACTATTACAGTAGAAGGTATTGGTAGTGATTCGTAAATGGAATTAAATTAAACCTTTCACCAAATAAATACCAAAGTAGGTTTGGTATGGGGTGTTGGGAGGGGTTAAAGATGGATGTTTCTATTGTTGGGGAAGTTTTGTGTTGTGATCCTTTAAAGAAAGTTTGGGAATTCCATAAAAGCAAGGTAAAGTAACATGCCCACTAAGACTTTTAATCGGCGCTTTGAGAACTATTATTTTGAAAAGTTTTTAAAACATTGGATAAAACCTATTTTTAATAAGGATTGCGCGAGGTTCTTAAACAAATTCTCAATTATTTTTCTACGAAAATTAAATAAAGGAAGTAGGCGCCTAATTCATATTTTTTATGTTTTAGATCATTATTATTATTCGTTACATCCCGTATGAAAAAACACGGATCCTCATTTTACACCTTTTTATTTGCAATCAGATTTACAAACATTTCTATGGTAACAACAATACAACGTATCTATCGTATCTATCTATCGTAGCATGGTGAGTTCCCTCGCTGGGTCCCTGAGCACTGAGGTCTAAGCCCAATATGCTCTACACCAACCCTTAAGCATACACAGGTTCCGTCACCCTGTACTGTTCTGAGTGCATTGTAATCCTTTTACACTAATATGGTGCTGTCATTTTGCTTACTAGAGCTCCAATTTCCTTACTAGTGATGCGCGTCCTGTTAGTGGTAGGAATCTTATGTCATTTAGGTCCAGCCATGCCGTACCTAGACATTTCCCCCTGATGTGCCCTAGTGCTGGGCAATCTCTAAGTACATGTATGGCGTTCTCTCTTTGCAACTTAACTATGCTAACTATTTAATGGTCAATGTCATCAGTTGAATCATTCGAAAGTCGATTTAACACTGGCCGTTTTAAAGGTTCTTTTTGAATTTTATAGTAACGTAAAAAAGTCTAGAATTATCTAAAGTAACTCTTTTAACACAGGATGCAAGAAAAGTACAAAATAGATGACACTAGCGCCCTCAAAACCCTTCAAAATTGTCGTGGGAATATAAAAAAAACTAACATAATTTATTCAAATAAATGATTAACCTAAATTAAATGATTCCTATAATTCTATAAATCAAACACATTTTTTTAAAAGTCCGTAACAAAAGTATTTTGCATATGATTTTATTTCGATGTATTTTGTATTAGTGATAGAACTTTTGGAATAAAACACTTATTTTTTAAGGTACCTGAGACATTGTCGTTATTTTTTTCTTCCAAACTCTTTGCATTCAGATTCTCATCGGTAACTGGTCCAATGCTTTTGAGTTTTTCAATGTCAATGTCTTTTTCTCCCCCTTTTGGACATTTTGTTTCTGAAGGATATTCGAGTGATAGGATACCGATCGAAGAAGAGGTCCTGTCGGAGTGGTTGCTGGACTTTCAGCTGAACTAGGTTCACTGGTGGTGGAGTCCTGCAAATGATATAAGCTATTAAAACAAATTAGTCTATTATTATACGTTTTTTGCTCATTAGTATCTAGGGTGATTCAAAAAACATATAGTCTAGGAGGAATCGGCGCATGAGTACCAAAAAATGTTTCACCTCAATTTTTTTATACGATCCTCTTTAAATTGCCCTACTGATGATATAAATGCATGTTGCCATGAGGCAACCTGGTGCCATATTGTTTAAACCGAAATGCTCTAAACAATTTCAAGAAATTGTTATTTAACAACCGGATATTTTTTTTAATTCTTTATTAAAATACAAATAAAAAAAGGTCTTATGACTTTTTACGATAAAACTAATATTTTTGGAGATATGAATTTTTATAAGTTTGAAAAATCTTAAATTTGGGTACTTTTGACCTTTAAAACATATATAAAAATAAGGAATAAATTTTACAAAAGTTATAAGAGCTTTATTTTACTTGTGAGTGCGCGTAATAAACAATCAAAAAACATTGGATATTTACAATGAAATTTTTTCAAATCTTAATTAAGGATATTATTAACTATTGCATAAGGAATAAAAAATAAATATTTTTTATAATTTATTTTTTTATTATTTTTCATGGTTTAAAATAACCAAATTTGAGATTTTTCGAATCTAAAAAATTTATATTTTTAAAAAATTAACTTTATTGTGAAAACAAAAAATAAAAAAAAATGTTTGGTTGGAAAATAACAATTTCTTGCAATTGTTTAACCAATTTCGGTTTAAACAACATGGCACCAGGTTGCCCCATGGCAACATGCTTTTATATCATCAGTAAGGCAATTTAAAAAGGATCGTATAAAAAAATTGAGGTGAAATAGTTTTTGGTACTCATGCGGATTCCTCCTAGACTAATATGCCATCACCTAATAAGGGATTTCTTAGCCAATAATAAAACAAAAATGTTGTATAGACGTAGTTCCAAATCGGCTCCAGATACAGAACATTAAAGAAACATTTTTAGATTTAAGATTTTTCTATTTAGGTGTAAAAATTTTAATAGTAGTTACAATACAAGGGTGGTCTGAAAATTTCCCGACCTAACAAAGATACAAGACATTTTTTCTGATTTTTTTTTTATTTTTTAACATAGTCTCCTTGTAAATCTACACACTCTTTCCAGCGATGCTCCCATCTCTGTAATCTCTCCAAATTATACTCGACATTATTTGACGAAAACTTCTGTCCTTCAAGCGCAATTTTTTGATGAGGGAACAAAAAGAAGTGGAGCTAGATCTGGAGAGTAAGGCGGATGGTCAGGTAGTTCAAACCGTAATTCGTAGATTTTCGCCATGGCAACCGCTGAGGTGTGTGACGATAGTTTTTCCTTTTTGAAGATAATCGATTTAAATAACTCCATGACTATCCCAAAACACAGTCGCCATCACTTTTCCAGCCGAAAAAACAGTCTTTGCTTTTTTTGGACCCGGTTTCTCCTTTGCAGTTGTTTGGGCTGTATTTTTGTTTCAGGAGTATGTATCCAAATTTCATATACAGTAACTAATCGGCGCTAAAACTCGGTTTTATTGCGCCTAAACTGCGCTAACAGAGCGTTGAAAATGTTCATTCGAACACCTTTTGGTGTAACGTGAGCAAACGCGGCATCCAACGCGAGGTCAGCTTTCGCATGCCTAAATGTTTATTAAATATGTGACAAACACGTTCTTTTGACATGTTTATAATCTCTGCTATTTCTCTTACTTTAATTCGGCGGTCGTCTAACACAATTTGGTAAACTTTGGCGATGTTTTCGTCGATAGTTGCAGTTTTTGGACGTCCCGAACGTTTATCGTCTCCCAAACTTTTACGGCCACGTTTGAAGTTTGCTACCCAAAATTTTACTCTGGTAAATGATGGTGCAGAGTTCCTAGAATCCAACTCATCTTTTATTTGCGTAGGCGTATTGCCTTTCAAAAGAAACATTTAATGACAGCTCGATACTCGATTTTGTCCATTTTCACGAAATCACATCAACCCACTTAAACGACTGTTACATAACTACCCGCCCAAAATGACTGAAACTTTGGTGAGTAACAGATGAACAACGAAACTCATTAGCTTTTATTTACGAGTGCTACCATCTTCACGTTCAGGTCGGAAACTTTTCAGATCACCCTCGTATATAATAAGCTTTTCTAACAATAAGTTTTTATTGACAATTTGAATTAATGAAAACTACCCATATTTTTAATGCTAGCAGGGAAATGATTTTTTTAGTCATTAATTTAAGACTTTTTTATTAAAGTAGAACATGGATTTGGAAAATAGAGTTAAGAATTTGATTTAACATTATACAAACCATTCTTAGTATTATAATACCAATATTTTGTGTTAATTAAAGATACTGTTTCCAAAATATAGACAGACGTAAATGTTAAAAAAAAATTATTAAAAATATTGTTCCTAAAATTTACTAAAAAAGAAAATTTTATGTTATTAAGTACACTTTTAAATGTTAGGATATAATTTTTAGTTATATTAAAAGTAAGCAAGTTAGAGTTACATTATGATTTTATTTTTAAAATATTATTTTTAATTACATCATATAAAGAATTGGTATTTCTGTTATTCCACAAAATTTTTGTATCATCCGCAAACATTTCTGTAATAAAAAAAGACTAGTAATTTCATATTTAAACATAATTTAATAAAAATGATCTACTTTTTGTTTTGAAAACTAATTAGTGCAGGCAAAAAAGAACCTTTCTGTTTTTTTTGCATAAAATTTTTATTTGAGTAATTGACTGCCCCATTCTATTAGAAAAAATTAACTTTAGAGTCGGCACTACAAATCCAGACATTTCTTTTCTGTAGATACCCACCGAACAAATTATGGTATGACGGCATTTGTTGATCGGTTAATTAGTAATTACAATAACGATTATTCAGCCATAGATTTGTTTTGTGCTACAACAGAACCACTAAAAAGAAGCACATAGGAAGTGTAATGTTTGTATTTCGTAGACTTTGTTATTTAGCCTTTTTTTACATTTTATATATTTAACCTTCATATTTTAACCTATTTTAAATATGTGTTTCTTTAATTTAGTAAATAAATAATATGAAATAAATAATTAATTTAATGGCAATTGGATATACTTACTATGGAACTTCTCCTATGTATATTATCCTCACTTTGTAGTCTTCCAATGCTTCCAAGTTGTTTTAATTTGTTTTTTTCCAATTCATGTACCCTAAACTTTTCCAGTGCATCATCAATAAAGGTGACAGGAACTTTCTTTTGCCATACTTTGATTTTTCCAATATATAAAACCTGTAAATAAAAATATAAAGCATTATGCTTCCTTAAAGTTGTTAAGCTGGGTTTTCACTGGGTGACAACAACTCGTGCATAGTTTCAGAAGAATTACTTGCAAAGTCTCTGTTTGGAACTAACTATTTTCACAATGTGAAATGATTTGCAACATAGAAGCGGAACAAGTTGAGCCATCAGTTTGCGTGAGGCGAGATGAAACACAAGTAATACAACTTGCTTTTTAAAAGCTGAGGAACCGCTACATCACTAAATTATCGAACTGAATGTTTTATTATTTGTTCTATACAACGTTCTCTCAAACCTTACATAGTACTTATGTACCCAAAATAGGCGCACTTTATACAGCTAATTTATAAATAAGGTTTATTATGGTATGAAATTCATCAGTAATAAAACGTATACAGCATTGGCAAGGCAAGGGCTTGTGAGCCAATTTTAAAGTAATAGAGTAGGATACATACGGTATAACGCCAGATTGAAAAGAGAACGACAACAATTTCCCCTATTCTCCCTCCAAATACAACTATGACCGACGACATCCGCGATTTGTTAGAATATTGTCGACAGTGTTGTCATTTCATGAAATATTTATTAGGAATAGAATATTTTTGACCGTACATTTATCGAAATTGGGCTCCTTACAAAAAAATATATTTATTTGTGCTAATCATAATCAGTAGAAACTTTTGGTGCTAATAAGTAATTTTAAAAATTATAGAACCTTTATTTTTGGCTAGTATCCCTTTTAGAACAGAAATAACAATTAAGAATAAGTTTGCATTAAAAAATTTGTTGATCGTCGATCTGGCAACCTTGGGCACCCCGCTCATAATAATATGGGATTACGCGACTGCATGCCGATCGACGCTGTCTTCGCTTTGGCCGCCGCGCCGGCATCAAGATTAGAGTGACCTGCGAATCGAATCAGGCTATTTTTCCGTAATTATTTTGAATTATATTTAAAATATATTTTTTATTTGGATTTAGATTTAATATATTTTTTTGCGGTTCCTATTTCTCTAGTTTTTTTAAAATAATCTCCTACAAGAAGTTTTTTTTATTCCTCGGATAGCAAGTGTGACCAGGGGTTCCGATTGAAGCGTGGCTTTGTGTGTTGTTTATTTTGTGCTTCTATAGGAAGTTGATTGTTGCTTTAAATAGGCGAGAAAAAATCTAGAATTGCTGGTTACGCTGTGGCCTAGTGTTTAAGTCTTTAAGAGTCATTACTTTTCAACTAGGGAATATGTCCCCCAAAAATATTTTAATTCCGGTTCAAATTTTTACGGTGCTGGAGATTTGATAAAAGGCTGTTAATTATATTTTTTATTTTTTGGCAATCGTAAACTTTCAACATTTAATTTAAATTTAACCCTTTTAGGGAGGTTTGTAATTTTGTTTTGTTATATTGGAAAATAAAAACTTTAAGACTTTTTCTAATTAGATAAGTAAACTGATATAAATAAAATTGTTGTCACAAAATAAAGAAAAGTTTTTAACTGGCCTGGGCGGACCAAGAATCCGAACCACTTACTTAGGCACCGCGGCTGTTTCGCGCAGCGGCCTCGGGCGACCAAGTGGCTAAGTCCCGCTTTCCCCGGTTTGTCGCACTGGCACGAGGTAGAACTCTGAAACGGCCGGTACCTCAGGGTTCCATTTCGTTATCCCCATGCGACAGAGACGGGGCGGCGCAAGGATAGCGCTAAGAAAATTAAACCCTGATTTTTCCACAAATTGATTTTTAATAAATTCACAGGAACCTTCCTGTCCGCCTGCAATATTACCCTTGAAGACCTAATATAATCTAAATACATAGTATTTAAACTATTGAAGCTTCGGTAAGGCTTGAGGCAAGTGTGGAGGGTGTCAGGCACTCTGCGGCAAGCCCGTTTTTTCCTGGCACGCCGCAATATTACACCGATTTCGAGATGTCGCTTAAAGTACCTAATAAAGCTTACAAAAGTCTAGACCAAAGACGCGCGAAACGCAATGTATTAAATACAACAGTAATTAACATGACCGCATAAAAACGGAAATATCGTAAAAAATTTCCCAAAAATGCGATTGACAACCAGTACTTCAACGTCCGGCGTTCGGTAGATACGGACTGATTATTGTGTGTGTGTGTGTGTGTGTGTGTGTGTGTGTGTGTGTGTGTGTGTGTGTGTGTGTGTGTGTGTGTGTGTGTGTGTGTGTGTGTGTGTGTGTGTGTGTGTCTACCCTAACAATGTCACTAAATAGCTATTTGTTCGATTAAACAGCTTTTCAGTCATGCGTATTTTTTACCAGCCGACAGCGAGCTAACAGGACTTTGCTGAATAAATACTTTATTTTAATTGCATAAGTAAACTTGGAAAAAATTTGTTTCTTAATAAGTATTCTATGGGTATCGCACCGCCGATTTTTTTCATAATCTTTTATCATTAAACACGACACTCATGACGACTGGCAACAAAAACAGACTGATCTTCGATATACATATATAGTACACCTAAAATAGATAACTCATTTTTAGGAAATTTTCGCATATGCAGAATTAAAAATCACTTGCAATGGATTTTTTTCTGATGAAATTTAGCTCTAAATTCATCAAAGCAAAAGTTTTGACTAATGTTTTTGGTAAAGGACCAAAAGGATTTACTGCCATTCGAGCAAGAAAAACTTTATCTTTTATCCGATTGTTAAAAGGGTTTGGCTTCTGAAGTAGTTTGATTATACTGATTTAGTGTTGGTTTTCGGCATTAGTCTTTTAAAGAAAATTTTTGTAGGCTTGGATTTTTAAAACACAGGATTTGGAAAACCATGGTTTGTAATTGTAAACTTCCAAAATAAAAGTTTTGTTTACCAAAATATTCCTATTAAGCATCTGGTACCTATGGTGTGAGTCTATGCATCACCTTATTGATAAAAAAAATTGAAAATCCCTTATAATTGTTTTTTAAAACAATATTAATACCAAAAATCAGTAAAAAAGCTAATTTTGATAGTGCAAATAAATTTCTTACCTCAAAGAAGTTACTAGAACTAGGAGATATATCTACACAGAGTGATGTCAATGTCGCCGCACTGCTTAAGGACCTAGTGGGCGTCACTTGACTTTGTTCTTTCATTTGCTTGTATAGGTCTGTCACCTGTAAAAAATGTAAAATTCCTTTAATGTCATCATTACTAAATATTAAATTAATATTCAGTGTGTTTTTAAAGTTATAGAAACTTTTACGCAAGAATATAAAAACATTTTTACTTTCCTCGCTACAAGTATCGAGAAAAAAATCATACCTTGAGACAGAGCTGTCGCAATTACTTTTAAAAACAATTTAATTACAATTACTTTTCTAAGTAGTAGTAAATTACGATTACCAATTACTAGCATGTTTGTTAAAAGTTATTCAATTATCAATTAAAACTAAAAGTAATTGAATATTTTAGCAATTACTTTATTTAAATTACCACATTTAATTTAATTCTCTTTTGGTAATTGAATTACCGTAATGTAATTAAACTACCGTTATGTCAGTAAAGTTCCATTATATATTCAATTACTCTTTATTCTCTTAATTACATTTGGAAACTAAATTACTCTAGGAATATTTGACTAACTACCACACCAGTAACCAGTACCTGTAATAATTAAAAACAGATGTCTTTGTTTGGATAATAAAAGAAAACAAACTACAAAAAACAGGCAAACATTTATTTAAATAAAACAAAGAGGCCCAATAAAACTATTTCAAAATATCAGAACGCAAACGAACTTAAAATAAATTGTATTGTCTTGCATTTGATTTTAATACTACTAACTTTTCATCAAAAACTCCTCTACACTATGATAAAGTATATCCTGGGCCTTTTTAAGAATAAATTTTTGTAATATTTTCTGACAAATCCACTTCTACATAGCTTTGGAAACAAGTTTACCATCTTAACTTGAATTGTGGCAGTGTGAAGGATGCAATAGTTGCCTCTTCTGCTTGTAATGTTGAAATTTATACTAATCAACATTAAATGACTTTAAAATAAAACTCTCTTTTTGTCCCACCCCAAACATCAACAGATTTTTCCACAAAAGTAAAAAACGGTGGCGGTGAGCATCAATCGAAAATACTAAATAGGCGCGGTGGCGGTGTTCACCGGATTCAAAGCGGCCCGCCGTGTGTCAAGACACTCTCTATCTGGCTGGCCAAAATTTCGGCAGTTTTTCCATAAAAAAAGGTAATTCAATTTTTCGTAGTAATTTAATTATTCATTAGGTAATTGAATTAATTTCTAAGTAATTCAATTACTGTAAAAGTAATCGAATTACTTGGGATTCGTGAAATTAATTACCATTTACGACAACATTATCCTTTTAATCGATAATCCAAATACAATTACCTTTTTTGGAAAGTAATTGATTTAAAGTAATCCAATTACTGAGAAGTAATTAAAT
The DNA here is from genome assembly GCA_019359885.1 of Listronotus oregonensis. Lineage (NCBI taxonomy): Eukaryota > Metazoa > Arthropoda > Insecta > Coleoptera > Curculionidae > Listronotus > Listronotus oregonensis. The sequence continues at coordinate 118,619 of JAHBCN010000316.1, forward strand.
ACGATTTTTTAAATATTTTAATTTAATTGCCGACAGCTCTGCTTTGAGATTTTCGAATTTTGGGACCTTGAATTGCAAAAAAGAGTTTCCTATTGCGGATATTTACTGTCTATTGGTCTGTGTGTCTGTTTAGCCGTAACTTTCAAACGGAATGAAATATTTATTTTAAATCTCTGATACGTGTAATACGTAAGGAGAGTAATAGTACGGGATCTAAATTAGAGACGATGAAAACTATTTTTATAAAATATCATGTAGATAAAAGTATCGTCCATGGGTTGCTCAAATCTTATGGTCAATGATAAATTTTGGTTATCATAGCTGCTTTTTATTTAATGCTATTACGCATTTTCTTACTAAAAAAAAAATTCCATTCAAAAGTATATAGTCGAGGCAATGAATCACCAAAAGGGCCAAAAGTTCAGAATTTTTCGTACTACCTACTTTGTGTCTAATAGAAACCGCAAATTGCATTGCTGCAGCCAAAAATAAATTCAAAAAATGAATTTTTTGAGACGGCTTTTGGAATATTTAATAACTTTGTAAATATGAGTCAGAACTGGCCCAAATCGGATCCTCGGGGGTTTTCGATGTCGCTGATCACGATTATAATGTTCAAACTGACCCACAGCTGACCTGGAGCTTAAGAACGCCGATGAACGTCATCTTCGTGGGACTCTCCAAAAAACACGCGGGGAAAGAGAGAAACCCGACGCACGAGGGTTTTGGGTCGCTGAATTTAAATATGGTATCAGCGAACACTCCCCGGACACCTGGTGCACCAGAATCTGGACGCGGACCTCATCTCCTAGGGTTTTCCTCACACAATCGAAAAAGACAAACCGAAAATCGTTATGGAGGGGTTTTTTGAGTAGCTGAATCCGAATTTCACGGCACCGTAACCTGGCCCTGAACGTCATCTCCGTGGGACTCTTCCAAAATTTAAGTGGGAAAGAAGAGAAACTTGGCGCTGGGGATTTTTTGGGTCGCTGAATTCAAATGTAGCATGGGCAAATACCCCCGAGAATTTTCCTAAGAAGATCACCAAAAACAGCCCGAAAAAATCATTGTAGGGGCGTTTTTTGGGGGCGCTAAATCCAAATTTCACGTCAAAAACGCCCCTATAATGATTTTCGAGTTGTTTTTGGCGATCTTGTCAGGAAAATTCTCGGGGATAATGTCCACGTCCAGGTTCCGCAGCACCAGGTGTCCGGGGGGTGCTCGCCCATGCCACATTTGAATTTAGCGATCCAAAAACACCCCCGGGCGCCAAGTTTCTCTCCTTCCCCGCGTGAATTTTGAGAGAGTCCCACGGAGATGACGTTTATCGGCGTTTTTAAGCTCCAGGTCGGCTGTGGGTCAGTTTGAACATTATAACCGTGATCAGCGACATCGGAAACCCCCGAGGACCCGATTTGGGCCAGTTCTGACTCATATTTACAAAGTTATTAAATCTTCCAAAAGCCGTCTCAAAAAAATGCATTTTTTAAATGCTGCAGCAATGCAATTTGCGGTTTGTATAAGTCACAAATCAGGTACATTTTTTACAAAAATTTTTGGAAGCGAATGCAAAAATCCGCATTCCAATCCGTCTTAGTGCAAAAAATTCCGAGGTTGAGTGCTTCATTGCCTCGACTAATAAGGCCTAAAGAATATGAAGTCGATGTTAAACTGAATTTTAAAGATCATATAAAAAACTTATGTAGTAAACTTAATTCTAATTATTATGCTATTAGAATACTCTCTCATTAATTACAAAAATTTTCCATTCTAAAATATTTTTATTTTGCTTTAATAAAGCCACTGCCATTTGTTTTTGGAAAAATTCTCATTATGTTATTCAGTGTTTTCCTTGGAGCAGTTCAATTTATTTAAAGCTAAATCCAAAGACTCATGTAACCCATTATTCATATTAAAAAGAATTTCTATCTAAATTTTAGAAAAAGTATCTTTAATATACAAAAAATATTGGTTTGATATTACTAAAAATTATTTTTTATTATCAGCTTTGGAGCAGTTCGATTTATTTGTAAAGCTAAATCCAAAGACTCATGTAACCCGTTATTTATATTAAAAAGAATTTCTATTTAAATTTTAGAAAAAGTATCTTTAATATACAAAAAATATTGCTTTAATATTACTAAAAATTATTTTTTATTATAAGCTTTGAAACTCGCTGGTGGTTTTATTATGATATATGTGAGATCTGTATTAATAGTATAAATGTTAAACAATTTTGGACATAAAAAAACAAACGGGGAAATGGGGAAGGAAACGCATTTTCCTGCACAGGCAGGCATATACATTGCCAAACTTTCAAGATTTTAAAAAGTCTCTAATGTCAACATTACATATAACGTCGAATATAAAAACTATAAATTATAGCCATAAATATCTCGGTGGGAATATCAGATTTTGCCAGATGCGAGTAGTTTAAATTATTATCAACCTTTTAAAAATATACTTTATTCAGATTTATTGGTTATGTCCTTGGTAATAATTAAATAGTGTTGTTTTAATTTTAATAACAGCTTAATGTTTTGTTAATTATACTATTTTATATTTTAAAATACCCAGCCCCTTTTCGTCATTTTGAAGCAAAATAAATAGTTTGGGAAATTGTTTAATTTTTTACGTATATTATTTTATTAAATCTTTAAATTAAACAGTTGGGCCACCCACTTTTTTAAGTCAATATACAGTTATATTGTTTTTGAAAGCAAAACTCAATTCATAAGCAGTCCAGTAAATTTCGAAAAAAAAACTAAATCAGTATTTTTATAAACAGTTATTCCTATTTCTCATAAAATGAACTATATCTTTTTAAGGTCAACCAGATAAAACGTATCATTTTTCCTCTTTATACTAAGAAATCGTCTGAGGTAGATGACATACCAGAAATCGTTTTAATTAAATATACTCCTAAGCTTGCACCCACCTCTTTAGAATTTTCTATGACAAGGCCTTTTTCCGGAAGCTGAAAAGGCGTGTCCAACTGATCCCCGAGAAATTATCTAAAACTCTCCCTTCTAACAATAGACCAATATCTCTTCTTTTAGTTGTTTGTAAGGTAATCGATAAATTCATTAATTCCCAAATCTCATAGCATTTAGAAAAACACAAAAATTCTCATGACAGACAGTATGGATTCCGTCACAGAAGATACACAGCTGATCTTTTTTTCTTTGTCTCGCACAACTGGAACAAGTCTCTAGAATTTCTTAGTGAATCTCAGATCTTTGCTCTTGACATATCCAAAGCTTTCGATCAGGTCTGGCATAATGGGCTTCTTAACAAACTTTCTTCTTATGGTCTTTCACCTAAGCTTTGCTCTTGGCTTTCCAGTTCCCTTTCTAATCGACGTATATGAGTTATTCTAGGTGGTCATTCTTCCAGCTCTTACAAATTAATGCTGAATGCCCCAAGGCTTAGTACTGGCACCAACTCTGTTTCTTCTTCACATTAACGATCTTTTTTCTTTCACAACCAATCCAGTCCCTAGATATTTTCACAGCTTTTGCTTTAAAGAATTAGCCAGTAGAGTTTCTCCTCTGGCAGTTTAGAACAGAAAAAAAAACGTAGTGCCGCAACTATGCATCTTATTAGAGTTTAACTTTAGAGGTGTTGAATTTCCACTTTGTTCGTTTACTCAACTTTAGAGTGTCTAGAGAGTGAAACCTACTGCCCGTAAAAGTTTTCCTTTCTCCTCCAAATCTCTAAAAAATATTTTAGTCCCGAGCTAATAAACTACCTCTTACCAGTAGAGTATTTTGCTTGAATGCACAACATTCGGTTTCAACCTTGTGGCAGTGGCGGTCATATCCCTTTTAAAAGAGGATGCCACAGAGCAGTGATCAGCATGATCGAAGAGTATTCAAATCTGATGCAAAAAAACACGTGTCGTTATTTGCTGCATTAGGATTTTTTAATACTGTGATACACATAGTCGTAGTACAATATAGAAAATCCCAATTGTACTACGACTATGGGATGTTTTTACTTTAAGTCACTATGCTTTACGTACGTGTAAACTATAAAAAAATCAAATTTCTAATAAATATATTAATTTAAATTCTATTGTACAGGGTGTTCTTCACATGAGTAGACATACGTAAATTTGAGATAGGTGGGGCAGTCTGCTTTGCGGCCCACCCAGATATTTTGACCTGGGCCCTAACAATTTTTTTTAGAACTTTTTTTTTCCAAAATTTTTAATTTTCTAATTTCATACTAAAATAACTTTTTGAAAAATCATGAAACTGACAACATTTTTATTTTAATCTAGACTAATATTAGAATTATACAAATTTAATAATTGAGGCCCATGACAGGTACAAAGAAAAATACGGGCCCTCAAACCACAAAAAGAGGTAAAAAAAATCCAAGATGCAACTTTGCATTGCATTAAAAGAAACTAGAAATGATCAAGTATTTCTAATTAGTCAAAAACATCTTCAATTCATGCCCTTTCGAACGACATGCAACAACCACAATTTACTTAAAAACAGCAAGAGTTATTTGTCTACTTTTTCAAGGTGGGCATATTTTTACGCAATTCTACTTTTGATAAAGTTAACAAATAACTCTCACTTAAGTTTTTAAGCAAATTGTGGTTATTGTATATCGTTCGAAAGGGCATGAATTAAAGATGTTTTTGACTAATTAGAAATACTCGATCATTTCTATGCTTAATGCAATGCAAAGTGAGCTCTTAGATATATTTTTTACCTCTTTTTGTTGTTTGAGGGTCCGTATTTTTTTTTGTAGCTGTCATGGCTCCCAATTATTAAATTTGTATGATTCTTGTATTAGTCTAGATTAAAATAAAATAAAAATGTTGGCAGTTTCATGATTTTTCAAAAAGTTATTTTAGTTTGAAATTCGAAAAATGAAAATTTTGGAAAGAAAATTAAAAAAATCAAAAAAAAAAAAATTTTGGGCCTACTCATGTGCCGAACACCCTGTATACATAAAATTTCTATAAATATATTTTATTTCATACTGTACTTTAATATACTTCATTACGTTGTCAGTTTGAGTGAACTGAAATTTAGTATTTTTACTAACGCAGAATTAATTCTAAACAATTTTTATTATGCAAATTACAATAAAATTACTTATAAATGTTAACGGTAATACTGCAGTTAGAATTATTTCAAATATATACAGGGCCTGGTACATCTTCTGATTTACTAGTATTGGCTACCAAAGATGTTAAAGCTTGGCTTAAACAGTGAAGAACCTTTCACGGAACGTTTCCGCACCTACTATACTTACAACTATATCAACAACTTTATTTTAGCTACGTTTACCTTAATTACCTTATTTTGACAATACTGACACCTTCATATTATCTGAATATTCACACTTTAATTTATTTATAAAAAAGATAAAAAGTATAAAATACAACGTTGTACGATTCACGGCCGTGAAATGTCATTTTAGTAACTCGTCTAGAAATTCCGACTCGGCTCCTCCGTCGCCTTGTCCGTAAACATCTAGACTTGTACTTTAATAGACCGTTTCCCGACCTTGTAACGTAAATTACCATTAGGGAACAGGTACAATAAACCCAAAAACTGAGTATTTTTAGTTTTTACTACATTTTATTTTTGGGTTTTAAAGGTTCGAAGGGGGGCCATGACCCCATACCTCCCCCTATGACCGCCAGTGCCTTGAGAGTCCAACAGGGTCTATTAGTGTCCAATTTCTAAGTTTTTTTTTTTTTGAATATATGCAAATCGGCGGATAGACTAAATTTTCTCTGTGCTTGGCTTCCCTACTAACATTTTTTGTTTTATAATGATAACGGTGACGTTTCGATTACCTATTTTATAAAACCTAAGAACCTATCAATGGTTCGCGAAACGTTTTCGTTACCCTTATAAAAACCCCTATAGCACTTAAATGGAGAATCTTATAAAGGTAACGGTGACTAAATTTTAGTACCATATAAAACCTTTACTCTCCATTTATTTGTAACTTAGAGGTTGTCGTTACCTTTATAAACCATAAATAAGTTTTATAGCGGCAAGGAATACATTTTCGTTACCGCTATAAAACCTTAATATTCCTTACAAAAACCATTATTAACTTCCTGACCTACTGTGTTTATAAACACCAAATGAATAAAGCCCCCTTTCAGCTTTATCTCCTTTTACATCGTTTGTTTACATAATGTTCTATTTTAAGTCCTTGTCATTATTATTCTGCTTCTACTCTAAAGTTGACAGCAATGGATTTTTACTTTGATATTATCAAAATGAGGTATTAAATAATTATTAAAAAAACTTAAATACTTTGAGAATTTTTTATAAGGACTTAATTTTACTTGGCACGAAAGATTTATCGAGTAATTTTACATTTTACCCTTCCTAAAAATAAAGCTTCCCTCTAAAGGGCTCTCTAAAAATTTATTTTTGTAAAAACCTCAAAATTAAAATTATGTCTCATGATTTATTTTTTGCAAATAAACTGCCCAACATTTCTTAACCACATGTTTTTGAAGAAATACGTCTTTTAGCTTCAGTAGTTCGGCTTAAAATGAAATATTTTCTTTTTTGTGTAAATATTTATGTCAATTCGAACACAAACATAAAAAACATATAAAAGGACGCAATGTTCGCCATTTCACTTTTTAACCACCTATAGTTTTATATAAACCTTTAAGTAATAATAAACACCTTAAAAACTTTAATAAAACTAACCTAAGTGTTTATGGAAATATTACTTTTGCAATAAAACCTTAGCTGCTTTTGTGATAGTTATAGTTTTATAAGTTACCAAAAAGGTATTTATAGAAACCTTTGTTACCGGTATAAAACCAGAAGTAACAGGAAAACCAATTGAAAGCTATAAGTTCTCAAATGTCAAATGTCAATTGGTCATCGAACTTACTTAGCCAATTTTCCCTGATGTCTATACATTCCTAAAAAGGACCTTTGCCCCTTCCTTCATCGGTGGTAGTTGAAGTATTTGGCAATATATTTTTTAAGGAAAGTTTAAGTTTTGGTTTATTCCATTTTTGAGTAATTTGAGTTGTGTGTGATTTATCACCTGATGGTGTGCTTCACAAAATATTCTCGCGGGTTTTAGCGCACTTTCTATAAAAGCTGCTACTATATTTAACTTTTTTCCAATTTTTTCTCTCCTGTGACATGTTTCACTTACAATTAATTATTAAATATTAAGAAAACACAGAAAACAATTATTAAACATCTTAACCTAAAAAATATAGTGCCCCGCTGCGCCCCTTCTACATGAAAAAGTTGCTACTGGGCTTATAAGTTTTATAAAATTCTTTGGGTTTTGTAGTAGCTTTAGAATATTTATTAGGCGCCTTAAGATTTATAAGGATTTTACGAAGTAAGCTATAAAACCCCAAGAGTATAATAAGGTTTTTAAGAACGCTATAAAACCCTTTTACAAAACTTTAAATAACCAAAACCAAAGGTTTTATAAATAAGGTAACGGAAACATTTTGGATGCAATGTTATTAAACTTCAAGTATTTTGGTATTTTCTGGGCGTCTTACAAAACTTTTAACACCAATAGTTTTTTTTTATAAAACCATAAAAAACTATTATAAAAGTTAGGGTTTCTTATAAACCTCTTATAAATATCCGATACCGTTTAATAAAACTTTAGGCTTCGAAAAATGTTAGTTGGGTTTAAGCAATACCCGATAATATAAGATTCTTTGTGAGTTAAAAGTGCGTGGGTCTTTTAAATAAAGTTGTTTTCCTATAGAACTGTAACTGCATAAAAATATTACACATATTTTTTCAAGGAGGTAAAAATACATGGCACTGAACGCTTAAACAAAATAAAAAATTTCAGAGATATTTTTATAATCTTAGAATAACATTAAAGTTTTTGTTTTTAATTCGTGGATGCGTGTAATGAACCTTGAGACAAAATTATTGCTTTAGAACCGTTTTACACATACAAGAAGGCGCCAGAGGCGTAGATAATTTTATTCCTTGGGGAAGGGGGAATGCAATATATATATATATATATATATATATATATATATATATATATATATATATATATATATATATATATATATATATATATATATATATATATATATATATATATATATATATATATATATATATATATATATATATATATATATATATATATATATATATATATATATATATATATATATATATATATATATATAACATGTATATATATATATATATATATATATATATATATATATATATATATATATATATATATATATATATATATATATATATATATATACAGTATTGGAAAATAATTCGCATAATAGGGAAATCAATGTTAATAAGGTTTGTTCCAACAAGAAATCCTTATCGTTTCGAAATCTTTTTGAACTGTTTTTGGTGCGCTTAGACGCATGCGCGGCCTTAAAATAGTTTCGTGACAGTACGAAGAGTACAAACGTTGGATCGCTTTGCGGATCATTTTTTTGGGGCTGTCAAATCAAAAGTTTTTGAATTTTTGTTTTTTAAAAAAATAACCCTATTTTCCTACTTATTATTTTTGTGATCAAAAGTTAGCAAATATCACTCATAATATCGTCACTCATCTTTAAAGATAATTAAATTTAATGATGTGCTTAGGAGTGTAAAAATTAATGTTTTTGAATAATTAAAACAAGCGAGGAAATAGAAAATGCTAAAGCACGTTGCACATATTCGCTAAATAAAGTTAGGATTATGCAGAAAAATTAAATTAAATTAAAATATGTTAAAGTCACACAAGAAAAGATAAACATTATGTAATCAAATGGTTTAATTATACACATAAATTAAAAATTAAGTTAAGTTAAAAAGATAAACAACTTTTCTTTCTTAACTTATTTTAATTTTAACCTTATCATAAAAAAAATGAAATAAACGTTTCCTTTTTAAAATAATTAAACTCCACACAATAACATCATAAAATGGCTTAAAAGAAATTCTTTTCCATGCGTTATAAAAAATATGTAACAAATTATATATTTTTGGACAAATTTTATTTAAGAAGTTAACAAATTACCGGACAGCTGCCAGAGAGTGCACCAATAAAATAGAAATCCCAAAACCCTATTAACAGTGATTTGCCCTACGTATGCTAAATTGTATTGTTATTTTTAAACTGATTGGCATGTTTTCACACAAATGTCTTAATTTATTATAACTTAATTTTTGTTAAGTTAAATTAATAACTTTTCTTCATAATCCCTACCTTAACAGTAAACATATGAAGATGAAAATGGAAACAATAACAGACAATAAACATGAAACAGCTGTCAAAAATTAAAAATCCAGTGCCAAGATGTTCAATGCGCAAGTCAACCCAAACAGTTTTTAATTTAGGCCTAGGTTTGTTCCAAAAGAAATCCGGTATCGTTTCAAAAAGTTTTGAACTGTTTTTTGGTGCGCTTAGACCTGGCGGCCTTAAAATAGTTTCTTTACGGTACGAAAAGTACAAACGTTGGATCCTTTGCGGATCGTTTTTGGGGCTGTCAAATCAAAAGTTTTTGAATTTTTATTTTAAAATATAACCCTACTTTTCTACTTATTATTTTTGTGATCAAGTTAGCAAATATACTCATAATATCGTCCTCATCTTTAAAGATAATTAAATTTAATGATGTGCTTAGGAGGTGTAAAAATTATGTTTTTGAATAATTAAACAACGAGGAAATAGAAAATGCTAAAGCACGTTGCACGCTATTCGCTAAATAAAGTTAGGATTATGCAGAAAAATTAAATTAAGTTAAAATAAGTTAAAGTCCCCACAAGAAAAGATAAACATGATGTGATCAAATGGTTTTATTATAAAATAAATTAAAAATTAAGTTAAGTTAAAAGATAAACAACAACCTTTCTTAATTATTTTAAAATTTTTTTAAACCCTTTTCATAAAATAAAATAAACGTTTCCTTTTCAAAATAATTAAACTCCCACAAATAACATCATAAAATAGGCACGAAACTCGTCTTTCCCATGCGTTATGAAAAAATGTAAAAAAATTTTATTTTTTTTGACAAATATTTATTTAAAAGTTAACAAATTACCGGACAGCTCCCCCAAGGGGGCACCAATAAAATAGAAATCACAAAAAACCCTTTTAAAAAGATTTGCCCTACGTGGGAAAAAATTTTTTGTTATTTTTAAACTGATTGGCATGTTTTCACACAAATGTCTTAATTTATAATAATTAATTTTTTTTTAACTTAAATTAATTAAAAATTTTCTGCATAATCCTTCCTTAAAAATAAACATATGAAGATGAAATATAAAACAATAAACATGAAACAGCTGTTAAAAATAAAAAACCCCGTGCCAAGATGTTCAATGCGCAACCCCAACCCAAACAGTTTTCAATTTAGGCCATGTATCAAATTACCGTTCTGAAACCGTAACTAAACGTCCCAATTTTGGGGTTGGAAACAAACAGGATCGTCCGATAACCATCACGTCTCTGTTGAAACTTTAATCACTGCGCGACGTGATCGTTCGGTTGGGTTTTTTTCGACGTGCTGGAAAAAACCCCCCGGGTTTGTTCCCCCCGAAAACCGCCCCGTCGCTTTTCATGCGCAGTTTTTAAAGTGCGTTCCAAACGGTTATCGAACGCCGTTTTTACCAAAAAACGGGATCTTACGGTTTAAAAAACTTAATTATGGCAAGGGCTGAAAAATTGTTTTGGGGAAGGTATCTTGGGATTTTTAACAGTTTTTTCATGTTTTTGTGTCATATTTCTCTTCATATTTTACTTTAAAAGAATTATGAAAAAAATTTAAAAAAAGGGTGGTTTTAAAAATTGTTTTTGTAAAAATAAAAAATTTAAAAATAAAAGGGGGAATTTAACATACGTAAACAAATCACTGTTAAAAATTTTTAAATAATTTCCATTGGCCCCTAAATTTTGTAAAAAAATATATTTTTTTTAAAAATTTTTTTTTATAACGCATGCAAAAAGGGGTTTCTGAAACCCCTTATTTCGTGTTATTGTGGGGGTTTTAATTATTTTAAAAGGAAACGTTTTTTATGTATAAGTTGGTAATAAGTTAAGAAATTTAAAAAATTGTTTATTTTTTTTAATTTAAATTAATTTTTTTTATGTCTATAATTAAAACCATTTGATCCCCAAAAGTTTTTCTTTTCTTGTGTGACTTTGTTTAATTTTTTCCCCTAACCCCAACATTCAGGGGGAAAGCGTGCAACGTCTGTTTTTATTTCCTCGCTTTTAAAAACAAAAAATTTTCCCCTTTTAACACATCTTTAAAATTTTAAATTTTTTTTAAAAAATTTTTTAATTTTGAGTGATATTTGCAAACTTTGATCACAAAAAAATAAGTAGAAAAAAATTATATTTAAAAAAAAAAATTAAAATTTTTTTTATTTGACAGCCCCAAAAAAATCCCCAAAGCGATCAACGTTTGTACCTACCCCCAAACATTTAAGGCCCCCAAACCACCAAAAACTTTAAAAATGGAAAATTTTTTTAAAATTTTTCATGTATCAAAATTACCGTTCTAAAAACCCAAACTAAACGATCCCAAGTTTTTTGGTACACAAACAGGATCGTCCGATAACCATCACGTCTCTGTTGGAACGCACTTTAATCACTGCGCATGAGCGTGATCGTTCGTGACGGTTTCGACATGCTGGAACAAACCTATCTATGCTGCCGAGAATCCAATCTACCAGTGTACGTTTCAATAGAACGTCGCGATGAATTAAATCTATTTATTGTTCGACTGGACTCTACTTCGCGCTTTGGTTGGATTAGATACAAAATTAAATAGTTTTCGACAATTCCGACAGTATTAAAACGAGTTCGGATGGGTGTACGTCGAATCAGCAAAAACGAGAATTGTTTGACAATAATTTGTTGAAAAATTATCACAAATATTAAGAAAGATTTTTGCTTGTCTTTTTGCCACATTGGCTTGAAAAAAAGTAAATTCTAAAAAATAAATAAAAAGGAAATTCTAAAAATAAACTTAACGATAATTTTACAACAGAAAATAAAAATAACTTTAGAGAACTAAAACTTATTTTAATAAGGGTTCGAATAATCCACCACTTTCTGCTAAACAATACCCAAACCTGTTGTAGAGATTTTGTCTCATATTCCTGAGCTGTTCAGGTGTAATTTGACCAGAAAGTTGAATTATTTTTTCCCTTATTTCAACAAGGTTTCTAGCTCTTTCAAAACTGTGGCGATACACATTTTGTTTTAAATATCCCCAAAGAAAAAAATCATTTGGGGATAAATCTGAACGATCTGGGGCCACTTGATCGTACCACGTGAAGAAAAATTCTGTTATTAAATGTGGTTTCCAAATAATTTTGAACCTCACGTTTATTGTGAGCAGGGCAACCGTCCTGCTGAAACCAAATCTCCTCGAAGTTAACAGGAAGTAATCGAACTGTCGGAATAATTTGATTTCGTAATAGATCCAAATATTTATCCCCTGTTAAATTTCCATTGATGGACCCAGACGTAGTCCCTAAAATACCCGTCCAAACATTGACTTTTTTGTGGGTATTGTGTTCCACAGGAATGCTCAGATGTTTATTTCTCGAGACCAATACCTAACGGTGGATGGATTATCACGATGCAATGAAAAAGGTGTATTCATCCGTAAACAAAATTTTTTAAAAATTTTCATTTTGCATTTTGTCTTTCCATCATCATCTCGCAAAACTCCATCCGCTTAATATTGTCCTCGGGAAATAGTTCCTGAGTTATTTGTACTTTAAAACAACGGTAACCATTTCGTTTCAAAATATTCCGAACAGTTCTATCATTCAAGTTAACCTGTTCAGCAATTTGTTTGCTTGAACAAGGATCACTGGTTTCAGCAGCAGCACAAACATCAATGTCCCTGTTTTGCCGAATTTCATTAACTGGTTTCTCACGTGGATGATCAATGTTTTTACATTTTCGACAATTTTGTATACAACCACATATTTCAAATTTTGTAATAATGCGGCTTATTGTCGATTGTGCCGGAACAGGTCTATTTTATAAGCACAAATAAATAAATTTATTATTTCGTGATTAGAGTGACCCCCAAAATACCACTTTAAAATTTGAATCTTTTCCTCCTTTTTAAGCATTTTAAAAAATTTAAATTTTGCAGCTTATGGCTAATGCGCGCCTAAATACTGCCCGCAAGCAAATGTCGAGAGCTGTGCAGGCCACCGGGCAAATCCCACTAGCCAAACTAAAGCGCAAAGCGGTGACGTCTCCAGTCGAACAGTTAAATTAATTACAATTCATCGCGACGTTCTATTGAAACGTACACTGGTAGATTGGATTCACAGATACCTAAAAATTAACATTAATTTCCCTATTATGCGAGAATTATTTTCCAATACTGTTTTATATATATATATATATATATATATATATATATATATATATATATATATATATATATATATATATATATATATATATATATATATATATATATATATATATATATATATATATATATATATAAAGTTTATGGGAACTTGTCATAATATTTTTAGGTTTTCTATTAAATTCTGAGAGATTGCCCACATATACCCCTGTATGTACAGAGTATGATGCTCACAATTTTAATGGGCGATAGTGGAGCTCAAAACAAGTCGAAAAGCCAAGAACATATAGGTCAAAAGTTACTGTTTTCGAAATATGGCCGTTCAAAGTTTAAAAAAGTTGGCAACACCGCGCCCGTTTCATTGAAGAAAGTTGAACGTTTTTTTGCGAGTTTTGCATATTTATACTTTTTTAAGGAGATGTTTATTTACATACAAATAATACAAATTACTTCTTGCAATTTATTTTGATATTTAATTTAAAATTAAATTTATGTAAAAACCAATTCATTATTCTTTGGTTATTATTTGTAATTAAAAAATAATTATACTCACCACAAATATGCTAAATATTCATTTTAAGAGCACAAATTATTATGTTTTAAAACAGCACTTTTTTGTTTTGCTTAAAGAACAAGATTTCTCGGTTGCACACATCTTGTTTTCAAAATTCTTGAAAACTACGGTTGTAAATTTATAACATATTCGCATTTTTTCCGATTTAAAAACGAACAAAAATGTCGCCACGGTGAACACGTATTTACAACTAACTGCACAACGCTTCTAACTTCTGGACAGCTCCGTTGCCAATTGTTTTTTAAATTTTAAACTTTGAAAAAGTTAATATTATTATTATTATTTAATTTGTGGATTGAAACAATTAAAACGTAGTTTATTTTACTAACAAATAAATTTACTGATAAGCGATTAAGACAAAAGTTTCCAGTTTTCAGAAATAATTGCTTTCCAAGTTCAAACTTTGACATCGTTTAGACAAAAATTTGTCAAGTTTTGACACATATCATATGAGCTTTTCGACTTGTTTTGAGCTTTTCTATCGATCATTAAAATTATCAGAGCATCATACTTTTTACACCCTGTACATACAGGGGTATATGTGGGCAATCTTTCGGAATCTAATAGAAAAACTAAAAATATTATGACAAGTTCCCATAAACTTTTTTTCTACGAGCCTTCCCTACGGAAATAAAGGTACATAACGGACGACCCTGGTAATCGTTTTTTATATCGTTTAAAATACTAGGCGTAATTTAACATTTTTTTTTATATGATGGTTTTTAGATAAGTATTCTTAAAATGAACCAATAAATCATATTTGTCTTATTTAGTTTGCCAGGGACGGACTAGCTCTGACACAATAATAGCAATTTTTTTAACACCCTGTATGATAAAGGCTCAACAATATAATTTTTAAAAAGCTTTAACCTTAAACTAAAAAAATGGTAATCCGGAGTGACATCGATAAAATGAACTGTTAATGAGAAATAAAATATTTGTTTGGTAATTTCTTTACATTATACAGGTTGTTTTCTAACTTGTTTTCACGTCAATATTTTTGCAATTTTTGGTCATTTTAAGAAGAAAACTTCATATCAACATATGTCCTACACGTCTTAACTTTTGAGATACAGAGTAGTAAAATTTTTAAAATAAATCATTTATTATTCATATCTGTAATACCACTTTAGATATTTTAATAAAATTTGGCATACATGTACTATGTATCAAGAAGCATTTTTTAGTGTACCACATTATTTTTATTTACCAAAATAGGCAGGTCAAATTCTGTACGAACGCCACTTTGCTACATTGCTACATTTTACAGATAACTGATCCCAAATCAGGTGCGATTTAAGGAACATTAAATTGAGCAATTTTCGTACTTTAAAGTCATTCTAACGGTTAGGTTCCACCCATAGAGCAAGATATACTAAAAAAAGATGTGAGAAAAACACTGTCTGCAGTAATAAAGAAAAAAAAACATTAATACAGACAGATCAATAAAAACTTGTAAAGTCAATAAAACCTTGGTCTAATTTAAGATCTCAGTACTTTAAAGGGCCGATATTTTTGAATAGGAACTTGGCCCTTATTAAAGTGTTTTTGGTGAGATTTAATTTATCATATTGATCTTATATAGGTAGATACTTACAACTCTTCTCTCAATGTAAGAAGCATCACTTTTGCTGTGAGGTTCTGCAATATAGGGACTTTGCAATCCTACAGGTATCGAAACCATCCGACCTAAATTCATTTTTTTAACCACAATAACAACTAACTTATTAAGTCTAATAATTTAAAACCTCAGGTATTTAGTTTAGAGTTTTAACAATATAAACACTAAAACACTTTATTTTAAGTTAAAAAATTACGCATACATGTAAACAAAACACAAACACAACATCCGAATATTTTTAGACTCTAAATTTTATTTATGACTTTTTTAAACAGCCTGTCGCCTTAGGATATTTTAAATTTATTTATTGTCGGGATTATTTTACAGGACTTACACTTTCTCGTATTGCCTTCGATCAAAAACTAAAAATAAATTTACGCAAGATAGTCAATTTGTTTCTAATGAAAACATACAAAAATCATATGATCGTCCGTGTGGAAACTGGCGAAAAACTAACTTGAACGATTTTCTGGATGACGACGCGCTGCGTTATTTTCGGGAATCACTCAGTCACCTAGTGGTCTCGCGCGGTTCAAAGTCTTCCCACTCGTAACATCTGTAGTCTGGGAAAATTCGCATTGCTTTTTTCGCGGAACAAATATTGAGTTTTCAGGAAAAGAGTATTTTTAGGCGTTAGCTTTTTCGAATTTTATACAGGGTTATCCAACGGGGACTAGACAGGTCGCTTTTTTTACTTTACCTGTACTTTTATAAAAAAAAAAATGAAATAGCCATCATATATATTTTTCCCTCCGAATCCGAAAATGATTAATGTAAAATAATTGAACCTCAAATAAAAGTAGGGGTCATTTTGACATTTTTTTTAAATGGAATGCAATATTTTTTATGTGATTATTCGATTCCTCGTATATCTTTTGATCTAAAAGTATATTTTTTTAATTCAAAATGGTCCATTTTCTGCACGTTTAAATCGAAAAATTTTTCGTCTACCTTGTCATTAACACCTGAAATATTGATACGGATACCTCTTCACTCTTTAACGGTAGTGTCATTCAGACAACTAAAAAATAGAGTTTAAAAGATGTTCATATTTTTCATGAATTAGGAACAAATAACGTCAAAAAATGAAATATTCATTAGAAGACACATTGTAAAATTATATTACAAAAGCGAAGAAAATCCTCGAGAAACGCAAAGAAGATTTTTCAAGAGGTTCCAGAGACGCATTTCAGTGGATACAATTCTAAGAATTAAGACTCTATTTGAAGAAACAAAAACATTGAAAGATAGGCGGAGAAATATAAAAACTCAAAACGTAAGAAATCGAGCAATTGTTCAATATTTTAGGATAAAGCCGATGAGTTCTATTCCGCAGGCAGTACGAGAAGTAAAGTATGGCCTAGAGCTCCGAAAGGTTCAGTTATGGAACAGTTCAAAGAACTCTGAAAAAATTCGGTATTAACCAAATTGTATCCTTCCCGTTCAGTATCTAACTCAAGAACAAAAAGAACTTAGTTTTCGATTTGTTGCTTCGATGTTGATGAGAGAGCAAGACGAAGACAACAACTTATACAATAAAATATTATGGACTGATGAAGCGTCATTCACAACATCAGGAATATACAACCGGAGAAATACAAATTACTGGGCAGCAGCTAACCCTCATAAATATGAAATGGTAAAGTTTCAAGGTAGGAGCTCGCTTAATGTTTGGCGTGGGATGTTAGGAAATCAAATTATTGGACCGCTATTTTATCGTGGCTCTTTAACAGGCCAAAGATACCTTCAGTTTCTTCAAAACGATATCGAGGACCTCTTGGAAGGATTGCCATTGCAAATCTACAATAATATTATTTGGCAGCAGGATGGCGCTCCACTTCATGCCGTTCGAGAAGTGGTAGTATATTTGAATGGCGTTACAACGAGTGGATTGACCGTAACGGAACACTTCATTGGCCACCCAATAGCCCAGATATTACACCAATGGATACATTTTTACGCGGCCATTTAAAAAACGTAGTTTATCAACGGCCCAATAGAAATATCGATGAGCTACAGCAAAAAATTGTGAATAAAATTGACAGACTTAAACAGGATTACAATATTATAAGGGACTCTCTGGAAAGACTAAAAAGGGGGCATCGGTTCTGTTTCAAAAAAACGGAGGACATATCGAACATTTATATTATTAAGAAGTCTGGCGTTCTTAACTTTAATTTATAGTTTTTTCTTATGGGGTATTTGTTTTATATGTTATATTGTTTTTATATTTGTTTTGTATCTATTCTACAAATAAAGTCTTAAGTCTTAGAATTGTATCTATTGTATTACAATGTGTGGACGGTCTTCTAATGAATATTTTATTTTTTAACGTTATTTGTTCCTAATTAAAAAAATATAAACAACTTTTAAATTGATTTTTTTTAGTTGTCTGAATGACACTACCGTTTAAGAGTGAACAGGTATCCGTATCTATATTTCAGGTGTTAATGACACGGTAGACAAAAATTTTTCGATTTAAACGTGCAGAAAATGGACCATTTTGAATTAAAAAAATATTATTTTAGATTGAAAGATATACCAGGAATCAGATAATCACATAAAAAATAGGGCATTCTTTTTAAAAAAATATCAAAATGACCCCTAGCAGTTTTATTTGATGTTCAATTATTTTACATTAATCATTTTCGAATTCGGAGGGAAAAACTATATAGGATGGCTATTTCACTTTTTTTTTATAAAAGTACAGGGAGAGTCAAAAAAGCGGCCTGTCTAGTCCTTGTTGGATAACCCTGTACAGGTTGTTCGAAACGCGTTATCGCAACTTAAGGGACATTTAGAATAACACATAACGGCATATAGTGTTTGATGGTTGTTACGAGACTGGTCACCCATCCAGCTACTACCAGCGGCCAGAGTGCGAATGAAGATTTAAAATTTGCTTTTTCTGGACAAGACTTAGAAGTTGTTAATAAATTTATAGCGGCATACGATATTTGGTGATGCCGCCGAGACAAGATATTCTTGTCTCTCGTCTCGCTGAGAAAGAATACTGATTTTTCGCTCGTTCAAAGCCTTAAGACAATTCTCTGCCCGAAAGCCTAAGTACTAACGTGCTGAAGGGTGTCTGAAATGAATTAAGAAGTTTCGAATAATGACTGTATCTACCAAATTCCCTGTAAATGTGGTGAGGTATACATCGGGGAAACAAAAAGACCACTCGAAGTTAGAGTCAAAGAACACAAAAAGCATACGTCAAAGTCAGGGATTGCCGAACACGTTTGGTCAAAACAACACCGCATACAATGGTCGAAAGAAAAACTATTCATAGAGAAACCCACTGGAAGAAAAGAAAATTTGAAGAAGCTGTACTAATTGTAAACAACCAAAATGTATTTAGCAAGCCTAATATTGATATTCCGAATATCTGGCAGCCGTTGCTGAACCGTGAAAAGTCTGTCAAACTTCAGTGAACAAGGATTAGTATATAAGTCGCAGATATTAAGAAAAGTTTTTAGTTATCACTTGAAAACGGTTGGAGATACATCACTTACCGAAACGTTGTGTAACAAATAACAAATAATGACAATGGAAGTCCAAGATTTTAGTATTATTGAAAGAGTACGTTGTTTTGTTTGAAGCTGCTAAAGAAGGAATTATGGATGGTTCAGGATGACCCTGTACTTGGTTGTCTTAACAAAAACATTGTCTAAATATTTATTTTTCAATATTTTGTAGTATTTACTTGAACTTATTTTAGTAGTTGTCCTGTTTAATAAAGTAAAATCCCATTTTTTAATATATCTTAAAAAGGAAGATTAAAACGTAATGTTTCATAAAGCCTTTATATTTATTAGTTATTATTTATTTTTTATACATAATTTGCCACATATACAGGCCGATTCCTAAGATGACGCTTATTTTTTAACTCTATATAAATCTCATTAAAATAAACAACTTTTCTAAATAACTTTTTTTTAAATACTAAAAATTAAGAAACTTACATTTAATTAGTGTATCGAATACGGTCCTGTCTAAAGTAAGTTGTCACCTCCCAGGAAGTCTTCTGGCTGTAGTGGTGGACGTGATTTTTCCGCAAAGTTGTTCACACTTATTTTTACTTAAACCGACCTAACTTGCAATCACCCGAGTACTTGGGTCCTAAATGAGCCCGCAAGGAAAACCGTCGCGCGTACAATCTCGAAGCAGTGGTCGCAAATTAACTACATTCTCCATAAATAAGGAACATATCCACGTATTAATTGTTTTTGGATTGTGTCATTTTCTCTCTTCGACTGAGTCATAATGCGTGATTAACAAGACAAAAAACAAACGTAAATAAGAAATAAACCATCTTTTTATGCTCAGGCGCGCAGTAGACACGCCTTTAAATAAATTTATGTAGCTTTGTTATTTTTGGGTTTAAAAAAAAAATATTAGAAAAAGTTACTTATTTTAACGAGTTTTATACTCAGTTAAAAAAAAAGCCTTGACTTAGTAATGACCGTGTATAACAATTTTGTAGTCTTGCTGATAGAGTTCTTTCACTGTTCTGCCACACCGTCAAATAAGTATGTTACATTAATAATTTTTACATATATAACACTTGCACTGGCCTGCAAATGTCGTACCTATCACGCTCAAAATCGAGAGAACACCAATAACTGCAACTGTATATTGACCCTGTGAAGACAAGTCCAAAGACGCTTTAATTGTTTAATGAAAACAAACAACTAATCGTTCGCGTAGGTCATGCTTTTCGTTGGGCCGCAAATACGAAAACTTTTTAAAGGGAACAATTTTGAAACTACACCTTCAACAAAAGAATAATAGAGTGTCGACTACCCTTAAAAGTGTATGTAGTAAATTCCTGTAACAAGAACTGTGAGACCCCAAACATGTTTGACACTTCAACCCCTTTAAATAAAATTAAAAAAACTATAAATTAATTTCGTTGATTGTCTTATACTTTATTCGTAAACACCTATACAAAATAAGGGCCAAGTTCCTATCCAAAAATTCCGGCCTCTTAACGTACCAAGATCTAAAGTTGGTCCAAATTCTATCCACGATTTAATTCCACCGTTTTTTGACTTGTCAAGTTTTTTACTGTTCTGTCCGTATTAAAAAAAAAACTTCCCAAGTCAAAAAAATAGAACAAAGCTGTGGACAGTAGTTTACAGACTTTTGATTTTTTTTCTGGCGGAATCCCTTTTCTTTTTTTCTGAGTTTAATGAATGAAATAACTTCTAAAACAATTATGACCTTAGAAACTCAGATTGTAAATTCCTAAAATACCCTTTAAATACACGATATTACCACCCCTGTTTTAAGGCGTTCTGAGTAAAAAGGTGAAGTTTTATAATTTTTCCTTTACTTGTGTCCTCAAACTTTCTTACATATCAAATTTCAAGTTTCTTTTCCCTCGGAAAGTACCCCATAATTTGAATAAGTCAATGAGTCATCATCATCATCAGCCCTTTGCATCCACTGCTGGATATAGGCCTCCCACATTTCTACCCACTGTCGTCTATTTTGATCGCTCTGCACCCAGTTTGTTGTTATTCTTTTGATATCGTCCGTCCATAACATTAGTTAAAGTTTCGGTGCCGTAGGTCATAACCGGTAGAATGCACTGATTAAAAACTTTTTGTTTTAGACAAATTGGGAAATTACTTCTAAACACATCCCTTAGTCTACCAAATGCAGCCCAAGAGAGCATATTTGTTCTTTTTAATTCGCATGTTTGGTTGTCTCTCGAGATTCGTACTTCATGACCAAGATCCACTAACCCCGCCTCACAGTCACCAATAGCAATATTTTCACTAGGGACCAGATTCGTCATAAATTTCGTTTTTGATATATTCATTTTTAGTCCGACCTAAGCACATACTTCCTGAAGATCTTTCAGCATTTTTCTGATATCTTGTAGGTTGTCAGACAGAAAGCTATGTTATCCGCGAAACGCAGATTTGTTAGGTTTAAGCCATCTATATTTCTCTTTCCGCTCCATTCAAGTATCCTGAAGGCGTATTCCATAGTATCACCTTGTCGTACAGTTTTACAATCATAGTAGCATTTTTTTTATATGTTACATATTTGTTTAGTGTAGCGATGGACGACACGACATTTTTGTAAGAAGTCTAAGACTGCACTCAACTCAACGGCATCAAAGGCCTTGTGGACGTCCACTTAGGCAATGACAAGCGGTCTATTGTATTCGATTAATTTTTCGATAACAGTTTTAATGCCTTGAAGATGGTCATTGGTTCCAAATCCTCTGCAGAACCCGGCATGTTCTATTAGTTGGTAAAAATCCAATTTGTTTTCCAGTCGTGTTGTAATAATTCTCGTGAAGAGTTTATAAAGGTGACTAAGTAAGCTTATTGGTCGATAGTTTTCCAGTTCGGCTATATCTCCTTTCTTGTGAATCAAGATTACGATAGCGTTGTACCACTTGTCTGGTATGGAGCTGTTAAAAAGACAGAGACTAAAAAGTTCTGCTATTTTCTTAAGGAAACAGTTACCACCTATCTTAACTGCATTGAATTGAATATCCCAGAAACAAGTTGACATAGCTTTTTCTTTTTTTTTCCACAGATAATAAGAATACTTATATGAATTTTCGTACCAAATCTCATATTTTATATGGAACGATAACGAAGTTATGATAGGGATAAAAACATGCCTTTCATTTAATACGCATACTGCGTGAGTTAGGCTGAAACTCTGCACCAACTCTGCAAGGTGAAACAATACCATTTGCGAAAGAAGCAAAATCTCTGGGGTTGATCCTAGATAGCACTCTCATCTGGAATTCGCATCTAGAAAAGGTCATCCGTAAGGCGAGCCTATCTTTCTAGACATGCCGCAGGATCTGTGGCAAATCCTGGGGCATGCAACCAAAACAGATGATGGGCAAGTTTTTATTTGCATCGATGGATCCAGCGCATTAAGCGCTAATTCATCAAACCGTTTTTAAACTACCACTAGGGAGTGCGATGGATATCATCAAAGCGTTTTTATAAAATACTTAAGGAAAAAATATAAATAAATACGGAAGAGAAACACAACAATCCACTAAGCAATGACAGTTGCAGAACAAACAGCAAAGCATTTTTAAACATTTCGTTAATTCGTTCCATCAGAACTTCTCATGGCGTCATTTGACGTTTAGCGCATAAATTCAGCGTACTTTTTATCGATGGAATAAAGAACTTGCCCGTACTGGCTATACGTGACAGTCATAAGACCAATGATCACGTATGGCTCTGTGGCATGGTGGCGCAAGGGGCAGCAGCGGCTGACCCAAGCAAAGCTATCTAGCCTACAGAGACAGGCCTGCCTAATGATAAAGGGCGCGCTGCGCTCGACACCAACGGCGGCCATGGAAGCCCTCCTGGGACTGCCTCCTCTGCATATTTACTTGGAGAGACGGGCGAGGTGGGCAACCTACAGAGTCTATCAAGCGGTCAGTAACAAACCGCAGGCGTGTCATATGGAGAGCACCAGTCTCCTCAGGAATGTCCTGACCTGTGACGGACTGGGAATGCCCTCAGACACAATGCCTACAGCAACCAATTACAACCGGTCCTACAGTGTAGTCTGCCCACAAAGGCAGGACTGGAGTCGAAAAACGACCGACCTGCTCCGGGCTGACATCTGTTGGTACACCGACGGCCCCAAAACCAAGGACGGTGTTGGAGCTGGAATATATGGACAGAGGCCGAGGGCAGAGTTTTCCTTCAGCCTGGGCACTCTTGCAACCATATTTCCAGCGGAGGTATTTGCTATTGAGATGTGTGCTAGATCGCTGGTTGATCGGCACTGCACACGTAGGACAGTTAAAATATTCTCCGATAGTTAAGCAGCTCTTAAGGCTTTTGAATCCAGCCGGTGCAATTCAAAAACCGTCTGGAATTGTAAGGATGCGCTAACCAAACTGGGTCAAAACAACAAGGTTACATTACTGTGGATACCTGGACATACCGGCCTAGAGGGTAATGAATCTGCAGACCTCCTTACCAAAAGGGGGGCGGAAACAAAATTCACAGGGCCGGAACCGGTCATCGGTATATCTTATGGAATGGCCAAGCAGTTCATATCAGCTTGGACACAAAAAGAAAATCTTCGGTACTGGCATGGACTTCCGGGTATCAGACACTCAAAGGCCTTTATAAGCCCACCGAACCAACAATGTATTGTCAAGCTACTGAAGCAATCACGGGTTCACCTTTAAACTCTAGTGGGACTGTACACGGGACACTTCAGATTGAAATACCACATGCACAAGATCGGCCTAGCAGAAGACGTCGAGTGCCGCATGTGCATGGAGGAGGATGAATCGGCAGAACACATACTGTGTTCGTGCCCGGCAATGGCACGACTAAGATTCGCAATCCTCGGCAATGAAACCTTGTTGCCGGGGGAGGTGAAAGATCTCTCTCCCAATAGGATCATCAGATTTATTAGAAGTCTGGACCTGGTGGGAGAAATATAAAAGGGTGTGAGCCACAATAGACCGATCGGTCGCGGTGGAAGGGTGTTATACCCACTCACTTTAAACCCACCTACCTACCTAGGCTTGACGTGGCGCACCAACGTGCGAATTTAGCGTTATTCTTATTTTTTTAAAATTTTAGTTTCCTTCTCTTCTCTAGAAACGTATGGGTAAATCGAGCTCATATTTTAATTTAGCTTATGACAATAGATACAAAAAAAATCCGAGTGCGACAAAAATTTCAAAATCCATAAAATTGTAGTCATTTTTTAATGTAATATGGGTAATATGTCACGTCCAGATGCCTCATGCTCTTTTATAATCCGATTTGCTCCAGCTAATAGAATAAAATTAGACAACACAAAGGTGGTTGCTCACACAGCAACAACATGTAGGTTATTTCCTCTAATTTTTGGCTCGCTTTATTTGCTTGAACTACACACCTTATTTTTTTATCTAACTTACTGGACCTTGAATCCCTCCAAAATAGCTTAGATTTTAGAAAATTCAAATCACTGATTTTATTAATTTGGATAATTTTGCTATTTATTCATTGACCTGCCCTTATTTTTGTATAAATTTAGAACAAAAAGTGAAAAATTATGAATAGATCTTAGTTTTAAAATGCAACCGACATAATTTAGACCGTCAATCCACTAAAGAAATAAATTATTGTAAAAAAAACACGGTTTTATAGCAAACTGAACCAAAAAGAAGATAATAGTTTTTAATCATAAAAAAATTGTGTTACAGTAATAGAATGTCCAATAGTCAATTATTATAACTAATCAATTTGGAATAAGACTAAAATAAAAATTTAGTTATTAACAAAATAATTCAATTCTAAGTATTCTTGATATTAAATGTTGCAATTATTTTATTGGTACCTTCAAAAATAAAAATATGGTAAATTGCACGCACGCTTTTTTCCTATAAGTAAGTTATTTTGTATATAATTAATTATTGAACTTTCTTTCACTGTTGGCATCTCCCATTAAGGCCCCCACAGACCTCGTTCTTTTTAAGCAGTTTTAATCGTGGCGATCAAAAGCGTCGATTAACATTGCCAGTTTGTGGGCGAAAACCGAACATAACCCTGTCGGTGAAAATTTTTGACCGATCCCAATCGTCGATTCGTCTGTCTTCATTTAAAAACGAAGTGTGAGGTGCAGAACGTTTTTAATCGTCTTTCTTATAACAAATTAACACGCTTTATTTACGTTTTTCGTTGACCAACTGTAGCTTTCGGCGATTAAGACGGTTTAAAATTAAATTAAGTGTAGGGAAATAAAAGTTTTAACCGTCCGACTAAGCAGTTTTATTCGGTAATTAAAAAAGATACAATGAACGATAGTCTTTGGGGCCCTTAAAATTTTTTATATATTATTTTCTCGGTTATTATTGACAAGTGGGGTCAACCCTATTTTGGCCATTAAAAATAGATGAATTGATGGATCATCATAATTTTTTTTATTTTTTGTTTTTACAGCAGATTACGGTAATGATAGCGAAACTAACAAAAAATTTATATTCCAATTATAAAATCGACTTTGAAAGTTCGAAAAATTGTTATCAAATGGACCGATTTTTTAAAATTTCAAAGTTATTGTTTTAGTCAAAAAACTAACTTTTTAATCATTTATCCAAAAACATGAAATTTAATCTTAGTACAGTAAACGAAGGTGTGAACCTAAAGATAAGGTTGGGCCGTCACATTTTTTTTTATTTGCAGGTATTATTGTACACAATGACCTCTGAAAATATCATAGATAAAAAAATGTCCGCAAGGTCCTGAAAATGGCCCTCAAGAGCTCGGCAATCCGTTTTTTCAACTATTCTGGCCGATATCTCCCGAAATATGACACTTACGCAATTCGTGTTTAGACAAAAATGAAGAGCTGTTTATTAGCTGCAAAAATGATTCCCATCACTTTTGTTAAAAGTTTGATAGTTTTAGCCCCGCATCTCGAAAGGCGCTCTAAGCTACTTACACTTTCAAGCGGACGGACAAATTTTAAAATGCATATGTTTGTATGATTCAAAGTGCATATGAAAGAAGAGACTTGTAGCTATAATATCTTGTTACTGTTTCCTTTTTTTGTTTCTCTAGAATATTAAAAACTCGAGCCAAAGTTAGTTTTTGCTCGATATTTTGACCCTCCCCCCATCAATCTGTTGATATTTTTTTTATAAAGAGTATTTTCACCGAATCCTTTTGGATAATGGGGCTTTAGAAATTCCATTCCAAAAGATTTAATAAATATTTTTTGTGTATTTTTATAAAGAATGTGTTTTTCTTAGGACGGTTTTTTTTGAATTTCCAAAGTTTTCGAAAATGCTCGGGCACCGTCCAAGTATATACTTGGACGGTGGCTCGGTCTATCGAGAACTGATAAATCGCCTTTCAATGCACATCATTCAAAAGCTTAGATTGTCCCCTTTCTAAGAGCACTCTTTTGTTTTCAAGAAACCCCATTGATTTTCAGTTTTGGGGTTTCTTCGGACTTCATTTACTGGACTATATTTTCGCCGCTATCATAGTCGCGAGACCGGTTTTTTTGAAATTTCAAAGTTGATTTTTTAGTCGAAAAACTAACTTTTTTAATCATTGGTTTTTTAAATTGTTTGGTTTTTTTTATGTAGTTTTAAAAAAATATATATCTTAAAAACATCAAAAAAAGATCAAATATAAATTTTATCCAAAAACATGAAATCCGAAATTTTCGCCGCTATATCTAGTCGAGGGACCGATTTTTTGAAATTTCAAAGTTGATTTTTTAGTTAAAAAACTAACTTTTTTATTTATTTATTTATTTTTTCAAATTATTTGTTTTTTATGTATTTTCCCAAAAAAAATATCAAAAACACCAAAAAAGATAAAATAGAAATTTTATCCAAAAACATGAAAACCAATATATACTCTTAAAGGTAAAAAAGCTATCAAAATCTTAATATTTTTCCTTTTTCTACAAAAACAAGCAGAATCAAAAAAAATATATGCCAAATTTTGAAATTTTAAGCGGTACTTAACTCTCTGAGCGACAGTACTACCTTAAAGTTTCTTTGCAACTTATTTTACTTACATTCTAAAGGTGGGAGAATTTGTAGCTAGGGCCCTTGAGCTTGGGGGTCCCGGTGCACAGCAGCCCTTCGTTAGCTACGCCACTGCCCATAGGAAATAAAATGTACGTTAGTGTTTGTCACAAAATACGAAAGGAAAAGTGTTTGTTTTAAACCGCTCGCAGTTGCTCGTACATAAATAAACATGTTTGTGGTTTTAAAATAACAAAATATACCAAGGACATCAATTTGCAACCTGTTAATATACAAGTAAATTAGTTATAAAACTGAGAATATCTTAATAATTAGTGCAAGAATTATTCAAAAAAATAAAAAAATTAATTGCGAAAATAATATTTGTAGGGGCACCTAGTGTCACCTAAAAAAACAGTGAGAAATTTATGTAAAGGTACCTAATTATTTTACGTTTTCTCCTGATACTGATATAAATAATTGAATATAGATGGTACTAGAAGCTATTCGACCGTACGAACGTTCGAGTATATACCTGCGAGAGTCAACCTTGTCGCATTAGGTCTACAAACTTTCTTCCTCGCTCTGCGTGCTAACTACACGCAAAGCGAGGGAGAAAGGTTGTAGACTTATCGCGCCGAGGCTATATCCAGTATATATGTTCGAAGAAATTAAAAAATAATTTTGTCGACAAATATGAATTTAAGTAATTAGGTAAAGAATAAACAAAACTGCATTTGTTCAGCAGCTTAGAAACTTCTTTAATAGAGGGCACCACCTTTTTTACCGTTGACATTTGACAGATAACACTATTTAAAAAAGCGGTTAATTTGTTTAGAAGTGGTGTCCAAACTGGAATAAAAATAAGTTGTGAGGAAAAATTTAATAAAAGTACCAAAGATTTTTTGCAAAAGTGGTGACAATGAGCAACGTTTTTGATACGTCTTCAGGTATATCAAATATTAGTGCATTAATGTTGGATGAACTAATGAGACTTTTTGTTTTAGATGATGAAGAAGATTCATATAAAAATCTACGGGGAAATAATACAGAATATTACAGTGATAATGGTATGTTCTTTACGGTGTGATTCAAGAAATATTAATGATAGTTTTTATTTCTATGTGTTAATTATTAATTTATTTTTATTTAAAAGTTATAGTGTTTTACAATTTTCAAAAATACCTCTGTTTAAATTTATAGCTAATGTTTAACTTTTTCTACAAGTGTTTTAATAATTTTTTGTAATAACTCAAAAAGCTTAACTGTTAGAAAAACATCAGTACGCTACTAGAATCGGCGTAAAAACCTAGATAATATTCCCATTTAAAGTTTTTCTTTACCTCTAATAATAACCAAAATACAGGTCCCCTTGTAAAATCGACAAAAAAATTAAAAACGCTTTGTATCTTCAAAATATATTGAGTTAACCTTAAAATTTTAACATATTTAAATTTGTTTTTAAAATTACAAAAAAAATGCAATACCAGCAAGTAAAACAACCCCAACAGGAGCTATATGGAGTGTCTCTTAGACCTCCCACCACTTAACCTTATAGTGATGGGAGAGGCAAGAATGGGCTACATCCATCTGCAACAAAAACCAACTGGTGTCTCGGCTAGGTTGGGACATAAAACTCAGATTGGTGGCAACATCCTGGACAAGAGAACAGACCAGATAATTCCCCAAAACTTATTCAACAAAATCTTTGAGGTAAAAATTCCAGATTAAAGTAAGTGGCAGCAACTCTATCTCCTCAGCACAGTTAAAGACATCACCTGGTATATGGATGGTTCCAAAACTGCACAGGGAACTGGAGCGGACTTGTACAGTGAAATGAGAAATTCACAATTCTTCATTCCACTAGGAACACACAGTTCTGTATTTCACACAGAAATATATGCTTTACTGCACTGTGCAAAAAAAATAACAGGAGGGTAACTCTCCTGTGTGTACCAGCACATTTGGGAATAGAAGGCAATGAAAAAGCAGATGAGCTAGTGAGACATGGATCATCCACACCATATTTTGGACCAGAACCTGCCATTGGAGTGACCAAAACAAGGGTCATTCCATATCAAATCAACCAAAAAATAATAAAAATTTTACTCGACCCTCTCCGATTTTGATGATTTTTGGTACACATTTTCTACCTACCAAAAAACAGAAATTCCCAAAATTTCATATTTTTGACTCATACTTTTTGTAATTAATTTGTGAAAATTAAAAAAATCCCTAATTTGGTCTTGATATGTATATACAAAAAATTTAATATCTTAGGAACCACTTAAGCTGGTAAAATGAGTGATGGCTCGTTTTAAAGGTATTTAAAATACCTTTCGAATGATTTAGCACAATGCATAAATTTAAAAAAAAAAATACTTTTTTTTCAAAAAAAAAAATTTTTTGAAAAATCTCAAAAAGGCCATTTTTGATTATTTTCAAAAAAATATATTATTTTATTCAGACCTTTACCTAGTTACCCTAAAAATTTCATGATGGAGAAATAAGGGGTTCATTAGCAAAAAAAAATTTGAAAATGTTGTTACCTCAATATTACTTACTAAAATGTGGGTTTATATGGCTATGAATTTAATTTAGATCTATGTATTTGCTTATTTAATAATTAAAACATGACATTAAGATTTTTCGTATATTAAACGCATTAAACAAGTAAAATAAAAATATACACAATAAATATATATACAATATATACAGCTTCAAATAAGAAATACAAAATATTATATTATACAACTACATCTTTTTGTCTAATTGTCTTTTAAGAACTTGTGAGGACTCCATCATTTCTTTTTTGTTAAGTTTATATGTTCTACCGGTAGCAGTAATAGGTTCGACTTTTTTTACCAGACTTTCGGGTTTTACTACTAAAATATCCGGATTACTTGGGTAGAAAACGAGGCTGCAGGGCCTCTTGGATGAAGAAAGCTTACTTTTAGCTCTCCAGTCTCAATATTTTTTCCCAAAATACATGCTAGCCACCATTCTTTATCATATTCTACAGTAACAAAACCTGACTCAACATTTTGTATTTCGGATATAATATCCCCCCCTGGCATAAGGTGATGATTTTCTGTTTCTAAACTTTCCGAAAAAAATTTTGCTATAAAAGAGCTTTCTGTATAGGGAATTACAGCGTGAATTTTTTGGGTACCAGGTAAGGTTAGTACATCAGTGAACCTTTTATTCAATAATTTTTCATGGTTGACATATTCATCCTCAGTGTAATATTTAAAATTAATGCCAGTAATGTTTTCTTGGCACCAAGTAAACAACTGAAGGGGTGTCATTATTTGGTCACTGTATGGCCTCTGAAGACTAGCCTTTGCTGCAAGCCTTTTAACTGTGCCTCCTAAGCCATCACAGGCACTCTTGCCATGAGAAGTGGCAAAATAATGCCATTCTGCTTCGATTCCAAAATCTTTTTTATGGAGACAAACATTAAGAAAATTTTTCTTATTTTTATATTGAGCTGCACTACCATCAGAAAAATAAAATATTTTTTTAAGTCCTAAAATCTTTTTTTTTAAATCTGGCATTAATTTCGACAAAAATAAATGAAATGCCACAGTATTGTGAGTAAGGCTTTCCGACATACAAACGTAATTTAAGTTTTGAAGTTTGCCATCAGTTTTAAAATAAATGGCAAACGGATGGAGGGTTGCCTGGCTGTTGTTCCAATGGTAAGCCTGAACCTCATCCTGCATAACAAACGAGTAGTTTTCGGCAAAATCGCATGTAATGAGGGCTTCTCCATGTTTTAGATTATTTTTAATGTCGTTATATTTTTCTTTTTGCATATTAGCGATAAATGAATGCGATTTCAGTTTTATTAGGCTGTCCGTGAATTCCTGCACAAAATCATCGGATTTTTTCACAATGGTTTCCATTGTGCATCGATCTACAGATATCCATTTGTTATACGTTACCTCATCAATGAGTTCCTGTTCAAATTTTTCCAGAAGAATGTTTTTATAATGGTCTACTCCTGGACATTCCTGACATCTATTTCCTAGATAGCAATCTACTGAAGGTGGATTACACATCATTTTATACAAACACTGATAGTAATTTGCTGCCAAAGACCTATTATTCTCATCACGCATTTTATTTAATTTTGAGGCATTTATCATTAATTTCACATTCTGGTGAATAGTACACATACAGACAGAATGTGTTCCACTTTTCCTGCCAAAATACAGTTTTTAGGTCTAAGTTGACAAAATTTGGAGAAGCCAATTTTTTCGTCTGGAAAATCAGCTTTGAATAAACAATATATTTCCTTAAGATTAGCCAAGACTAATTTTTTTTGTACATGTTCCTTTTCGCCCTCATCTTTCCTTATCACAACAAAATCTTTTTTACCGGGCATTGGTCTGCTTATATCATCCCGTTGATAAAAGTCCTTTACATTTTGGACAACTCTTTCATCCAGGTTTTTTCCAGGCTTCGGATTTGGAGAGCTTAATATCCCATTCTCTTTCACCAATTTCTGTACTGCCCTGGCCATATATTGAGAGACTCCAAATTCTTCTTGAATTTTTGCCCTATTCCAACTTTGCGGTAAACAAGACAAAACAAGAAATTTTTCACTTCTCTTTTTTGTGTTTAAAAATTTTGCCTTCAATTGATTGATCATTTCTTGTTCATCGCGGTTGTACTCTTCTTGCTGCGTTAAAGTAGACGTTGATTCCTTGGCAAATCTGGTCATTAACGATTGCAACTTTTCTATTTTTTGTTTATTTCCTTTTTTTTCTTAATTGGCGACTCTCCTAGCAGTTCCAGGGACTTATTTAACATAGAAAGTGACTCATTATGGTCTTCAAAATCAGGATCATTTATTTGAACTTGACTGGGTCTAAAAAGTAAAATTTAAAAAAATTACAATTATTTAATTTTTAAAAAGTAATTAAAAAGTAAGCTAAGTGCCGGAAATTATACAGCCGACTTCTGTTTCGCAAACATATTAATAAATGTGAATATCAAAAAAATGTCTATTAGATACAAATTTAATTAGTAAATAATAATAAAAAATAAAAAATTCTTACCCAGCCACATCCTCGTTTTCTGAAGTCTTAAACTCCTTAGCAAGCCTAAGTCTACACGTATCACAAATTTTCATGCCTATTTCAATATTTTTATAATTGGACATCCACTGCGTAACATTCCTTAATTTTCCAGAATGTTTACTTTTAGACTCAATATCAAACGGATTGCAACACTTGGTTTTAAACTTGCTCCAATCATTTTTATTTGACAACATTTTGAAAAAAATTTGCTAGATCCCCCATGAATATAAAATTTTGGAATAAACTTGCATAAAGCAGTCGGGTTTTTTGCAGGAAATTTCCTGTTAAAACTCGATTTAAAAAATTTTCAAGAAACCAATAAAATCAAAGGGGGTGTGGCCTCAGGGGTGGTGCAAATATTAACAAGAAAAAACCCAGGTACTGTAAGTTGATTATTTGAGCAGAAATGACAAATTCCTCTTAATTTACACATATGCATGAATTTTTTTTTTGGTCATGAACCCATCACTTCTCCATCATGAAATTTTAGGATAGCTAGCTAAAACTCTGAACACAAAAATATTTTTTTTTAAAAAAAATCCAAAAGGGCCCTTTTGAGATTTTCCAAAAAAAATTTTGAAAAAAAAAAGTATTTTTTTAATTTATGCATTGTGCTAAATCAGTGTTTCCCAAACTTATCTAACCCGGACCCCTTTTTGTTAAAATTGTTCACGACCCTACTCATCACCCAAACCAAAGTACTGACAAAAATAGCGTGCCTAATTTACAACTGATGGTTTCTCAAATTTTATTTTACTTTACTGTTTAAGTTTAAACTAAATACATTTAAAAAATTCAACAATTATTTTAATAATTGCGATCTGTTCACAGTAAACTAGTAGTACTTCTGCCAGACTAGCATTTACAATAAAAATAAATAATAAAGTCGACTGCACATTTACTTTTAAGGACTTTTTAAGAACTTTTTAATATTTAGTTTTTATGTTTCGTTTGATAATTAATTGTTAATTTTTATTTACGGCTTTATTAAAATAAAAATACATGATTTAACAAAGTAGTGTTTTTGTCTTATTTTGGAAATTCCCGGCGACCCCCTAGTACCTCATTGCGACCCCCAGAGTCATTCCCTAAAACACTGTGCTAAATCATTCGAAGGTATTTTAAATACCTTTAAAACGAGCTATCACTCATTTTACCAGCTTAAGTGGTTCCTAAGATATTAAATTTTTGGTATATACATAATCAAGACCAAATTAGGGATTTTTTAATTTTCAAAAATTAATTACAAAAAATTACTGGTCAAAAAAATAGAAAATTTTGGGAATTTGGGTTTTTTTGGTGGGTAGAAAAATGTGTACCAAAAATCATCAAAATCGGAGATGGTCTGGTAAAATACCCTGGTTGATTTGATATGGAATGACCCACAAACAGGAGGAATACTGGGGAAGCCCCAGTAAAATAAGACATGGAAAAAGCTTCATAAGGGGCCCATAAAAAAAACAAAGGAAGAACTACTCAGGCAAAGTAGGAAAAGACTTTGCATAACAGTAGGGTTGCTAACAAGACACAATAACCTGAGAGGACACCTGCACAAGATAGGCTCATATAATGGGGACCCAAGTTGCAGAATGTGCAACGAGGGAAGAGACAGCCTACCATATTCTGTGCGAATGTGAAGCGTTAAATCACAAAAGACAGGCATTATTTGGGCAACGGAAGATAAGCCCACAGGAATATATTAACCAACCAGTCTCGGGGAGACTTGTAGAAGGAACAAAACTAATGGGAGGATTGGTATAGAAGATAATGGGGGATTAGGCACAAAAAGCCCAAGAGGCTGCGCTGCCTCCGGTAGCAAATGTAGACGGCTCCCAGAAAAGAAGAAGAAGAATACCTCTATCTCTTATGATTTTTTGCACCACCCTATACATACTGTAGCAACTAAAAATGCTACAAAAATTCTGATCTTTTCCTTTTTATTTTCAAATCCCTGTTACCTTTAAAATGATAGGAACATTTTTATAATTATGTCACTGTATTAGTTTTATAATTTTTAGGAACTATAATAGATGACTCCACAGAAGACACATCTAAAAGTAGAGCTGGCACTGATGGTGAATCATCTCTGAATGATACTAACTCCAGCGATTTATCTAGTGCAAAATCGCGTAGGGAAAGTGCAATTAGACCAGTTAGGAAAAGGGTTGTAAGTATATCATATAAAAAATACTGTAGAAAGATGTGCTAATAAAGAAAATATCTACAAAATAGCCTTATAACGCTTTAACCTGTAGTCATACTTTTGACAATTGGCTTATTTACTAAACAAATTCTCTATTTTAGGTGCAGGTTATTGACAGTGATGATGACAGCCATATTACTCCAGATTCAGGTGTCATGGACACACCAGCTAAAAATGTATGTTTTATTTAAGTCATTTACAGCCTTATTTGCTAATAGTTCCGTAACTAACAAGAGTAATATTATAGTCTAGGGATCAGGGCATTTTGTGGCCAATCAAAATCCATGTACTTTCACTATGTATTTTTATGTATTTTGCCCCGCTAAATTCGAACTTTAAACTTACACGTGCCTTGGAAGTGACTGAAATTTAACAGCAATGTTTAATAACCGTCGATCATTTGTTGTACTTATGAGAAACAATCCAGTTTAAGGTTTATTAAAATTGGTTATTTAAACAGGAGATATTGCAAATTTAGCGCAAAAACATTGCAAAATTTCATTATTTTGGAGATTTTTCACATAACTCGACTTCATTTCAAATAAAATGACTTTGTAATAGCTTAAATTAAAGAAAAAGTTGTTAGCTTTAACACGAAACCTTAACCATAATGAAAATGTTATTTATAAAAAAGTTATAACAATTTAAAGTTTATTTTTTTCATTAAAAAAGGCATATAATTTGTTTATAAGTTTCTTAAGCTACTAAACCCTTAAATTATAACAAAGCACGTTACATATTTTTGTTAATCGATCCAGAACAAACAATTTATTGTAAATATAATGTGCTGAATAAGATTTTTTAAATGTTTTAACCCGTTTTTAAAGTGAATATTTTATTACAATTTCAAAAAATTTCAAAGGCGTTAATTTAAATATTTGTAAAATAGGAGCAAGATTTTTACACCAAGTGGAAGAAAAAGAACAATCGTACCAGTATTCCCTTTTAAATAGTGAATATTGACTAGGTTGATCATTAATTGATAGGTTTATAGGATGACTGTGGTTAGTTCTGGTAAGAGCTAGAAAATAGACCTAGAAAGTGAAAAAAAAAGCCACAATTTATACTTAATGTGCAAGTATCTAAACCAAACGAAATTGGATTTAAAAAAATATGGCGGAAAATTTTGGCATACTTGTAGGTTTGTATGTCTGTCGTCCTAAGGACCAAGTTCAACTTGGCTTTTGCTAAAAAATAGTAGTTTTGAAACAGTTGTACTTAGTATGCTAAGTTAAACTTTTTAAGATGTTATTTATCACATATACAGGATGTCCGGAAACAACATCAGGAAACTTAAGGTAGTGATTCTACATTGAAAAAAATGCTAGTAAGTTGTGTGATAAAATGTCGAAATCTCCACCATTACCAAGATACAGTGATGTAAAATGTCATTTTTTGTTTAATTCTTTTGGTATATTTATTTTATTCTTGAACCGATTAAGTTGATATTTGGTATAATAACAAACCCCCGTTAATTTCAAGCAAGGCGACTTGATTGCAGGTCAAGTTAAATTATGTATGTAACTGATTTCAAACGCATAAAAACTTTGACGTTTCCTGATGTTTTTGGACACCCTGTATATCGATTAGATGGCATACTGAATATAATTGTTCCAAGCTTCTAAGGTTTTGCACTATTTAGATCTGTTCTCTAGTCAATAAAACACACTCATCCTGTTAAACCTATCAATAAAGTTAAAGTCAGAAGTCTCATTCATATTAAAAAAGATGATAAAAATTAACACTAAAATACCAATAAGTTAACAATGATATCATAGTGAAATACATTAGGGACATTTAAATCTATTTCAATATACAAACTCTCTTTATTCACACACTTAAAGATCCCATGGATTTAAAAAAAAATACTTATATTGTTTGGTTTGTTTGTACATGAGTGTGCCCTTTTAAGCTTCTTATGGCCAACTGTCATAGTTTGGGGTAGTTGAAAGTATTTATTATTATCAATAAAATATGATAATCTTATTTTTTTTATTCCAATCATAGATTAAAAGTCCTAACTAACATTAGTAATGTTGTAAAATATAAAATAGTACACTAACAGGAAAAAATATTAGTGTTAATTTAAATAAAAGTAAACGGAAAAATGCAGTTATTAAACAAACTATGTCAGTTAAAAACAATCAAAAGTTATCAGTATAGTACTCCTACAGGTTGAAGTATGTTTTATCGACTAGTAGGCTTTTTACTTTATTTTTTAATAATCCCAAGTATATTGTACTCCTCAGAGACTGAGGGAGGTGATTGTAAATCTTCTTTCATAAAATATAAATTTTTTGTATGGGTAATTTTCGAAATGGGGGGTTGTAGGTTATGATTTTGCCTAGTGTTCTTGCAATTGCCTCATTGTGCATGCTTGAATATTTTTTTATATGAGAACTACATCAACGCATAGTCAATATTCACTATTTAAAAAGACATACTAGTAAGCCAACCAACAGAGCAAAAAATTTGCCCATTTATACACTTAAATTTAGCCGGAAACAAACATGATAAATAGATGGTAACCCCGGTTTTCATCTATTTATTTACAGTAATTGTTTAAACATTAAAAACTGTAAAAAGGTAATTTTTTAGTTTTTCGCGTATAACTCAAAAACTATTAGAGATATCGCGATGGTGTCCATGCGACTATTTTAGAGAATTAAAAAACCTACAAAATGGTTTTTTATAGAGCTTTTTCGGAGCATTTCCCACCGAGAAAATCCGGAAAAACTCCAAAAGTTGACCTTTTTCAAAAAATTATATCTCCGTTCGGTTTAAAGATTTAAGAGTAATTTTTTAAAAAATGATAGCTAATATGTAGTTTAACTTTGCAGAGAATGGTTTCTGTCGGATTTATAATTTTCGATTTAGGGCTCATCAAAAATTTAAGGGCTTTTTTTCCGAGACTCATCGTTTTAAGGCGGATCAATATATTTGATTCTAAAAAAGGCATATGAAAGTAGAGATCAAAATCTCTTTCTCCATATTTTTAATTGTTTGCTCAGGGGTGGGAAATTGGTGAAAAAAGTTTCTGAAAGTCGTGCGAAACGCGAAAAACGACGAGCAAAGAAGAGTAGAGTAGCGGTAGTGGGGGAGCGAGGCAACGGAGAAGAAATGCATATTAGTCCGGGTAAATCTGTAACTTACCGTTAAATGATTTTGGAAGGTCATGAATCAAGATGAAACTTTTTTTCATTTTTTTAAGAAACAGATCAACTACAAACTGTAGGAAAGAAATAATGGATCCTATGAAGAGAGTTTTTTAACCTTTTACCCCCCAAGCATAAAATTATTCCATAAAAACGTTTCTTTTATAGGTTTTTAGGGCCACTGAATTCGAATATAATATTAGAAATTATACTTGAGGGCTTAGATGGGTTAAATTCACCTTTTTTTTACCTTTGCACCCCTAAAACATACATTTCGCTAAAAAATTTTTCCCCATTTTTAATGGTACAAATAGGTTCACTCAATTTGAATGTGATATTAGAAATGACATATAATAAAGGGCTAAATTCACCCTTTTTTTACCCCCTACACCCCTAAAACGCACATTTCGCTTAAAAAAGTTTTCCTCATTTTTAATGGTACATATAGGTTTTTTGGGCCAGTAAATTTGAATATGATATTAAAAATTACATTTGAGGGCTTAAAAGGGCTGAATTCACCCTTTTTTTAGCCCATTCACCCTTAAAACGTACATTTCGCTAAAAAAAAACTTTTTTTTTGCTAAAATGTATGATTTAGGGGTGCCTGTTTTAGCCCTTCAAAAAAACCTATAAAAAACATTTTTTTGGAATAGTTTTATGTTTGGGGGGTAAACCATGTAAATTTTGAAGTGGTCCAATATTGGCTCCCCTAATTATTTTAGAAGAAAATATTATTAGGATTTTTTAAAGAGCACGAAAAGTTGTACCCAGTGTACAAATTTCAGCTCTTCTCGGTCCGCCAGCTAAGAGATAAATGCTAAAATAAGTAACAAATCTCCTATCTTCTTACGCGCCCTGTATTATTAGAAGTTTATAATAAAATACCAGAAAAATTATTTAACCTCTCACTCTCAAGTTGTCAGATCAATGTCACATCATTTTTAAATAATGAACTACTCAAATCAAGAAAAAATCACTATTATAAAATGGTTTATCAGGAAATAGTTATCGAAGAGTAGCGGACATGTTTGCAGCCTATTTTCCCCAATAGGCAAATACCAAGTAAATCGACAATAGAACGGACGATAAAAAAATTTGAAACTACAGGCACAGTAATCAATAATTGCAAATGTGAAGAAAATCGACGTGAAAATCAGAGACAAATTGTACAAACCGAGAGGGATTTAGACGTGATACTTTGTGCAGAGGAGGCCAAAGGAAACATTAGCACGAAACAACTGGAGGACATTACTGGACAAGACCACACCACAATATCTCGCATTTTAAAAAGATGTAAATACCACACTTACAAGTACGAAAGACACCAAGAATTAAGAGACGGAGACGAAATACGACGACAGGAATTTTGCTTTGAGATGATGAAGAGGACAAACACTGAGAGGTTTTTTACAAAATATTTGCTTCACTGACGAATGCACTTTTACATTGAACAACGAACCCAACATTCAAAATTGCCAGTACTGGAGTAACGAAAACCAAAATCGATTTGTTGAGACAAGGACTCAATATCCACAAAAAATTAATGTTTTGGCAGGAATTTTCGGCCACCATATCCTTGGACCATTTTTCCTTGACTGAAATTTGAATGCGGAGTACTTTCTGGAACTTTTAGAGGAACAAACTTTGCTTGCTTTAAACAACCTTGCTCTTAAAAATCAAGAGATTTGATATCAAATGGATGGCTGCCCAGCACACAGTACCAGAGCTGTGCGCGAATACTTGAACAACGCATTTAACGACATTTTAGGCCCGAACCACGCAATATCTTGACCAGCCAGGTCTCCGGATCTTTCGCCAAACGATTTTTTTCTATGGGGACATTTAAAAACTAAGCTTTATACCAATAAAAAATATGAAAATTTAGACCAGCTAGGAATGCTATTTCCGCTGAATGTGCCAGAATATCGATGTACCAACTAGCCAACGTAAGAAATGAGTTTTATAATCGTTTGGGTTATTGTCTGGCAGTTAATGGAGGAATATTTAAGCATTTGATTAAATCCTGATATTTTCGTCATAAATTGATTTCTAAATGTAGACAAATTTGTTTTATTGTTTGCGTAGCTTTGTGAGTGCATGTGTTGGAATTAGCTGTAAACTAAAATGAAATGCGAGGATTCTTTTTGAAATTCCGTATAAAATTGTTCAGTTTGGCAATGACATTATAAATTAATGATCTAAATTGTCTGATAAATCGATATGGTGTTTTATTATTGATTTCTAGAGTACAGGGTGCAATGAGATACTACGTTGCAGAAGTATTTAAGCAGTTTACTCTTTACTGGTTGGTTGAAAAATGCTCAAATTTTGATTTTGGGTGGAACTTATTGTGCTCTTCAATAAATCCTAATAGCATTTTTTCTAAAATAATTAGGTGAGCTAATATTTGACTACTTCAAAATTTACATGAATTTCCTATGTCCCGCTCGACGACAGCACCCGGTATATTTATAATATTATATTCAATTCAGTGGCCAAAAACCTATAAAGAAACGTTTTTATGGAATAATTTTATGCTTGGTGGGTAAAAGTTAAAAAACCTTTTCGTAGGATCACAGTTTTTTCCGACAGTTTGTAGTTGATCTGTTTCTAAAGAAAATTCAAAAGGTTTTATCTTGATTCATGACCTTCAAAATCATTTAACGGTAAATAACAGATTAACCGTACTAATATGCATTTCTCCTCCGTTGCCTCGCTCCCCCACTACCGCTAATCTACTCTGCTTCGCTCGCCGTTTTTCGCGTTTTGTACGACTTTCAGAAACTTTTTTTCACCGATTTCCCACCCCTAAGCAAAAAATTCAAAATATGGAAAAAAGATTTTGATCCTACTTTCATATGCCATTTTCAGAATTAAAATATTGATCCGCCTTAAAACGGTGAGCCTCGCAAAAAAAGCCTTTAAATTTTTTGATGAGCCCTAAATCGAAAATAAATCCGACAGAAACCATTCTCTGCATAGTTAAGCTACATATTATTAGCTATCATTTTTCGAAACATTATTCCTTAATCTTTAAACCGAACGGATATATAATTTTTAAAAAAAGGTCAATTTTTGGAGTTTTCCAGGATTTTCTGGGCGGGAAATGCTCGAAAAAAGCTCTATAAAAAAACATTTCGTAGGTTTTTTAATTCTCTAAAATAGTCCCATTGACACCATCGCTATATCTCTAATAGTTTTAAGTTATACGAAGAACTGAAAAATTTCCTTTTTCATTTTAATTGTCTAAAAAATTACTGTAAACAAATTCGCTGAGGCCAAAACCGGTGTTTTCATCTATTTATCATGTTTTAACAGATGGCACAGGTCGTTTCCGGCTAAATTTAAGTGTGCAAAAAAATCTCTATTGATTGGCCTATAGGTACCATTAATCCCTTATTTCTACTATGATCGAATTTTGTTGTAAGACATTTTTGTTAATAGTTTCAGTCTGTTAATGGATGTGAAATTCCCAGGAGATCGGACGTCACCGACTCCGAAGATGTCCTCAATTTATCAGCAAAAAGGGAAAAAATGTGGTTTTCTCATCTTTTTCCCAGTTTAATTCTGAAGGTAAAGTTAATTTACTCGTAATAGATTTATTTTAGTTGTTATAACCATCTTTATTCTATTCTTTCCGTTGAATGGGTTATTTTGTTTCCGCAA
Source organism: Listronotus oregonensis (assembly GCA_019359885.1). Lineage (NCBI taxonomy): Eukaryota > Metazoa > Arthropoda > Insecta > Coleoptera > Curculionidae > Listronotus > Listronotus oregonensis. Next base: position 159,791 of record JAHBCN010000316.1, read on the forward strand.
CTAATCTGATTTTTTAAATTTCAGTCACCCTCAGTTTTTAGCAGCAGTAGTTAAGCTTTTTTACGAAATACGATTAAAAGTGGCTTAATTTTACTTTTATTCGGGATTTTTGACAATATTTAGCGTCAATACATCTATTTTGAGCGTCCAACGTCCGACCTGCTCCGGGCTGACATCTAATAGTACTGATGCTCAAAACCAAGGACAGTGTTGGAGCTGGAATATATGGGCAGACCATATTTCAAGTGGAGGTATTTGGTATTGAGATGTGTGCTAAAACGATGGTTGATCGGCACTGCACACGTAAGACAGCCGGTGCATTGAAAGCCGTCTGGAATTGCAGGATCGCTGACAAGTGGGTAATAAATCCACAGTCCTCCTTGCCAGAAGGGGGCGAAGACAAAATTCACAGTGCCGGAACCGGTCAAATGGCCAAGCAGTTCATATCAGCTTGGACACAAAGAGAAAATCTTCGGTACTGGCATGGACTTCCGGGTCTCTGAGGCACTCGAAAGCCTTTATAAGCCCACCGAACCAACAATGTACCGTCAAATTACTGGAGCAACCGAGGATACACCTTAAAACTCTAGTGGGTCTGTACACGGGACACCGCAGATTAAAATACCACATGCACAAGATCGGCCTAGCGGAAGACGCCGAGTGCCGCATGTGCATGGAGGAGGATGAATCGGCAGAACACATACTCTGTTCGTCCCCAGCAATGGCACGACTTAGATTCGCAATCCTCGGCAATGACATCTTGTTGCCGGGGGAGAGAAGATCTCTCTCCCAACAGGATCATCAGATTTATTAGAAGGATCTGGTGGGAGAAATATAAAGGGTGTGAGCCATAATAGACCGATCGGTTTCGAGGTGGAAGGGTGTTATACCCACTCGCTTTAAACCTAACCTAACCCAAGTTTATTTTTCTAAATATAATTTAAGAGTAGCTAAATTTTACTTTTATTTGGGATTTTGACAATATTTAGCGTCAGGGTACATCTCTTTTGAGCGTCCAATAATAGTCAGCTACCATGTTCGGACTCCACTAATCTCGCTACCGCTTTACCATGTCGGATATGTCCTGATGGAACCGCTTACCTTTTGGGCCCCCCAAAGGAAAAAATCAAATGAGAGTATAAAAGGGTATCTTGAGCGACGTATTGTATCTCATACTTATCAGTGAGAGAATGTCATTTCAAATTACTATATTGCCACCTTGAGAGGAGAACTTGTGTCCAAGATAAGGAGGGCCAGTATGGGGATCTCCAAAACGGTAAGAGATAGGTGGGTAGTTTAAATTTGGCAAAGTTGTGTCAAAGAGTAATAATTGTTTTCAACAAGAGAGGACACTGGGCAAAACATCAAAGGAATACGCCTACATCTCCCATTGACTTTGCTCCATCTTTTGGTCGCAACATTTTTGCGGTACCACTGACTTATTAGTCCCAACAGATTTTGCAATGTTGCAATTTTTTTTAATTCATTTAAAAATGTTTGAGTAAGTTTGAATGTAAGTTTTAATTTGGTTATACATTTAATAATTAAAAATATTGATATATGATTAACTTATGGTGTATTTAAAACTAAAATATTAAGGATATATACACTTTGCTGATATCTATTATTAAAATTGAACATAAAAATATTTTTTAATGCCCCCTTTATTAAGATTTTTCTTTGAAGCAATAACAATTTCATCTCACTATTCCTCTTCAAGTCTATCTAGACATTGATTATATGAATTGCACTATCCATATTATTAAAAAACGTAGTGTAAATCACAAAAATATCTTTAAAAACCAAAAAATCATTTTAAGCAAGCCAACAAACACAGGTCGAAGGTTGAATGCCGTCAGTTTATTGTATGTCACATGTTCAGTATGGTCATTTTGCAAGTTAACCAGTAAAAAAATGTAAAAAAAAATCAAAAATTTTAGTTTTTCGCCATATTTATGAAGTACGAAATCTAGCTTTAATTTTTGTACGGATATTATTAAGCTCTCAATATGCAACTTTGCCAAATTTAAACTATCCATCTATTTTTACCGTTTCGAAGATCCCCATGCTGGCCCTCCTTATCATGGACAAACTGTATAAATCTTCTGGTATTTTTTCCATAAATTCCGATCATCAAGCAGGAAGTCAACAGTTCTGCTTTTTTAGTAAAATCCACTGAGATTATTTTAAGTTATAAGTTTTTGGGTATAAAAGTCGGATCAGTCAAGTTATTCATGCTTACTGAAGGCTGAGGAACAGGCAAACTATCACCGTGTGGAACCGCTTTTTAAGCAGATTGTAAATTGGGATAATTTACATTGTGTCTAGATTACTTGATTCATATCTTTTATATGAGTTTGGCCGAGATTAACAATCTGATACATACTCTTTCGGTTCGGACCATATCATTGGAACTGTGAACGTATGACCAGAACTTTAAGCCTATGATGTTAATAAACCAATATACTTTGCACAAAAAACACTAAGCGTTCGGGTTTTGCCCAAATTTTGCAGTGAAGAGCCAAAATATTGAAAATAACAATTTTTACCTAACGGTCTTAAACTATGACATTGAATTTTAACAGTAAGTTTACCGCAAATATAACAAAATTATTAGTATGGTTTTACACTAAAATTGGAGAGTAGTTGTCGAATTGAATCGAATAATTATATTCGATTCTAATTTCTAATCGAATATTGAGCTATTGAATATTTTGAACTATTCGAATATTTTGAACCATTCACATAGTTCAACTATTGAATATTCAAATCAAATAATTCGTATTCGATTCGCCTTGAATAATTCGAAAATTCAAATATTCGCACACCCCTAGTTTACACTCTGGGCATCTTTTACTTTGTATAGAAACACCAATCATAAGAAAATCGTTTTATATTCATTAATTTAATGTTGATTTATTGAAAACATACTTCGGTTTTAGCAAAATTCGCAAAATAAACTTTATCAATATTTTATGAAAATTGAGGGTGACTGAAGAAAACTAAGTGCAAGGTTTATTTAAGAGTGGGTAGCAGTGTGTTACAGATTTTTTTTAAATATATTTAATCAGAGTTAGAATAATTATACTTAAGTGTAATATTTTTAGGTATATTAAATAGTACTGCTGTTCATCCCAGACCCAGTGGCAATTTTAGGGAACCCAAAGAAATCTCAGATCCTAGCGTTGAACTAGTCAGTGATCACGATAGTGATATAATAGAGGTAAGTAAGCTTGTTTATGTTTGTACCTACCTATAGTAAACTGTGAGATGAAAATAAAAGTCTGAGAAGATAGACATCCAAGGTACGTTAGTGCTTAGATCTCGGCTTTGGTGAACTGTCCCAAGGTAAAAAAAACAATACAATAAGAGCGAGATTAAATGGTATTTCATAATTTACAATAAAACCTAATAAAGTTTGATTATATGCTGCTTATTCACGTTTGGTTTTCATACAATCGGCAACGGCGCCAAATTTCTATGGATATTATTGTTATTAATGAAACATTTTTTTTTTAGTTAAACTTGTTCAAGTCCAACAAATATAAAAGAAATTCTAAGAGCATTTTAAGAAATTAAGAAGAAATTTGCCTACTTTGGGATAATCTATCAATTAAAATATTTTCTCAACGTTCTAATTTACCTTTAAAAGCTTTAGCTAAAACATTTTTTTTTAATGGCAATTTGCTAAATGTTTAAAAGCTGCTTATTTTAATTCAAAAAGAAGGAGATTGTGATACATCTTTTAGTTTTGAGACTAGTTAGTTTATTACCAACTATTTCTAAAATAATTGAGAAAATTGTAAAAAGTAGAATGATTTTATTTATTGATAAACATAAAATTTTAGATGTAAATCGATTTGAATTCCAAAAAAATAAAAATACAAATGACGCAATATTTTCTTGAACATCTTTAGACGTCGTTAAATAACGGTGGTTTAGCAGCTGTTGATTTTTGTTGTGTTTGTTCCCAGCGAATTTGTTTACAGTAATTGTTTAAACAATAAAAACTTTTAAGTTTTTCGCGTATAACTCAAAAACTATTAAAGATATCGCGATGGTGTCCATGCGACTATTTTAGAGAATTAAAAAACCTACAAAAGGGTTTTTTATAGAGCTTTTTCCGAGCATTTCCCGCCGAGAAAATCCGAAGAAAAACTTCAAAAATAGACCTTTTTCAAAAAAAAATTATATCTTCGTTCAGTTTAAAGATGAAGGAGTAATTGTTCGAAAATTGATAGCTAATAATATGTAGTTTAACTACGCAGAGAATGTCGGATTTATAGTTTTCGATTTAGGGCTCATCAAAAATTTAGGAAAATGCAAAAGGTTTCATCTTGATTCATGACCTTTCAAAATCATTTAACGGTAAATTACAGATTTAACCGGATTAATATGCATTTCTCCTTCGTTGCCTCGCTCCCCCACTACCGCTACTGTAGTCTGCTTCGCTCGTCGTTTTTCGCGTTTCGCACGACTTTCAGAGACTTCTTTCACCAATTTCCATAAGCAAAAGATTCAAAATATGGAGAGAAAGATTTTGATCTCTTCTTTCATATGCCGTTTTCAGAATTAAAATATATTGATCCGCCTTAAAACGGCGAGCCTCGCAAAAAGCCCTTAAATTTTTTATCAGCCCTAAATCAAAATCCATAAATCCGACAGAAACCATTCTCTGCGTGGTTAAACTACATATTATAACCTATTAGTTCCCGAAAAATTACTTAAACTTTAGAATAAACGGAGATATGATTTTTTGAAAAAGGTCAATTTTTGGAGCTTTTCGGGGTTTTCTCGGCGCGAAATGCTCGGAGAAAGTTCTATAAAAAACCATTTTATAGGATTTTTAATTCTCCAAAATAGTTAAACAATTACTGTAAACAAATTGGCTGGGGACAAAACCGGGGTTTTCATCTATTTATCATGTTTTAACAGATGGCACAGGTTGATTTCGACTAAATTTAAGTGTGCGGAAAAATCTCTATTGACTGGCCCAAAATACATAGTTTATTATATGTTATATAAAGTTTCGTGTATCTTTTATAGTTTTTGAGGAAACAATTTCAGATGTTAAGTTCCTTCTTAAATCCACCTCTTTGCTAAAGGCCCAATAATTTACAAGTTATCTTCTTCTAGGTTAGCAGCGATGAATGTATATCAAGCCCTACGAAAACCCCATTTAAATTGCCAATATCTAAAAAGGTAGTGCGTCAACAAACATTGCAGGCGTTTGTCAAAACAGAAATCGTAACGCCACAAAAGCCGAATCGGCCGAAACCCTTTGCTGAGTCACAGCAACACAACGGACACCCCTTGTCGAGATACCTTCAGCCAACCATGAAGAACCACAGTCTTCCAAAATAACCGTCTCACGTTCGGAATACGAAAGTCAATGTAGCAAAGTCAACAATTTAGAGACGGATCTAGTTAAGCTGCAGAGTATGACGGAGAACATAAACTTTGAAGCTTTGCCGGATAAAGGACAGTTGATAAAAGAAAGAATAAGAATAGCCAGAAGCAAGTATGCTCAAGAGAAAAACAAACTGGACCAAATGAATGTATCAGATTCGAAAGTGGATGAGGCTCCAAAAGGGGCCTTTGCTAATGTAGCTTGGGAGGATATCGAGGCCGGGGCGAATGCGGTGCTTCCTAAAACATTTGGTAAAACAGGTAAGTCTCTTGTTTTTTTTTCTATTTATTGATCTAACGCAGGGTTTCGCAAAGTGGGGTACGCGAACCCCTAGGGGTTCGCCATTTGACGACAGGGGGTTCGCGACAAGATTTACGTAATGGTGGCGGGATGACTGGCAGGCGCGTGCGGCACACATAGTGTTGCTCGCTGACAGTGTTGCCGATGGGTTAACTCAAAATTACCCACCCTACAAAGTTCTATTACCCGTTTTAACCCGACATTGGAAATCAGTGTGACCAGTATACGGACTCTGATAAATAGAAATATATTTTCGCTTAGAAAAGTGACTTCAAAGTGACGTCAATTTCGAATAATCGGCGCTCCTGATAGGTCTGAATGTTGTTAGGTGAGGTCACTTTTTGAAGCGAAAATCTATTTCTATTCATCAGAGTCGGGGGGCAGTTATAAAGTATAACTCCATTTAAATGTATAAGCGGGTAATTAAAAAATTACTTTGAAATCCTAATACTTTAAAATAGAAAGTATAATATCAATCATTTTAATTATTTATTTAAAATAAAATAAAATAAAATAATCTTTATTGTATCGACAGAGTCACATACAAAGGTGGAAAGTACCGCCAGGCGTATTTTAATAACCACCATTCTTTTTATAATTTATAAAGATATAACATTTATAAATATTTAAATGATAAAGTTTATAACCTGAATAAATGTAAATAAAATACATTAATGATATAAATTTTAAACGCGAATACAAAAGGAAAGTATTGGTTAAAAAAATTATAATTAAACATTTTTTTTTCTAAAATATTAGTCTCAATCATTTTATTTGTTGGTTCAAAATTAATAATATCGTCATCTTTAGATAAAATTTTGTTTGCTAATGTGTTTTTAAATAAGTCGATTACCCGATTTTACCCATTTTACTCCTAAAATTGAATCCATTTGTGACAAGAAACAAGCACACCCATCACATCACATTAATATTAGTAAAAATATATTTCTTTTGGCATTTTATTTGAAACCTTTGATTGAAATAAAAACATTATATATTTAACAGTCAATTATATTGTTTTCTTTGGGGGTTAGGAGGCGGGGGGGATTTAATTAGTTAAGGGGTTCGCTGTCACCTGGAAACTTGAAGAGGGGTACGTGGAGCAGAAAGTTTGGAAAACCCTGATCTAACGTATAAGACAGTGTTTCGGATATGCTTGATAATAATAATATTTTTTGTGTGAAACAAAAGTTTTTAAAACACATTTAAGTAATTCATGAACATTATACAGATTCCTGCAACTTTTTTTTCTGTACATATGACTGTATTTCGGGAATATATTTTTGTATATACGGGGTGATTCCCGTGGTTACACACACTGTATTTTTTGCATATTTTAGTTACTTTTCGTGTTGTCTTTTAATTTGAAAAAAATTTATTTAATTTGCTTTTGTAGTTTACAAGTAGTAAATTTTCAAGGCATCTGTTTATTCTTGCTTAAAAGGACCTCTCTGCATCTCAGAGAATTGTGGATGTAACTGTTGCTATATGGTTCCAAATTTAAAAAAATATATATCGATAATCTCATATTCTAAGTTTGGGGCATACTGTATAAATATTCCTTTCAAAGAAAAACGCGCGACTAATAATACTAATCGACGGGTGCAACATTTTTTCCGAAAAATAGCTTTTTAATTTATTTAATTTATTCTAAGTTAGAGACCCTACGCGTATTGGCATTTTCTTCTATGACACGACGCAACCTTAGAAAAATGTATGTCAAATCACGGAAGACAATCTCCCAAAGATTTGCTCATAAAAGGGTGGATATTCTCTCCTGCGTTCACACAACATCTCCGGTTTTTTCGTCATCGATTCGATGTTGATTCAGTTTGCAGTTAAGCACCACCCTCCAAACTTTGCTTGTGGTTTCTTCTTCTTCTTCTTTCTGGGAGCCGTCTTTCACTACCGGAGGCAGCGCAGCCTCTTAGACTTTTGTGCCTAATCTCCCATTGTCTTTTATACCATTCCTCATTAGTTTTGTTCCTTCTACAAGTATGTATAACCCCGAGACTGGTTGGTTGATATATTCCTGTGGACTAATTTTTGGTTGCCCAAATAATGCTTTTCTTTTGTGATTTAACGCTTCACATTCACACAGTATGTGGTAGGCTGTTTCTTCCCCCTCGTCGCACATTCTGCAACTTGGGTCCCCATTGTCTGAGCCTATCTTGTGTAGGTGTCCTCTTAGGTTATCGTGCCCTGTTAGCAACCCTACTGTTATGCGAAGTCTTTTCCTACTTTGTCTTAGTAGTTCTTCCTTCGTTCTTTTGAATGGGCCCCCTATGAAGCCCTTTCCGTGTCTTATGCTACCGAGGTTCTCCCAGTATTCCTTGTGTTTGTTTCGGATCCATTCCCTGGTTTGCCCTCGTGCTGTGGTTTTGGTCACTCCAAGGGCAGGTTCTGGTCCAAAATTAGTGTGGATTATCCATGTCTCGCTAGCTCATCCGCTTTTTCATTGCCTTCTATTCCCGAATGTCCTGGTACCCACAGGAGAGTTACCCTGTTGCGTTCTCCCAGAACCTCCAGTTCTTTTTGGCATTCCCATGTCAGCTTGGACGACACCTTGGGGTTTACTAGTGCCCCTAGTGACGCTTGGCTATCTGTTATTATGCAGACCCGCTTGCTTGCGGTTAGTATTGGTTACTAGTAACCACTTAGTACTGCTTACTACTAACAGAACTAGAACTAAGAACTAGTTATGGTTAGTAGTAACCAGAACTAACCTGAAAAAAAATGTTATCGGCCAACGTAAATAAAAATATACCCAATGCTAAAACTGAACTGTTTTTTACTTATTGCAATAAAATAATAAATTAACGAAACAGAACAATAATTAAATTAGATTTTTATAGTAAATATAGGGGGAAATTTCTTGCAACAAATTCTACTGCATTCAGACACTCAATATTTAGCATGTGATTTCTTAATGCAGTGAAGAATGTCGACTCTTTCATGGGCAAATCATTGGGACAGTCTTCCATGATTTACCACACATTTTTCTAAGGTTCCGTCGTGCCATAGGAGACAATGCTAATGCGCTTTCGGGAGTATATCCGTTTGTTATTTTGCAGATCACAATTAGCATTTTCAATGCTTTTTTAGGTAGTTTACTCGCGACAGTCGTATAGTCTGTCTCAAAGTATATCGTTATGGCTTTTGACGGACAATACCCCAATAAACTTTAACGATTTTATTACCTATTGGTATTGGGTAGAGGACTCATTAAACAAGAAGCTTTAAAAGAAACCTGTCTACTTACAAAAATACCAGTATCATCGATAAGGGATATTATTATTAGTGAAGAATTAAACAAAAGAAAAAATCGTAGTGATTTTCAATCTCACCGTATAGACAATAGTGATCAGGACCTAATAAGAAGGAAAATATATTGTCTTTATAAAAGCAGAGTTGTTCCTACCTTGGATAAACTAAAAAAAATGCTAGACGAAGACGAAACCAATATAAATATTAGCCGTGCCACCCTAATAACAATAGGTAATAGGTAAAATCGTTAAAGGTTTATTGGGGTATTGTCCGTCAAAAGCCATAGCGATATCCTTTGAGACAGACTATAATAGTACCTTAAAAAAGTTAGTTATTTTTTTCGTAATGTAGCAGAAGTTAGTCAGTTTAGCTAGTTGAAAATCCGTATCGTATACATAAGTGATCTGTGTGTTTTTCTTTTTGTAGCTATGTCAACGTACAATGCTCAGAAAGCCGTAACCTTGGATAGACTACAGCAGCTACACGAAGCGCTACAGACTTGCCCTAAAGATGAGGATTTTGCAAATGATCCGGAGGGGATTAAAGTGGCCTTAATGCCTCATCAAAAAAGGGCTTTGGCGTGGATTATGTTCAGGTCAGAAATAATTTTAAAATTGTCGAAATATGAGTTTTATTCAGCTTATAATTTAGTTTTCTAATTTTCTAAACTAAACTATTAGACAGGGTATGTACTGTAATTAACATTATCCATAAACACCCTATGTGATTAGTTTGTTTCAAACTTTCTATAGTTTTTTAATTTACTTTTTTGTGCCAGCTATTTCTTTTACTATTTGTATGTTTAATTATATTGTGTAATGTCTTTCCATTGTAGTCAACATGGTTGTATTGAATAATTTCAAAATTGCGAAAATATGGGTTTTATTAAGCTTTATATGATCTTGACATTATTTTAGAGAAAAAGAACAACCCTCTGGAGGAATCCTTGCGGATGACATGGGATTGGGTAAAACGCTTACTATGATATCTTTAATAGTCAAATCTTTAGAAGTAGAAAATACATCGGATGACGAAAATGATGGATATATTGGAAAAAGGAAAAAAATTAATGGGGGTAAGTAAAGACAATAGGGTGTACCAAAGATAACCACTATTATTAAATATTTACTTAAATGATTTATTTTATTTAAATTGTATAGGTCAAACTCATAGTCTTTGTAGATAATACTGTGATATTTTATTCTGATTACAGTTGGGAAAAAATTAAAAAAGATTATTTGGAATGATTTTATAAAAATTAAACCATGGTTTCACAAAAAAGTATTAACAATTAATTGTGAGAAAATCTATAAAAATTACTAAAGATATAAAGATTTACGAGGCAAAAAAGCATAAAATATTTAGAAGTAATAATCGTTACTGATCTAAAATAAAGTTACAAATTGAATATATTGTTAAAAAAATTAAAAATATTAGGTTGGGGAAGTCTTAAAATAGAGATGGAATTTTTTAAAAGATCATTTTAATGGTGATATAATATACAGGGTGTAAAATTAAAAGGCATGCTTTGCTACTGCCAAACTCGAAAACACGGTTTGTCAATTGTTTTTTTACATTTTTTAATCTTAATGGACGAAAAAAAATGCTACTAGTTTGCTTATTTAAGCAATTTTGTATTTGAACTAATAGGAAAGTTACCAATGGCGGACAGTAAAGGAGGTATTCTAGTTTAGAAGCCCGAATTTCGGGCGGTTTTTCACGGTCGATAAAAATAAACAATTTATATTTTGGCTATTCATGTTTTATCATTTATTTATTTATATTTTAAGAATTTACAAAAAAAAATTAACAAAAAATATATTTCAATTTGTTTTATTTGGGATACTCGCCTTACTACTTTTTGAAAAATGGGATCTCTTCGGTCCAGGTCCCGGGGTATACGAGCTGATCCTGTTCAGCTCTATTGACCCCTATGAACTGCAGATCGCCTGCAAAAAAAAAGAAGATAATCCCCACAATAACCGAAAAATCACAATAATTATTAACTTACGTTTCGGTGGCAAATTGGCCACCGTTGTCAAAATAGAAACTAAAACAAAAAATTAAACTAAATTTAAAGAATTTTTTGCTCTAAATACTTAAAAAATTCTGATTGCTTTTTTACGTTTTTATAACGTTTTGTCATAAATAACACTACATTATTTGACTGGTGTATGTATAGTATTCAAAGAGACAAAAAAGGTGGGTGGTATGGTGTGTTAATTGATTTTAAGTTTACCTGAATTTACTTCAACAACAAGCATATATATAATCATGTATTATTTAAATTAAGAAAGATTGATGCTACACATTTATCTTTATTTAATACAATAAATGCACTTTCCTTTATTTTACGTTTTTCTGAACAAGTTTCCTTTGCTAAAATGCTAGAAGCATTTCAGTTTATTATGTGTTTATTATCAAATGCATGTTGACAGATTTTTAATTTGTGTAATTCTGTGTTTTTAATGTATGTTCTATGTTCTTTTATGCGTTTGGCTAATGGTCTGAAAGTTTCACCTATATAAAATTTATTACATTCACAAGGGATCTTATAAATAACATTTTTGTGTTTTCGTTTAAATTGTATCGTTTTGTTGTTGTTACTTGGGATCTAATAGTGTTCTGTGTTTCAAAAGTAGTGCGAATATTAAATTTATTAACTATTCGTTGAATTTTATTTGAAAAGCCAGAAATATATGGTAAAAATAGATTTTTAGTTTTATAATGCATTTGTTTATAAAACTAAGAGCATAATTATATTGAACTAAAATATCTTTAAAAAAATATTTTTCGTGTTCTTTGTTTTGATCCGTACTCCGTACAAATATTTTAATTCTATTGAAAAGACTTTTTACAACTCATTTTTGGGTGATTAGAGTTAAAATTTAAGTACCTGTTTGTATGTGTAGGTTTTCTGTTAATTTTAGTGTCAAAAGTATTTATATCTTTTTTTAACCATATAAACTGGAATGCTTCTAGCATTTTAGCAAAGGAAACGTGTTTAAAAAAAAACTAAAATAACGAAAAACGCATTTATTTTAATAAATAAAGATAAATGTGTAGCATCAATATCCGTTAATTTAAATAATACGTGGTTACATATGCTTGATGCTGAAGTAAATTTAGGTAAACTTAAAATCATGTAATACACTATACCACCCACCTTTTTTGTTTCTTTAAATACTATACATACACCAGTCAAATAATCTAATGTCATTTATGACAACGTCATAAACACGTAAAAAAGCTATCAGAAATTTTTAGAGCAAAACTGTCTTAAAATTTAGTTCAATTTTTTGTTTTAGTTTCTATTTTGACAATGGTGGCCGACTTGCCACCGAAACATAAATTAATATTTGTGATTTTTGTTTTTTTTTTTGGCGGGTTCTAAAAAAAAGAGGTGGGTTTTTTTCAATTATTTTTTTAACTTTTTCGAATTTTTGAAAATAAAAAAATTGAAATTTTCTATTTTTTATTGGTTCCTGCCATAAAGGAATATATAAGAAAAATTCGTGCTAACTTTCAAAAAATTAGAACTTGAGATTTCGCGACAAAATTTTCGAAAAAAGTATTTTCGAAGAAAACGCGTTAAAAGTTTTAACTTTGGATTCCAGCTTCATTACGCCGAAAAATATCTTTTAAAATAATTCTAATTTCGAAAAACCCTTTTAAGGAGATTTTTTTGGATATCTAAACTATCTAAATTTGAAAAAAAAAACATTTTTTCAACTTTCTATACTAGAATACCCCCTTAATTTAGTATTATGTTTGAAGTTCCGATTCCTTGATATGTTTTTTTTGCTTTTAGGTAGCCTAATTATCTGTCCTGCCAGTTTAATAAGTCAATGGTCCGGAGAAATTGACAGGCGACTGCAAAGGGGTCTGGTATCTTACTACGTTTATCACGGTGCAAGACGTGAAACGAGCGCGAAAAAACTCGCGGAATATGATGTGGTAAGTAATTGTTTTAGACACACTCGAAATAGTATATTTCATTACCAGTACGGAAATGACGATTTTTCCGTGCGCGCGTTACAAATTCTCGTGTAAGGCGCAGCCGAACACGGGAAGTCATGCAAGAACGGAAAAATCCATTTCTGGACGTGTAATGAACGATATTTTTTATTATACTTAGGTACCTGAAATCAGCATAAACAAAAAACATCGCAAAAAATGATTTAAGAAAATTGCGAATATTTATTTTTATTTTGAAAACAGTAAAAGAAATTAACAAAAAAAAAATTACAAGCTAATTAAATCTAAGAAAATTAATTTTGGACCGAACCGTTATGATTAATGGTTATATTTATTGTACAATTCGTATTATTGTTGAAGCTCAATCCCTTTTGTATTTCTTTTTGTTGAACTAGTGTTCGTGTATGTTTTGGTTCTCTTGATTGACTGTTACAGATTTTGTAGGCCTAAACAATTTTTGGGATAATTTTTCTTTGTATGGACTCCTCTATATATCCTTCTGCTACATTGGAAGAAAGCCATCCTCCGTGTATTTTCAAAGTGAGCAAATCACCACCGCTTGGATTTCTTTGGTACATATCCTACAGCTTGTTTCAAAAAAGCTATTGTTTTTGGATATTGGTTGTGAGTATTTTTTTTTATTGCCAAACAACTCTTTAACATGGAGAATCGACTCCATAAGGTGGATGACTTCATAGATTTGGCTTTTTCAGAAAAATAAACTACGAGAATATCGTCACTCACAATTTTGATTCTTTTCTGAGTCCGCCATTCGGTAACAATGTAATATTCATGTTCATATCTCAACCTGGATTTCACTGGTAATAAATCTGCATTCACTTCTGCCGCTTGTTGTAATATAATATTGGGAATATCCGGATTTTCTTCCACATCTGAATTCATTTTTAGAAAATGGCATAAATTTCACTGACAAAAAATAAAATATGTCATTAATAAATAAATTGTTGTTATGAAGTTTCCATGGATGGATGGATGGATTTTTGTATAAGCGCACGGAAAGAGGGATCGGGAAAAAAATCTCGTGCGCTGTTCTGAAAATGTCTTATTTACTGTATTTTATACACAGTTGAAAATGTAGTATTTTCAAGTAAGAATAATAACAATAAAGTTTTAAATTTATTTTTTGGTTTATTTCTTAATTTTATAAATTTGTTTATATCATAAAAAAATATAATTAGTAATTTTCTCTTTTATTCTTGGATATGTGCAAAGCTTTTGATACGGTAAACCATGATAAATTGCTTCAAAAATTATTTAATGTGGGAATTCGAGGAAACAGCTATTGTTGGTTTGCAAGTTATTTAAAACAAAGAAAGGAATGTTAAAATTGGAAGGAGCAATAGTTCCTCAAAAATAATTACTTGTAGAATACCGCAAGGATCTATTTTGGGACCAGGGCTATTTTTAATATATACAGGGTGTCGCCGGCGATATCTCGAGAACCCTTCATCGCATAGCTTTCGGAAACAAATATTTATTGTAAAACAGCCTCGAGAAAATGCTGGAAATTATTTTCAAGTTTCTAATTCCACCGCTAGAGGGCGTAAAACTAAGAACAAGACTGAAAACACTGATTATTTAAAAATATTCCATATTAACTTATGTCGTTGATAGTTTTCTCACAAACTATGTAAAATAAGGAAATTTTTTTTAAGCGTTTTTCCCTAACCTGTCAAATATAGGGAGGGGGGAAAAGCGAATGTACATTTGAAAAAAGTTAAATAACTTTTTTTTGGCTTAATCGATTTTAATAAACTAGGTCTTGTTTAAAAGAGCTCTTAACAGGGCTTAAGATAAAATATTGGTATGATTAATTTATTTTTTGTTTTATTCCTAGAGACTGATTTGTGTCAAAGTTATAAATTTTGTCAATTTTTTCGAAAAGTTTAAATGCAATGTTATTATTATTAAAATTTAATTAAAAAGGGCGTGAAAAAGTCAAGAAACTAGTAAAAACCGCAATTTGATATCTTAATTAGTTCTCAACTTATTTCCGAAAAACTGCATTGCTCGTATTCTTTCCTATTTTTAGTTGTCAGATAAATCACTCGGCGTTTTTATCGAGAATGCCATGACCAAAAAAACATTTGTTTTTTTACGAATATTATATAATATCAATAATATCCTGATTATTTGTGTATCATGAATTTAATAACAGCATTCATAATTACATGGCTCATGGATAATAATAGCTGATTTATTAGTATTATCTACGGGCTCTGGCTAATTGTATTTTCATAGTGCTGAAATAAGATGCACATTTCCAGTTTCTCTTAAACAGGTTGCCAAACGTCTAAACACTTTTTTTTATTAAAATGCCGTCTTTCGAATTATCTTATAGCATATTGTCTTGCAGCAATACAGGCATTTTGAAAAATTTTAAAATAAACCGCGGTGGTGGTAAAGTAAGACATAATTTTAAATTACTTAATAACGGTTAAAAACACTACTACTAATAATAATAACGATAAACTACGATAAACAAAAACTAAATTTGAAATTTTCAGGTTTAACAAACAGTAACACTTGACATTTTTAACGTCCCTGTTTTCTGTGATTTTTGACGTCTCAGCACTCGATAAAAACGCCGCGTTGTTTATCTGACAGCTTTAAAAGGAAGGGAATACTAGTAATGCAGTTTTTCGGCAATAAGTCGAGAATTAATTAAGGTATCAAAATGCGGTTTTCACCACTTTCTTTACTTTTTTATGCTCGTTTTAATGGGCCAATAATAATAATACCATTGTATTTTAATTTTTCGAAAAAATTGACAAAATTTATAACTTTGACAGAAATCAGTCCCTAGGAATAAGGCAAAAAAATAAATTAATTTTACCAATATTTTATCTTAAGCCTTGGTAAAAGCTCTTTCAAGCGAGACCTAGTTTATCAAAATCGGTTAAGCCGAAAAAAATGTATTCAATTTTTTTTTTAATGTACATTTAGTTTTTAGTTTTACGCCCTCTAGCGGTGGAATTAGAACAAATAAGAGATAAAATGCCTTATATGTCATTTAGAAATAAAAAATAAACACAAAATTTTTAGAATTATATATTGATGAAAATTTAAATTTTAGAAAACATATATCTTCGAAATTATCTATCACTTTTATAGTAATTTTCTTCAAAATTCTGAATAATATACCTTTAAAATTGTAAAAAGTATTTATTATGGTTTACTACACTTAAAAGCTCAATATTTAATTTCAATATGGGGTTTAGCAAACTGAAGAATATTAACACCAGAAAAATAAAATTATTAAATGTATTCATAAATTACCATATCTTGATCCAACAATTAATTTGTATAACACTGTTTAAAATACATATAAAAAAATATTTAAAAATAATTTGACTGATTTATTAACGAGTTCTTGTTAGAGTTAATTATTGTTGTATCAATTTGATTTTTTTTACATTCTGTGTATTCTGACAAGTGAATATCTTTCTATATCAAATTTATTTTAGGTTATCACGACATATTCCATAATAAACAATGAAGCCGAAAAGCAGAGCGCGGCGTTTAGAATTAAATGGCGCCGTATAATTTTGGACGAGGCCCACACAATCAGAAATTATAAAGCGCAAACCTCTGTGGCCTGTTGTCAGCTATTGGCCAAATCAAGGTATATTTTTTTACAGAGTGTCACGGAAAATGGTTTAATGTATTGAAATAGACGGCTACTCTGTACACACACTTATTATTGACTTAATTTAATACGATTTCTTATTTAAAAGCCGCACGTGTCTCATGTAACAAGAAAAACATTTGACAATTCATAGTTACAATCTAGTCATTAAAAGGGGTGTTTGCCCACAAAAGGTCGGATGTTATGTTTCTAAATTTAAATTGGTGTCTTGGCACCCCAATAGTGAAATTTTTGGGTTTTTGTTAGTTTTTCGCTTACAACTCGTTAAGGAAGCCTCCCACAGAAAAAAGTCTTTTCTAAATTAAAGTGCATTAAATTCTGCGTCGAATGATCTATGGAACTTCAAAATCGGATCGGCCGTCGAGGAGCAATTGCTTGTTAAAAACGGTTATATTTGCCAACCTTCACTAATTCCACAACACTCCACTCAAAAAAAGTCATAGAATTAAAGTTGTAGAGCATAAAATTCTGCGTTAAGGAAGCACCAGGATTTTAAAATTAACCCAATATTTAGGTACATACCGACAATCTTTCCATTTTCCCTCAAAAAAGTCAATAGTCTAATATCTAGTATTTTAACAGACAACGATTCTACGCTCTTTCTTAACTGTATAAAACCCTTTCTAGGTTCACTAACCACTGTAAGAATAACTTAATGAGGTGGGAAGGTGTGTTTATGCCTGCAACATTAAAAAATGTTTTAAAAAATTGTTTTGGTATTAAAAATTATTTGCAAGTTTATAAGTAATTAAAAATTTATGTACAATCGAGAAATATACTAATATACTACTACTATACTTAAACTACTTTCGAACAATCAATAGTGATCAAAATGAATTTAAAAAATTGTTCATTTTCGCCTCAACCGTTCAGAAAAATATTGATGGGGCGCTTCGTTGGGTTGAGCCGCTTAGGCGGTAAAAGGAGAGGGCGGTTTTTGCTCACAAAGGGCTCTTTCCTCCCCTACCTCCATCCGTCCGTTTATTCGTCCTTCCTCCCGAACATCTGTCGGTTTGTTCCTTGCTCGCTCCTCAGTTTTATTCCGTCGCGCGTTTTCTGTAATTAGCTCACGATAAGTAGGCCCAGTATAGAAATGTGTTTCATGTGCAATAAAAATTTGAGTTAAGGTGAAGTGGTCCATGTAACGAGTGGAATTAAAACTCTTCGGGAATGCAGAACTTGAAGAACAAAGACAGTGTGACTGATCATAAGGCGTGCAAGAAAAAGTTCATAAACGAGCGAATGATTGCTGCCGGGGCATTTCTTGTATGCTAAAAGCGCCTACTTGTATCTCTAAGACATGTTAAAGTTAAAAGAGGCGATGGACCCTACTGAATATAACAAGTTCACATCTCAAGGTATGTTCACGGTAAGACGCTCCAACAAACACTAGTCTGGTATCTTTTCAGATCGTACCATCGAGCAAACTCTAATGAAGAACATGAAAGTCCAAGGTGGACTCACTCAAGGTAGAGGGTTTTCAGACCATGTTTTATCAAAATGGATTCTGGCTATGGTGTATATGCAAAATGTATGCATTGAAGTTGAAAACATTTGCGGTGTACACTTTAATACCTCCGAGCAGCATGTGAATGCCAGAAGTGCTCGTGTGAGCAGGGACAAAAGCGACTTGACAAAACTGTCTTAGTGGCTCTCCCAACACCATCCATTTCAACAAGAAGAATCAAGCCCTTCTAGACGGTTAAGGCGAAAATAAACACTTTTAAATCATTTTTAAACATTGTTTATATATATACAGGGTAAGTCTATGAAGTGGGACCCCCCGTTTATTGCTTTAAATATTCAAATTGGGAAAAAATGTTTTATACAAAAATATTTTGGTTTTTGCTGCTCTATATTTTGCAAACAACGTTATGTATACAGGGTGTATCAAGAAGTCCGTACAAGAACAAAGTTCATTTTTTTAAATGACTTCCCATATTTTTTGTTACATTTTTGTTTTCTGCATAAAATTCTAGATATTTTTTATTCAGCATATCATATCCGTATGTTCAACTGTTTACGAGATATTCGCATTTAAATACAAATTTAGAAGGGAAAAATCCGCTCATCTTTTAATGTTGTTTCATGTTTCTATGGTTTCAGCGGTTTTTTGAGAAGAAATTGAAAACAAAATGGTAACCATATATTACTATAGGTATTAATAAAAATTAACTTATATTGATCAGTTTTTATTATTATTGAAATAATAAAAATAAATTGTTAAATATAATCAGTTATTTTTTTTGTATATAAGGTTTTACCTATTTTACTCATCATTGTATATCTAATTACTTATTAATTATTATATGGCTTTATATTATATATATATATATATATATATATATATATATATATATATATATATATATATATATATATATATATATATATATATATATATATATATTATATATATAATATATATTATATATAAATAATTGTGCAGTGGGACCCCCCATTTATTGCTTTAAATATTTAAATTGGGAAAAAACGTTTTAAATAAAAAATATTTTGGTTTTTGCTGCTCTATATTTTGCGGACAACGCTATGTATACAGGGTGTATCAAAAAGTCGTACAAGGACAAAGTTTATTTTTTAAATGACTCCCTATATTTTTTGTTACATTTTTCTTTTCGCACAAAATTTTAGATATTTTTTATTCAGCATACCGTATCCCTATATTTAATTGTTTAGAATTATATATATATATATATATATATATATATATATATATATATATATATATATATATATATATATATATATATATATTGATTACTATTGATATATTAGTATAATTCTCGATTGTACATAATTTTTTAATTACTTATGAACATGTAAATAATTTTTAAGACCAAATTACACTTTTTATAAACATTTTTTATTGTTGCTCCCCTAAACACCTCTTCCTACTATTATTAGGTTATTTTTACAGTCGTTATTGAACCTAGAAAGAGTTTTAAACAATTAAGTAAGAGGGTAGAATCGTTGTCTCTTGAAATACTTGATAATAGCCTATAGAGGTTTTTAAGGGAAAATAAAAAATTATCGGTATCTAAATATTGGGTCAATTTTAAAATCCTGTGCTTCCTAAATGCAGAATTTCATGCTGTACAACTTTCATTTTATGACTTTGTCGATTGACCGTTTTGGAGTTACAGCTCTTCAAAATGCGGGAAATGGATTTTCCCACATTCTAAGGTATTTGGGCCCCACTTGTATATTATGGTTACGCATGCTAGTTGGTAGAGTATGATGTGTACATTAATAAAATAAAGGTTTCTATCTCTTATTATATGTGCAAGGACCTTAACAGGAAATTTAAAGTTATACTTTAATACAAGTTACACTACAGTAACTTATAGCATCGTCGCCGTAAGATGCCCTGGAGGAACTAAAATAAAGAAAGCTATGTGTAAGTATTTGGTCTCTAAGTAGTAGAAAGAACCAATCACAAATAACCTCTATTCTAAAACTTGTTTAAGGAATAAGACTTTTAATAAGGTTAGGGCCCATTTTCTTACATTAATGTTATATCGTTTCAAAAGTATATCATACTTACAAGGCAGTTTTGACATTTCTAAATTCTGCAGAACAAAAATCTTTGTTTGATGCCAGAAACTCCCCCAGCATCAACAAGTCGATTCCAGGCAAGTTATTGCTGCTTGCCTTTATAAATCCTCGTTCCATGAGTTTCGTTATTATAAAAAAACCGCTCAAAAAAGCAAATTTAACACTGAAAACAATATGATCGTAAATAAAATCGGAGAAACAGTACGAAAACAAAATATAGGTTATGATCATTTGTTTACTCTAACGTGACGTCATAACCTCTAATTGGCGCTCAGAACATCATGGCGGATTGTCGTATTTGGTAGTTTTATTTTTTTTTAATATTAATTAATCTTGCTTAAAACAATAAAAAAAACTTCTTTTGTAATCTTTTTTTTTACGATTTATTATATGGTTATGTAGTTTTAGTGTTTTATATTCACAGTCATCATGCCTATTTCAGCATTTCTTGTTATGAGTGGATGTCATAAAATAAGAAATTTAACGATAAAATTTGATCAGATTCACGAGTTTGATGCTTGTTTTAGGTGGGCTTTAACTGGAACCCCATTACATAATAAAGAGCTAGATTTGTATGCTCTGCTCAAGTTTTTAAGATGCAGTCCGTTTGATGATCTACAGGTAATTTTTTTTATCATAGTGTTAACAGTGTTACTGACATTTCTTTATAATAATCATTAAGTTGGAAAATTTCAAGAAATATTTCATTTAGTTTTATAACATTTTCGGGTCGCAGAGCTGGGCAGAAATCGAACCTTTTGGAATCGAATCCAGGAATTAATTTCTTTTTAAGGATCAAAAGGCTGAGATCGATTACTTTTTAAAAATAGGATCCATGATCCGGATTTGTTATAAAATTTTAAACTGACTTCAAATTTGATCTTAATTTCAACATTTTGATCTAGCACCCTTAAAACCCTATATCCCAAATATGAGGGAAATCAGTTTATAAATGTCAAAATCCACCATTTTAAATCTTCCATTTTGGATTTGCAAATTTTTACCTAAGATTCTTAATCAGCTTCACATTAAATTTCGGAAATAAAGATGAAGAATCTTAAAAAATCTGCATATTAAAATCTCTAAATAAGGAAACATACCTAACATGCGATTTTTAACCAAAATATGTTGTTTTTCATCTCACCCTAGAGTGTCCAAAAACGGCATAAATTTTAATTGCATTTATTCTTAAAAGTTTTGATTGCACGATCTTTATAATTTTTTAATATGTTGTCCTTGAGATAACCCTAAGGGACTTTTAAATAGGACATTTTATTATAATTATTAAGGGTAACTTACAAAAATAAATTTAAAATTTTAATACATTTTTATATTTCTCAAGCAGAGAAGTTATTAAACGGTACTTGTGAAAATTTCTGTAAAATTCCAATAAGATTTGTCTCATTTATAAGTTGCTGGTGGTTATCTTAAGAACCACATTTAAACAACTTACGAAGATCTAGCATCACAAGTTTTGGAGTACAGTTTGTTGTAGTTACCATTTGTAAGTATAAAAACTAAAGATGATCCGGATTCGTGATCCGATAAATAGGAATCGATTCCCTGAATTCGATTTCTTTTTTCCTTAAAAAAGGAATCGTGATTCGTATTAGTGATTCGATTCCCTTACAAGGATCCGGATCCGTAAATCGATTCCTTTTGTGAAGGATCCGACCCAGCTCTGTTAGTTTGACAACAACAGAGTTACCAATGGCAGACACTTCATTTGAATAACCCTTTATAGTTGGAGCTATTTTTTCAAAATAAACATTCAACCTTACATAAATTCCCAAGAAGCTGAAAATTTGAATGCACGTTAGGGATACCATTATAATGAAATTTTAAAAAGGTCCGATCGATTCCATGTGTGCAAAAAAATTTATACAAGCTCAAAGTTCGCGAAAATGGTTTTTTTCCCATTTTTTAGCGCAACGGTTAGTTTAATGATAAAAATAGCGTAGACAGAAATTGTAGATCATGCAATTATCTACAACAATTGTTCTTACACTTTTTTTTCTAAAATTCATTATTTCTAAGAAAAAGCGATTCTAAAATTTACTAAAGTTTTATTCCCTATACTATGCACACGTTTCCAAGCGACCTGTGAGGTTGTGTACTTGACGCGTTTTTTAACGTGGTTTCCCCAGTAGGCCTACCCCACGGTCTGTTTTATTAAATCTTAATAGAATAAAAGGTCTTTACAATCAAGATCTTTTTATTCTTCTTTTTTTTCTCCATCTTCTCCATCTTCTTTTTGTCCTTATTCCTGAGTTGATGTAAATTGTTCAAACAGCGATACATCAGTTGTTTCGTCGTTGAGATCCTTACCTTCGTCTGTTAGTGATTCAACATATGAACACGACTGGCCTTGACAAATGGTGCATGCTGGTACCTAAACAAAATAAACCACCTTTTTTCCAGCCGCATTTCGAATTACACCCCTTTTGCAATTGCAAAAAATAGTATATAAGAGCTTCTCTGGTGCAGGTAAAAGTAGTGTGTGGATTGGTTCCAATACATTATCAATTAGTTTCCAACCCCATTCTTCTGGGTTGAGTTGATTACCAAGCCACACTTGAACCTGATAATGTACCCGATAAAAATTTTGTTGAGGAAAAGCCATGGTTGGAGGAAGAAAAGTTAATTGCACGTTTTTTTTTTCGAGTTAGTTTTGCAGAAGATAAGTAACGTAACTTATCTATGCAAGTTACTTTTTTTAGAGCTCCATTTACTGTAGGAAGAAACCTAATTCTGTGGGTAATTATAGTTTCTGGAGTGGAGTTGGTATCTTTAAAAACTCAAGTAGATGTAATTAAGTCTTGTTTTTCAAATAATTTAAAAACTGTTGTTTTACTTCTCCGGAACATTGTATTACATAGCTTGTAAAAATAAAGTGTGATTTTTATATTTTAATAAGTCGAAAAACTCGATTTTGAAAATATTTGCGATGGTTGTTAAGCCTTGCCTGGTCAACAAAAAAAATGATTTTTTCAATTGGAATTCGAGCGATAAATAATACCAACAGATTAAAATATTCACCAACAGCAACATTTACATCATTTGGATTAAATTGATTAGTTGTGGTTATGTTTTTAGTTCATATTTCCAAAATTGTTCATTCAATATTAATGTATTAGTCACGCAGACTAATAGTTTTACTTATATTATTCGTCCAATGATGTAGATATGAGGAAAAGTGAAAGAACAATTTTTGTAAACAACTCCATAGTCTGCAATTTTTGTTTATGCTTTTTTTATGATAAAACTGATAGTCCAATAAATGAAGGGAGAAAGATGTAAATAAAGCTGTACAGTTTTCCCTTGTGTCGCAGTTCTAAGGTCTTCGGAAAGGCTTTCGAGCGAAAAAAGGTTTATCAACATTAACAGGTGGGAAAGGGCTGAAAATGGCCCTTCAAGGCCCGAAAAATAAGTTTCCCGCAAATATCTGTCAAAATATGCGAATTGGAGAATTTTTGTTTAAACAAAAAATGAAGATCGCCTTGTAATCTACTAAATGGTTTTTATATATATTTTTTTTTTTCGAAAAATGCATAGTTTTCGAGATAACGGGACCCAAAAGTCCCATCATTTCAACCTCCGCTCTACCGCTAGAATGCCGCTTTCTTCATGGATTCACATGCAATAATGTACATTTTTTAATCATTCAAAGTTCATTGAAATGAAAAAACCCGTACCTATCATTTCATATGAGTTTGGGTCCATTCTGATTTCTCTAGAATATTAAAAAAAGCGATCAAAGTTTTTTTTTCGCAAAATTTTGAGAGTATCCCATTAAGTTATTGATATTTTTTTTAAAAAATGGTTTGTAATTAACATTTCTTTTTTATAATGGGACTTTAGCAAGTGTTCAATGGACCCAGAAATTTCCTTCACCATTTTTCTTTCGTTTTTTGCCCATCTGCATTTTTATCCGTTTAGCCACATATATCCAGTGTGAAATGTTATGGATTTTTCGACGGCAGTTTTTACAAATAATATTGTTGTTTCGAAAAAAATGATAAGGACTAAAAACAAAAATTCTCCAATTCGCATATTTTGGCAGATATTCGCGGAAAACTCATTTTTGGGACTTTGGCGGGCTCTCGCTCGAAAGCATCCGCGAAAACTTAAGAATTGCGCCACAAATGAAAACTGTACAGATTTATTTACAGCTTTGGGTACTTTTAGGTCTTCAGATATTGGTCTATAACCGTTTCGCTAAAAAATCCAAGAAACCCATTTTTACGAACTTTGACCTTGTATAAAATTTTTTGCACACATGGGCTTGATGGAGACTTTTCGCAATTTCATTATGATGGCATCCCTAACGTTTATGTAAATTTTCAGCTTCTTGGGAATTTATGCAAGGGTACCCTTATTTTTCGGGCCAACTTGGCCGGATAATAAGCCTTCTCGACTGTTTATTATTTCACATTTTCTAAATCTATTTTTAACTTCAGGTGTGGAAAAGATGGGTCGGTGACAAAAGCTCAGGAGGCATAGAACGTCTTCACACGGTTATTTCGTCCCTGATGTTGAGACGGACAAAAGCGGAACTTATGGAGAAAGGCGCATTAAAGGGTTTGCCGGAGAGAAAGTGGGAACTGGTCGAAGTAGAATTGGACAAGGACGAAATGAAAATCTATCAGAAAGTGTTAATTTTTTCGCAAACGTTGTTTTCGCAGATATTTATATCAGAGAGCTGAGAAAAATCAGGATTACGTTGACCAGAAATTTACCGAAATTCCTAGTAAGTTAAAAAATCACTAACAGAATTTTGTTTTTTTAAATAAAAAGATAATGCTTTTAATTTTAGGATGATATAATTTGTCATAAGAGAATATAGTTTTTTTTTCATTACTGAGTTAACTTGTTTTTGATAAGACTAAAATTATAGACTTTCATTGTTTTTATTTGTTAATTTATACACAACGTTTCGGTTAGTGATTTATCTTCAATCGTTGTATACCAATTGACAAATATACAAAGGAAATCCATGATTTAAGTGTTATTGAGAGAATTCCATTATTAAAAAATATCCGAATTGTAAATATTTTCTATGTTTAGTGGCGGATTCAGGTTTCAATAAGTTCTGGTTAGTTAGAATTGGACCACTTTGGTCCTGGTCCCGGGGTATAGAGAACTGAGTGTGCTCAGTCCTATTGACCCCTATGAACTGGCAGATTGCCTGAAATAGAAAAAAGAAAAACCACCTAAAAAATTAAAAAAACGTATCTACGTTTCAGTGGTTAGTCGGCCACCGTTATTAGGATATCCTTAAATGAAAAACAATTTAGAAATTAAAGCTAAATTTGTAAGAATTTCGGTTTAAAAATTTAGGAAATTCTTAGAGCGTTTTTCGTATTGGTGACGTTTTGTCGTAAATATTTCTGACTTATCAAATAAGGTTAATCACGGCATTTTACTTTCAAAACTGGCAGGATATGGCATTTCCGGAACACTACTATTGTGGTTGGAGTCTTATCTATCTAATAGAGAACAACTCGTTAAAATCGACGGTCATCTCTCTGAATCCTTCATGGTTACGTCGGGAGTTCCACAGGGATCTCACCTTGGACCTCTTTTATTCAGTCTTTTTATTAACGACCTAGGTAGTATGTTGTCTTCAGAATACTTACTGTTTGCCGACGACATGAAGTTGTACACACGAGTTACATCTGTTCAGGACGTGATATCCTTACAAAACGATATCAATACGGTCTTTTCTTGGTGTCAACTGAATGATATGGCTCTTAATACTGATAAATGCTGCTTTATGAGATTCAACAGAACAAAGAAAATGTTTCCTTGTCAGTACTACATTAATAATGTTAAACTTAGGGAAGTTTCTTTAGTCAAAGACTTAGGGGTGTATTTGGATGCAAAGTTATTGTTTTCGAATCATATTGAAAATATAATTTGTAAGGCAAACAGAATGCTGGGATTTATTAAGAGATCCTGTAAAGACTTTCACAACATTTGTGCCTTTAAGACTTTGTATATTTCATTTGTTAGATCTGTTCTGGAGTGTTCAAGTATTGTCTGGTCACCATACTATCAAACATACATTAATAGGCTCGAGAATGTGCAACATAAATTTATAAAAATTGCACGTTTTATACTTTTAAGAAATGGTATTCAGCTAACAAATGATCAGACTATGTCATATTTGGACCTCTCCACACTTACATATGTAGAAGGGAGTACTACGATGTCTGTTTCGCGTTCAAATCACTGAACAACTGTATAAGATGTCCAAAAAGTCTGGAAGCTTTTGCTATTCGAGTACCAACTCGTCAGACTCGCAGTCAAGCCCTTTTACATGTACCCTACTGTCGTACGTATTACTTGCTGTACAGTGCTATAAATAGAATAGCTAGGAATGTTAATAAGTTTTACGATCAGTTGGACTTCTTTGACATTTCTTTGAGCACATTTAAAACTGTAGCCAAGAAGGTTATTTTAGTGAGTTAGTTAGTAGATAATAAGTGTTTAGCATTATGTATATCTATACTTGTAATCCTTGTAAATGTCCAATACGTAAATAAATAAATATTAAATAAATAAATAAAATTCAAGGAGTAGGTAATAAATTTAACATTCGTACTTTCTTTAAAACACAAAACACTATTAAATCTCAAGTTACAAAAACAAAACCATATGATATAAACGAAAACACAAAAAATGTTATTTACAGGATCCCTTGTTAATGTAATAAATTTGATGTATGTGAAACTTCCAGACCATTAGCCAAACGTGTAAAAGAATATTGAATATATATTAAACACAGAATTTTATAAATCAAAATTTAGTCAGAACACATTTGATAAGAACCACATAATAAATTGGAATGCTTCTAGTATTTTAGCAAAGGAAACGTGTTCTAATATTTCATTTATGACAAAACGTCATAAATATTAAAAAAGCTCTTACAATTTTCTAAATTTTTAAACCAAAATTCTTACAAATTTAGCTTTAACTGCTATTTTAGTTTTTATTTAAATTCATCTTGATGAGGGTGGCTGACTTGCCACTTAAGTGCTATGAATTTGTTGGGTTTTTTGGAGGGATTTTTTGTTTTTTGTTTCAGACGATCTGCGAGTTCATAGGGGTGAATAGGACTGAGCACACTTAGTTCGCTATCGAGGATTTATTGAAAAAATTAAAAAATGATAAATTAATGTTATAATACATTGTAAAATTGTCTTTTATAGATAATGCACCTAATCAAGAATACTTTAAAATGCGTCAAAAGCTGATGAAAGTCAACAAAGTCAAAGATGTGAGTCAGCACGAGATTTTAGTTCTGCTGTTGCGATTAAGGCAAATTTGTTGTCATCCATCATTAATAACTGCCGTAAGTAACCTAAGTTAAATTAACAAACAGGTAAAAATAAAAACTCTTGGCAATAGGGCCTAACTAAGTTGTTAACTATTTGTAAAAAAATAGTTTAGTTCGGGATTTTGCGTTTAAAATCATTTAAACATATAAAAAAAATGATTACCTTGCACTAAATATATAAAATAGGTAACAAACTTATTTTATATATTTTCTTTAAAAATAAGCAATAGGATAGATAGCACAAGTGACCAATACTGCAAAACTTCTTTTAACAATTGCTAAGTTAACAACGGTTTAGAATGTTTAACAAAATATCAGATTTTGACAGGTTGCCTACTAAAATCATTGAATAACACTGACAATGACGTTTTGTTAAACATTCTAAACCGTTGTTAACTTTTAACAATTGCGCTAAGTCCATTGCTAAATTTAACAATGCGATCATCACTCGGCCGCTAGTTATTCAAAAATCGTTATTTTTTTAAGCCTAGGATTAAAAGTAGCACTTTTAAAAATATTATCTTGTGTTTTTGAAAATTTTAATTTTGCCCCAGGAACCTCATCTTCGGTTAATACGATTTTATTTCAGTACACTGTACGTTGTTGTCAATATAAAATTCAAATTATTTGTAATCCACCACCTAGCGGATATTTTCTGAGTCTGCTAATTGCTGTTTTTAACAGGTTTTTTTTAATATAATTTATGCTTATTACATTCTGTTGATAAATTCAGTTAATATTACCTTAGAAAATAATCTTTCTTTCTTAAGTTAATAGCTTGTCCGATTTGCCCTAATGCCTTGTTCGAAATCCTCGTCATACGCACTCCAGGTTGTAAAACCTTATCCAAGAATTTTGCATCGCAATGAAAAGATGTTCCTGGTTTCAAAAATAGTGCATTTACATATAATTATTTTTACATGCATGCTAGACTGAGTTTCCAGTCAAGAATGGGATTGCTTTCGGAGTAGCGGAAAAAGTTTCGTCACTGGAAAGCTACTCACATTATTCACCGCAACGTTCGAGCATATACTACTAGAGGCAGCCTTTCAACTTGGTCGTGGGAAAAATGTGCGTTGGAGAGAAAGAAGAATAAAAGTACAACAGTTTTCTTTTGCTCTACTTGCTTATTAGTCGGCGGGAAATGATGTATACCCCGTCGGCCATTCGGTACACAGAGCGGAGGATATAATTTCCTTTGCTGACTATCAGCACATAGAGCGAGATAGAAATGATGTACTCTTATTCTTTCTCTCTCATGATCTCTTATGATTTAATATTGTTTATTAAATTATTTATTAATTTATGTAATTATTAGCTTAAAAATAAGTAAATTATATTATCTTCTAACTTTGTCTCTTTCATATTTTGTGAAGACAAACCAAAAAAAACCTTTAATTTTAAATATCCCTGTATATTTGGGACAATAAAACAAAATATTTTAAAAAATTATTAAATTTACCTTAATTAACTGTCAGAAAAATATAAATTCTGAAAATATATATCACATATAAGTATATCACGATATTAGCATTTTAATTGGCATATTCCATATTATTTATTCGATACTGGACCACCATGTATTTGTTAATGCGTTTATATTGGAATTAATAAACAGTTAAGCTTCAACTTCTCAGTGATTTTTTTGGGCCACCCTATAGGTCTGCACAAAAATGTCCTATTTAAAAGATGTTCCTATTGACCTTAATAACAACATACTCAAATTAAAAAAAATCGTTTGAGAGCCAGAATGTTATGTATGCCATATCATTTTTATTGGTTGGTTGATTTAAACGGGTTGGTTGCTTGCCCATATTTGCACTGCAGCCTGTTGTCTTATTGAGCTCCACTTTCTTGTTATAGAAGCTCCCCTATAACATCATGTGCATGTTCGTTATCCATCCTTCATCTGCAAAATAATATTTATATTAACTGGTAGCAAGATCCCCAATCAAATAGAACACAATCTAGTACCTGACAACACCGCCACAGACAAAGCCAAACTGGAAACAGTAATACGACAAAAAGACCAACGGATCCTAGACAATTTTTAAAAATGAAATTAAGAAAATGTAAATAAAAATAATACTTGTGAGACTTAAAAAGAGTAACTCAGTTAAAATGGGTTCTAATAGGTGTCAGGATGCAGCCCAGCAGAAAAACTGAAAGAGAACTTGGCCGAAAAAGAATTTCAAGTGAAAGATGTACAGCGCACTGAACCGATGCTTATGATAACAGGTTTTTAAAAGGTTATAATTCAAAACTTTCCTTGATGAGTTTATTGCTGAAAATCCAGACTTAACACACTTTTTTGGGTCAAGAAGTTAAGAATCTTATCAAAGTTGTTACAAAAAAGAATGTAGAAATAGAAAAAAGAAAATTGATACTTCAGACAAACCCACAAATATTTAAATGGCTCAAAAAATAAAAATTTATCCTTCGTTTTAACAACAGTGTACATTAAAGAATATGTCAATGTTGCTCTGTGTTACAATGTTGCAGCTTCGGGCATGTAGCAAAATATTGCCAAGCTAGTAAATCTGCCAAATGTGAGGCCCTAATCCCAAAACTGCCCTAAGAGAACTTGGACTGTCCTAATTGAAAAAAACTCAGGCTCAAAGGAATCATTTCTGCAAGAAATTTAAATTGCCCAGCTTATCTGCAACGGATTGAAAAACTTCGAATGTCAACTAACTATCCCACTGACAATGTTTTTTTATAAGTGATTCACCCAACACAGCGACAAGTTTAGTACTGACAACAGTGTTTTTGTTAGCTGCTGTACCAGAATCCCCTTTAATATCAATAATATATTATCAGTAGTATACCAAAATGGGGGATTAAATAGCAAAACTAATTGCTTTTAACACAGTTTTTCTTACTGACAGCGAGTATGATGGGTAGCTTTGACAGAAACATGGTTGCCGAGTCAAGTCTATGATAGTGAAATTTTCCTAGCAACTTCTTATTTTTTAAAATAGAAATAGAAATGAAAATCTACGTGGTGGTGGAGTGCTTCTTGCAGAAAAAAATAGTTATAAGTGTTGTTTAGTAAATCTGGTTTGAACAACCCTGAGTTTGATATACTTGTAGTTAAGGTTAATACTAAAATAATAGTTTCTTATATATAATAGTTATTTATATTACACCAAATTGCTCCATAGCAGGAAAAGAAGAGTTTTTTTAATATCTTGAAACATTAGAATATCTTATGACAATAATTATTTAATATTGGGATATTTCCCAACATTCACACCTAATAAAATACTATTCAGAAAAAGATTACAGAGATAATGATGTGGAGTTTTTTTAAATTTTAAATTTTTATGATTGTAATCAATATAATAAAGTTCTAATAATAATAGAATTTTAGACGTAGTGATTTCAGATTTAGTGTGATGTTAAAAAAAGTACTTTCATTTTTTTGTTAACGAGGATTTACATCACCCGACTCTGTCTGTAGATATTTATTTGAAACAGCCAAAATGTAAAGCCTTGATTGAGATGGTGAATCTAATTACAATTTTAGGAAACCCATTTGATGCCATGATTCAAATGTTTAAAAATATGACTTGGGACGAACTGGAATCATTTACTGATGTTAATGCTGTCCAATGTTTTTATGAAAAATTTATAAAATATTTTCCGTTTTGTTGGGGGGTTTAAAAAATCAGCAGATCCACATGGTTTAACGGGATATCATTAAAAATATTAAAATTAAGGATAAGTTAAGGTTAAAAAGGAAAACTGGCAATGCCATTTTAAAACAGCAGTTTATAAATTTACGGTCAAAAATAAAACAAGACATTAAAGAAGCATTTAATTTTAATAAACGAAATGCAGCAAAACATTGGTCATGATTCCAGAGCGTTCTGGCACTATTTAAAAAATAAAAAGATCTTGGCTCCATTCCCAACAAAATGCTTTAAATGGTTGGAATATGAGGGGGGTCATGCTATTGCTGATGCTTTTGCTGACTATTTTGGTTCTGTATATGGAAATTTTTAAAACCTGCAGAATTACAATTTTTCGGAAATGTGAATCATTATAGTATATATTTCCCAAATGTCGACTATGGTGTGTGATGCAGTCAAAAACCTTAAAGTTAATAAAGCTATTGGACCAGATAATATCCCATCATATATTTTTAAAGGGTTAAAAATTGTTCGCAATCCACTAAAAGTCTTATTTAATTTGCTCTTAAACTTTTTAATTTTCCAGATTTATGGAAAGAAGTAAAAATTTGTCCAGTTTTTTTAAAAAAGGATAAGATATATTCAAAACAACAGACCTATTGCAATATTATCTGTACCAGCTAAAATATTTGAAACCATAATTTATAAAAATATTTACAAATCAGTTTTTTGAAAATATATTTTTTCCAACATGGTTTGTTGATCAAAGATCAACTGTTAGTAACTTAAGCAATATCACTCAGTATATATCCGAAAATCTTGACAACAGATTTCAGTTGATGTTATAAAAACGATTTCACAAGGCATTTGATAAAGTGTCACATACCATCCTTTTTAAATAAATTAGTATTTAATTGGCTTTCATCCCAAACTGCTTAAATTTTTTTTTAAAATATTAGAAAACAGACAGCAAAGTAGTATTAAAAGGCCATCTTCTAAATTTTTTTGAGCTACCTCAGGTCCCAGGGCTCCAACTGGGACCACTGCTGTTTTTTTTATTTATCAATAGCATAGTTAGAAACATTCAAATTGTGGTATCTTACTGTTTGCTTACGATCTTAAATTAATCAATTAGGAATACTAACGATTTGTCTAATACTTCAACAAAATTTAGATAAATTAGTAGAATGGTCTGATATAAACGGTTTAAAATTTAATATAAATAAATTTTCAAAAAGGGATTAAGCTTTCATAGAAAAAAAGGGACCAGTTAACTTTGAGTACACAATGAATGGATCAGCTTTGGAACATGTCAAATGTAAAGGATCTTGGGGTAACCTTTGATCCAGGATTATTTTTACACATTTCTAATATTACCCAACAAGGCTTCAAATTTTATGGATTTATCGTTAGAAATTGTAGACCGTCAGGAATATTGCCTGCATAAGAAAATTATATATTGCATATGTAGAAATTTAAAATTTCTTCAACTTTTGGAGTCCACAACAAAATCATAAATATAGTATTGAAAAATACAAAATAAATTTCTCAGATATTTTATTATAAAGAAACTGGAGGTATGATTTTGGCATTAAAGGAGAGTTAACTCAATACTATAGGTTACTGGGAATTGGAAACGCCGAGTATTAGCCCCTGTTGTGTACTTTATAAAATTAATACATAACCGTATTGATGATCCACTTGTCCAAATAAATTTTATGTTTCACATTACCACAAGATCCAAAAAAGACTTTACTGAATAGTGCCAGAACAATAATTTTTAATCTTTCCCGTTAATCATTTAGAAAGGAGAGATCGTTTTATTGGAATTTTTATTTTTAGTTAAATGAACTTAGGAATAAATTGTAAATAAATTAATTAGATAAAAAAATCTGTTATTGGTTGTTTATTTTTATTATATTGATTTTCTTTCTAAGAACACTTTAAACTTTTCTAAAATTTTCACTTGGTACCATAACTCTTATTTCAAAATTGAGTCTCTTAATAATTTAGTTTAACTTCATCCATATCTAGTACTAACCTTATTATACTTTTAGATGTTGGACGAGTGCCGAGAGGACATCGGAGAGAGAGAAGATGAAGCTGAGCAGCTGAATCTTTTGGATCAACTTGAGAAGTTAAATATCGACGACGAAGATCAACACGAAGACGAATATAAACCTGAAAGCTCGGCAAGTGACGTCGCCGAAGGCATCTCTCAAGATGCGAGAGTAACTTTAAAAGAGGCGTCCAGAGGGCAGTTGCATCCAAACGACCCTGTCTTTGCACTTGATAGAATGAGCAGTAAGGTAAGATTTGACGTTTGCAGTATAATTCAAGTTTGTGATATGACTTTATCGATAATTTTTTAAAATCTAATCCCAAATTTTTTTGAGAGTAATT
Source organism: Listronotus oregonensis (assembly GCA_019359885.1). Taxonomy (NCBI): domain Eukaryota; kingdom Metazoa; phylum Arthropoda; class Insecta; order Coleoptera; family Curculionidae; genus Listronotus; species Listronotus oregonensis. The sequence continues at coordinate 193,372 of JAHBCN010000316.1, forward strand.
CTAAAGTTCGCATATCTAGTAATACAGCGTGGCCAAGATATCCGGAGATATCCGAGAAAAACCGAAATCTTAGAAAATCGTTTTTTTTTTGGCTTTATTTCTAAATGGATTTTAAAATAACTTGCATATTTATGTTGCAGCTTTTTCTAAGCTGTTTGCTAGTGCTTTCAGATTTCATATTTGACCTTTCGTCACTCGGCCACCATCATTAACTTTATTTTTTCTTATGGGCGCCATATGAGATTTTTACGTAGATAAATAGTGCACCTTATTCTGATTTCTACAATGTATACCATGTTATATTTAAAAGCTGGTGTCTACGCTAGTTTGGGACACAACAACATAAAAAATCAGGTTGGCGGCAACATCCTGGATGAGAGAACAGACCAGATGATTCCCCAATACTCATTCAACAAAAACTTCGAGATAAAAATTCCAGATCGAAGTGAGTGGCACCAACCCGATCACCCCGGCACGGTTGGGGACATCATCTGGTATACGGATGGTTCCAAAAACGAGCAGGGATCTGGAGCGGGCGTGTACAGTGAAATGAGGAATTCACAATTCTCGATTCCACTAGGAACACACAGTACTGTGTTTCAAATAGAAATATATGCTTTACTACACTGTGCAAAAGAAAATAACAGGAGGGCTTACAAAAACAAGCGGATCTGCACATTAACAGACAGCCAGGCGTCACTAGGGGCACTAATAAACCCCAAGGTGAGGTCCAAGCTGACATGGGAATGCCAAAAAGAACTGGAGGTCCTGGGAGAACGCAACAGGTAACTCTCCTATGGGTACCAGGACATTCGGGAATAGAAGGCAACGAAAAAGCGGATGAGCTAGCAAGAGATGGATCATCCACACCATACTTTGAACCAGAACCTGCCCTTGGAGTGACCAAAACCACAGCAAGAGGGCAAACCAGGGAATGGATCTGAAACAAACACAAGGAATACTGGGAGAATCTCGGTAGAATAAGACATGGAAAGGGCTTCATTAGGGGCCCATCCAAAAGATTGAAGGAAGAACTACTCAGACAAAGTAGGAAAATACTTCGCATAACAGTAGGGTTGCTAACAGGGCACGACAACCTAAGAGGGCACGTACACAAGATAGGCTCATAGAATGGGGACCCAAGTTGCAGAATGTGCGACGAGGGGGAAGAAACAGCTTACCACATACTGTGTGAATGTGAAGCGTTAAATCACAAAAGACAGGCATTATTTGGGCAACCGAAAATGAGCCCACAGGAATATATCAACCAACCAGTCTCGGGGTTATACAGACTTGTAGAAGGAACAAGACTAATGGGAGGATTGGTATAAAAGACAATGGGAGATTAGGCACAAAAAGTCCAAGAGGCTGCGCTGCCTCCGGTTATAAATGACGGCTCCCAGGAAGAAGAAGAAGAAGAACTAGAATTACTATGTAAAAGTAAAATATGTATAAAAAAACATAAAATCCAACACAAAGACAACTACACTAGCTACTTAAACAGTTCATAGAACTCGTCAAAAGAGTAGCACGCACTACTTAGTAGGAACTGCTTTATTTTTACCTTAAACAGTTTTAAAGGCAAATCTTATTTTTTCGGGCAGGTGATTAAAAAATATTGGACCATAGTAGTTTAGTGCGTTATGACTTCTCTCTACTCTCGTAAAGGTAATTGTAAATTGCTTCTTTCTCTTGTATTGATTTTGAAAAATCACCCCATTACTCTTGCATTAAAATCTACAATAGAATGCCGGATTACATTAAAGAATCGAGGACCCTAACCATATTTGGAAAAAGACTGAAAGAATTTTTATACATGAACGTATTTTACAGTTTTTCGGAGTTTTTGGAAGGGAAGTCTTAGTGTAGGTTTTAACTTGTTAGTTTTGTTATATTGATTGTATTGTTTGTGAGCTTTGTCTAGTCTCTTTTAATATTTGTCCTGTCTTTATTACGTTTTAATCTATGTTAAGCTTATCATATTTTATTTTATTTTATTTTACTATTATGGTATATTATTTTTGACCTGTCTAATGCCATGTATATGATCTTTATAGACTAATAAATGATTGATTGATTGATTGATTATGAGAATGGATATTAATACGCTGTAAGTATTCATTTAAATTTGATTTAACATATAGAAGTGCATACAAAATATTTAAACATGGAAGAGTTAATATTTTTTGCTTTATAAAACATTTTCTACATCATCTCGAAAACTCAGCCCCAGCATAACTCTTAAAACCCGGCGTTGTAAACCAAAGAGACGACTGGTATGACATGTGTGACCCCTGCAAGAATAGCATAGGGGCAAGTACTTTCAAACAGTGCATAATAAGCTGTTTTTATCACTAAATTGGAGACTTAGCCCACAAGATTTCTTATTAAAAAGACGGTTATTGTCAACCTTGTGGCTAGTTGGTCTATATGTTGGTCCCATATTAATGTAGGATCCATAAGAACACTCAAAAACTTAACATTTACTCGATTATTTACATTTGAAAGATTACACACGTTTTACTCTCGTTAAGTTTTAATTTGTTTGCGCAGAACCAGTCAGCAGCTATAGAAAGCTCGCTCTGCATGTTATGTTGAAGAATATCAAAATGTCTGCGTCTGCACTTAACAACGTTGTGTCATCTTCATACAGAGTTAATAGGGAATTTACCATATATTCATCAGTCATTAATAAAGATCCAAATCAAGGCCAACTAAGAAGATATTTATTTTTTGAAATTAAATGAGGTTACAAGCTTTTAGAGTATGATATGTTATAACTCATTGAAAATGATGGCCGAGTGACGAAACCTCGGATGTGAAGTTTAAAAGAACTATCAAATAATTTAGAAAAAATTCCAATGTAAATGTGCAATTTTACGAAGGCTATGTATTTTTTATAATAGTTCATAATAATATACAAGGTACCACTAATTACAAAGGTTTGTTGCACATTAGTTTTTGTGCCTGGTATATGCACAATTGGTGAATTCCCAAATCTTCGATGTTATTTAATGTCAAATTACACAGTTCTTCTCGACGACAGGATCCGAATACACCGAAAATTGCGGCTTCTTTTTGCATAAGATATGGGTGTCCCAAAATTAATGCAAGATTTGAATTAAATAGAAAACACCGTTTTTAGTCTTTTGATAGTTATATTTTATTGACTCATAAAGTACATAGGATAGGGTTATGTATGGAATAACACAACGGGCAAATGGCCTCCACGGCTTTGCATGCACATGCGCACTCTTTTGTCGAAATTTTCCATGACCATTCTGCATAAATGTGGCTGAATTTCGTTGATGCAGCGTTGAATCTCCTCCTTTAATGCACGGGTGGTTGTGGGTTTGTTGACATAGACTTGTGATTTCAAATAACCCCATAAAAAGAAGTGTAATGTGTTAAATCACACGATCTAGGGGGCCAATTTTGATCACCGAAACGAGATAGTACACGACTTGGAAATGTCTCATGCAGTAATTGAATTGTTTCACGGGCTGTATGACATGTGGCACCGTCTTGTTGAAACCACATATTGGACACATCAATATCATCCAATTTTGGCAGAAAGAACTGTGTAATCATGTCGCGATATCGAGCACCAGTAACAGTCACTGCTTGACCAGCATCATTTTCAAAAAATATGGCCCAATTGTGCCTCCAGCCCAAAATCCACACCATACAGTCACGCGTTGTGGGTGCATTTGTTTTTCGACAATCACATGTGGGTTCTCCGAACCCCAAATGCGGCAATTTTGGCGATTAACAAAGCCATCAAGATGAAAATGTGCTTCATCGCTTAGGATGATTTTGCTCGAAAATCAGGGTCCATTTGTTGATGTTCAATAATCCATTCAACGAACTCTTCTCTGTACATGGTCATTAGGCTTCAATTGTTGTGTTAATTGAATTTTGTAAGCATGAAGACACAGATCTTTGGTGAGTATACGCTGTAGAGAGCTTCTTAAATTTGCAATTCTTGTCCACGACGTCGAATTGAGGTTCTGGATTGTCAGCAACACTCTCACGCACTGCTTCGATATTCACATTTGAACGGCTTGTTTTTGGACGACCAGTGTGTTTGGCGTCTCCTAACGGATCTAGTCTCCATGAATTTTTCAATTAATCTCTTCACAGTTGACGAAGTTAAAACACTATTCCGACCATATTTTGTATGAAATTTTCGAACTACAGCCGCCAAGCTTTCACTATTTTTTTAAATATTCTTTAATAATGAAGACACATTGTTCTATCGTGTAACGCTCCATTTTAATAACCCTATACTGTTAGCTGTCAAATTGCTTTTTTTTTTTCAGGTTGCCAAACTTCACTGCACAAATGGCGGCAAATTCAAATCTTGCGTTAATTTTGGGACACCCTTTATTTCATCCGGGGCTTCTCCGAAAAATTTGTCGATTTGTTCTTTTGCCAATATTTTAGACTTTTTCGGTCGGTATCCTCCACCCTTTCGCTTTAAAAAGGCAACTAGCTTATAATATCTGCTTATATCCGTATTATTTATGTTCATCATCGCCTTTATCATGGAGTAATTTAACCAAAATGTAGACGATTTTCATATTTTGAACTTTTCTTCAAAGTACGCAAAAAACACTCTTTCACTGGCATTCTTGCCACTAAAATTTTTCTGATCACACCATTTTAAGAAACGATCGTATTTAAATTCGTATTGTTGCTTTGAATTATTAGGCAATAATTCAAAAGTAGCTTTATTAGCAGCTTCTTCGATTTCCACCGGGAGAAATTCATTATCTTGATCACTTTCCATCGAAAAAGAATTCGCGATTATTAGAAGTTACTAGTCAACAAAGACCAATCAACAAATTCGATTTTTTTACCTTAGCAACTTATTTCACAGATAAATTAAATGAAATTAGATTTAAAAAATAATAATAATGTCGATAAAAAAAATCATTAATTTTTACTTTTAATGGTGTTTGTAGAAAAATAGTGTATAATATACGTGCTAAAAGTGATTTTATTTTGTTCGAAGGCAACTTCCCTTCTCACAAAATAAAATGTCACTGTTAGCATTTATATCATAAATAACTATTAAAATTGAAAATTCTGCTTAGAGAGTACCTTAAATAGCATAACAATTAGATGTAAGTTTACTACTTAATTTGTTTGAATGTTCTTTGAAATTCAGTTTAACGTCGACAGATATTCCTAAAAGTTTTGATTTTTTTAGGCATTTTTAATTTATTAAAAATTCTAAAAGTTTATGAACGGATTTTTAGTTTATGGTTTTATTCCTTGAAACTTTTTCTCTTAAACTGTTTCTCTGATAAACAAGAACTTAATTTTACTGTTCTTTTTTTAGATAAAAGCGTTAATAAATGTATTGGAAGAAAGGGTTCTTAGGTCTGAAGACAAGGCAATAATTGTATCACAGTGGCCCAGTTACCTAAATTTGGTCGCGACACATTTAAGGAAACTCGGCGTTAAATTTGACCAACTGGACGGTAAAATTCCAGTTGAAAAGCGAGGAGATATGGTGAATCAGTTAAATAATCCTAACCATAAATTAAAGGTAAGTAAAAAAAAATTCAAAAGTCATTTAGTTCATCTCAGTTTCGACTTTCACCCAGTTGAGCACGCGATTTTTCGTAGGAATCGACCGCAGTGGCACGAAAGGAGTGGTTTTGCTCGTGAAAATCGAAGGGAAACTCGCCGCCAATTAATGGGGTTATTCTTCTGGGGCTAAGCGCTGTGGGCGGTAAAGACCTAGTTCCCTATTATTCTTACGTGTGTGGTGTCATGCACGAGGATGTCTTTCTATGGCGGAAAATTGATTCCGCGCGCAGCGTGGGACGTCAAGACTGATAGCAAGCTGGCTGTGCGCAATACCAGTAGCAGTCCTTGGTTTAACCGCCATTATTTGTGCCCTTCATTATTCAGAACACTGGAAAAGTTGGATTATGTGAAAAAATCGGAATTTCTGGTGGCTACAGAGCCCGACATCCAGACTTTTGATCGACAAAACCCAGGGCAAGCTCACGTTGCGCAACGTATGACTGGATAGAGGAAAGCTGGCGAATTGACTAGCATCGAAGATATAAACATAGTAGTTCAGTTCAGTTTAACTCATTAACTTCAAGATATTTCTTATAATAAGTACTGCCTTTTTACGATTTTTTTAACTATTTATGACGTGGGAAAAGTATTTTTGCAAAAAATTAAAGTTCAGTAAAAAACAGTACGCTTTTCAAAAAGCTTACCTGTGTCATGGCGTCGTTCGTGACGTCACGTCCATGTAAACGGTAAAAATTAGGTGCGTAACAGAAATTTCATTATTTTGTATTTCATTTAAACAATGAATTCAATTCAATAACGCGCCCCTACCCATAACTTTAAATAAGAGAGTATTTAAATACTCACTTTAAAAACCGTTGGATAGGAATAAATCGACCAATAAGGTGGCCATCACGATCTCCTGATCTAACGCCTCCAAAATTTTTTGGAGTGTTTGAAAATAAAATTTAGAAAAAAGTCATTTTATTCTGAAAACCAGGTGATTGAAGAATTTATGAGGCCTTTGCAGAAATAAAACCATTAAACATGAGTGTCTTAAAATCCGTTTAAAAAAGATGTCATTAGAAAAGAACGAAGGGTTTTAATCTAAATCTTTTATTTGGTTTCAAATTTTCCATAGTTTTTTAATTTACTTTCTTGTGCCAACTATTTCTTCTAGAATTTGTATGTTAAAATTCATTTTCTAATGTCTTGCAGCTACAATGTGAACACAGTTTCGTTTCTAGGATATTAGCTTTTGTATCATAGCCTACTGTGATTTAAAGTAATATAAAGTTGAGGGGGAGGGTATTCTAGTATAGAATTTTCAAAAAAATCATCCCTACGCTTTGAGAAATAACTAAGATTTTTTTTTAATCATCAAGGAGGGTGGAATTGTGTCAACCAGGAGGCAACATTTTTTTTGAGTCTCCACTTTGCGGGCCTGTGCTTTTTTGAATTTTGACTTTTTTTTTAACTATGGTGAAAATCTCCGCCATTTTTATTTACAGCGTTTTAAGAAAGACCTTAAATTTAACCCGCTAGACTACATTACCCCCTCTAAAGAAATCGCATAGGGAAACCGATATTATCCATAAAGTGTTATATTTTCAAAAAGAATATTTAATATGCTTTTCTTTTTGAATGAATTATACAGAGGGTTCCTTTAAAAAATGTTTCCGATAATGTGTTTGGTTTTAGATATTGTTGCTATCGCTCACCGCGGGTGGAGTAGGGTTGAACTTAGTAGGAGCCAATCATCTATTTTTACTTGATTTACATTGGAATCCGCAACTAGAAAATCAAGCGCAAGACAGGATTTACAGGTTGGGCCAACCGAAACCCGTTTTTGTTTATAAGTAAGTTAAAATGATTATAGGAAAAATTAACAATTCTTACAATTGTTTTAATTTTAGATTTATGGCACTGGATACCATAGAAGAAAGGATCAAAGCCTTGCAAGAAAAAAATTGGCAATGGCCGACGGGATCCTTACAGGAACCAAACAGACCACTCAGAGTAAATTGTCATTGGACGATCTTAAAATGATATTCGGAATGTGACCGTTTCTTTGCAAACTGTGATTTTATATTTTAAGTTTCTTAAAGCAAGACTATCGGTAATGAATAACTAAAAATTTTTTTTAGTAATCACTAAGAGATTTTTTTTTAAGCCTAAAAACCAAGATATTTTTTGTTGGCCAGTATAACCATAACTTAGTTTTGTTTATAGCACCCTTTATAAGAAACTAATTGGAGAACTGTAGCGGGATGAGGGCAGGCAAATAAAACCTCTATCGTTTTTGTTTTTCCAACGTTTTGTGGCTATCTTATCAAGGGCCTATAATTAGAAAAAGACGCATTACAGAACTGTGACATAAACCTTATATCTTTGACACTAAAAACCACATATTTTTAGGCAGAAGAGACGGAAGAACAACCCTAAACAACAAATCATACACATTCATTAAAATCAGTGATTAAAATATTCTTTAAAACCAAGTAAAAGTATAATAGACCAGGGCTGAGGCCTTTAAAAATGGTAAAAAGTGAAAAAAATAATAATGGGATGCAACCCATTGGAAAAGAAAGAGAATATAACAAAAATGAAAGGAAAAATTATTTTAGTTTTTTAAGGGTAACGGTTTATCTCAATTTCCGGCGGAACTACAAGTCCCATGGGAAAAGGTTAAATAGCAAAGTTGTAGGTAATAAAAAGATCTCCAACTTTTGTATTTACACTTTTTACGTAACCTCAAAATTTATGTGAAAAGTTCATATAACCCAATTTTTAATTTTTGTTTTAATCTTTTACAAAAAAACTAATTCACTAAATTTGGTAAAAACTCACATTTTTAAGTCCCAAACACATTGTAATTTTGTTAATTTAAAATATTTATTTTGACTTAATATCAAAAAAGCACCCTAATTTTCAATCGAAAATTGTCGTGTCATAATATCTGCTTTTTAAAAAAAAGTCGGTGGGCTTTTTGTTTATTGAAATATCTACTCTCTGATGGTGTAAAAAAATATACATTACTATGGTAAATGTTCTCAGAAAATGCTAACAAAAACGAAAAAAACTTGAATCCGAATTTGTTTTAATCATTAGGTACAATTTTAAGGTTTTTATTAAAATTTACTTATAAATTTCTCAAAAAACGAAGATTTTATGTTTCAATGATGAAGAAAGAATTACAAATCAAAATATACTTGTATAATTAACAAACAAATGTACAAGATTAAAATTTCATGTTTCAATGATGAAGAAAAAATTACAAATCAAAATATACTTGTATAATTAACAAACAAATGTACATAATAATTAAAAGAAAAACTGATTCGAGCATTTTTTAAGAACATTTACCATAGTAACGTATATTTTTTTTTACACCATCAGAAAGTAGATATTTCAACAAACAAAAAGGCCGACGACGAATTTTCAATTAAAAATTAGGGTGCTTTTTCGATATTAAGTGAAAATAAGGTAAAAAAATAAATATTTTAAATCAAAAAAATTACAGGTGTTTGGGGACATAAAAAGGTAAGTTTTCACCAAATTTCGTGTTTTTTTTTTGTAAAAGTAAAAAAAAAATCTAAAACTTGGTTATTTGAATTTTTCACACAAATTTTGAGGTTATGTGAAAAAAGTGTAAATACAAAAGTTGTAGATCTTTTTATTACCTATAACTTTGCCAATTTTTTTTTCATAGGACGTAATTTTGTCGGAAATCGAGATAAACCATTTTTTACCCTTGAAAATTCACCCCCTTTCACTTCCGGACCTCAGATCGCCCGTAAATTATTTTCCTTTTATGTTTGTTATATTCTCTTTCTTTTCCAATGGGTTTTATCCTATTAATATTTTTTTGGTTTCAAAAATTATCGACCCTGGTCTATAAACCTACAATTAAATTATTAAAACTTCATAAAATTTTTGAAAAACACAATAAATATTTTTGTTTTATAAAAATTTTACAATAATAATTAGATATGAACAAACCAAAAAACGGGTAAATGAAAAAACTAAAAAAAAATATTAAGGTTCAAACTTGGGCCTGCGGCATAGAAACTAACAATCCTATCCCTACAGCGGGCACCCATAAATGTATATTTATTTAAATTATAATCATTAATATAAAACTACTTTAAGAAAATTTGCGAAGCTGAAATCCACAGACCAGGCAACACAATTTAGCCTCCGCCCCCATGCCAAAACTTTAACACAGAACAAACAAAAGCACCCAAAGACCGTCGCTACAAAATTAAAATTAATAATTAGATACACTTAACAATGCTTAAGGTCCTACTGCCTTTAAATAAATTAATATCTTATTTAGAAAAATTAGAAACTTCCATATTATAAGGAAAACCACCCTGGTTGCACCAAATTCCAGGGTTCGAAAATATTCGATATTTATTATAAATATCGAATATTTATGATATATATCCGATATATATCAAATGTTTGATATAAACTCCCGGACAAAAAAAACCGGCACCCTGGATTTTTTGCTAAGTTTGATACTTTATAACTTTTTTGTTTTTAATCCGATTTTTACAATTCTTTTGCCCTTTTATAGATAATTTAATTGGGAATGTGCTGAATTTTTTCAATGATGGGTCATGTTTGATAGGGCGCTATTATACCGGGTGAATCAATGTGTGTTTTTTGACCTAAGTTTTAAACACCCTGTAGAGATATTGGGGCTGTTATTTTTAATACTGACAATTTTTTGATAAAGTTACATGTAGTCCTAACATTTTCTTTTTTGACTCATTTCGTTATCTCTAGTTTTAGAAGAGATACGATGTTTTTAATAAAACTCTGTTTTTAAAGGCATTTTTATAGAGACAATTAAATTAAAACAATACTAAAGTTTAAAAAAAAATTAGTAACATGTATGACCTCCTCTAGCTTCAATAACAGCGCGCATTCTGCTAGCTAAGGAGTGAATAAGTGTGACGATTCTTTCTTGGGGAATTAAATTATGTTCTTGGAAAGTGCTATGTAGCTCTTGTAAAGTGTCTGGCTGCATAGGGCGACGACGAACAGCTCTTTTCAACTGATCCCAAAAATGTTCAATTGGATTTAAATCCGGACTACATGCAGGCCAGTCTAACCGTCGAATGCCAACCTCTTCTAAATATTCATTTACCACCCGTGCAACATGTGGCCTAGCATTATCATGCATTAGTATAAATTGTTCACCGATTAAGGGAGCAAATGCAACTATTGCCTCTTGAAGAATATCTTCAATGTATCGATGTGCATTTAGTGCTCCATTATCCCCAAATATGTTTTCAGTTCGTGCATCAGTCGAAATACCCGCCCACACCATAACGGAACCACCTTGATAAGATGTTAGCTCTGTTATGGTGCATTCGGCAAATCTTTCATTTGGTCTCCTATATACACGCTCACGACCATCCGGCGACCGAAGACACATCCTCGACTCGTCTGTGAAGAGAACATTACTCCACTGCTCCACAGTCCAGTTTAAATGTTCTCTGACAAATCGTAACCGTTCTCGTCGATGATGCCGAAGTAATCTTGGTTTCTTGCCGGCCTACGTGAACAGAGCTCAGCTTCGTTTAACCTCCTTCGAACCGTTTTGTCACTAATATTGACCCCACGTATCATTCGCAACTCATTTTTTAAAATCACGGAAGTTGCCCTTTGGTTTCTTAAAGATTTTACCACAAGGAAGCGATCGTCAGCTGCAGTCGTTTTTCTCTTTCTACCAGATCCTTGCCGTCTAGTAAAATTTCCTGTTTCCAAGTACCTATTCCAAGCATCTTGAACTGTGGCCCTTTGAATTCCCAACGTATGAGCTACATAACTTTTATTATGACCCTCCTCTATTAGGGCAACAATTTTTGCTACGTTTGTTATAGTTAACACCATGCTGACACCAATAACTATTACAACAATTTTCAGGGCTGTCACTGTCTAAACTTATAACAATTACATAAGTTGATTTGATTTAAAAATGACTTGTCATCTAATAAAATATCGTATTTTGGAGAGTTTTATTAAAAACATCGTATCTCTTCTAAAACTAGAGATAACGAAATGAGTCAAAAAAGAAAATGTTAGGACTACATGTAACTTTGTCAAAAAATTGTCAGTATTAAAAATAACAGCCCCAATATCTCCACAAGGTGTTTAAAACTTAGGTCAAAAAAACACACATTGATTTACCCAGTATAATAGCGACCTATCGAACATGACCCATCATTGAAAAAATTCAGCACATTCCCAATTAAATTATCTATAAAATGGCAAAAGAATTGTAAAAATCGGATTAAAAACAAAAAAGTTATAAAGTATCAAACTTAGCAAAAAATCCAGGGTGCCGGTTTTTTTTTGCCCGGGAGTTATATATCCATTTTGTTAATAAACAGTTATATTCCAATAACACAAAAATTATTTAATGCCCATAAATACTCAATAATGAAATAAAATCGTTTCTGCGCTTTGTCGATTACTTTCTTTGTAAAAAATAATGAAATAAATACAAAAAAAGACTTACTCTTTCGTAACGAAATTTTTCTAACACGACTGACGCCATTAATGCCGACAGAAATGTTGCCATTTATAGATTAGAACTTACTATTAGGGAGTATGTTTTAACACTACTCCAACGCCATCTATATTTAAGAGGTAGAAATACAGGAACAAACGCCAAAAATTAGTTAATAATATAAAATTTTAAACCATTTTTGTATTTTATATATATATATATATATATATATATATATATATATATATATATATATATATATATATATATATATATATATATATATATATATAAAATATTTGATATAATATATAATATATATCATTTGACCTTGAATATATCAGTATATCAAAAGTAATTTTTAAAAACTTCTCTAAAGTTGGTTCATAATAAAGATATCGACAGATGTATAACAAAACTACTTTCAAGGCACCTCACAGTAGTTTTGTAATCAAATTGTTTGGTTTTTTAAAATTATTTTTCCTCATAATATGGAACTTTCGATTTTTTCTAAATCAGATATTAATTTGTTTAAGGGCATAAGGACCTCATAAAGTATTAGTAAGTGTATTTAGTTATTAATTTTAATTTTGTAGCTACGTTTTTTTTTTAATATTTACCTAGTTTTGATTTTTTTTGGTTAATGTTTTCGTATGAGGGTGGGAGCTACACTGTGTCGCCTGGTCTGGACTTATTTTTTACACTAAGTTTTATATTAATTATTACAATTTTTTAAAAAATAATTTATGAGTGCACTAGCTCTAGGGATAGGATTGTTGGTTCCTATGCCGCAGGTCTCAAGTTCGAACCTTAATAATTTTATTTATTTATTTTTTTTTTTAATTTGCCCTGTTTTGTTTTGATTTCTCTTAAGATTTTAATAATATATTAAAAAAAAACACGGAGAGCCAAAATGGATCCACCGAAAAAATGTTGTCAAGCTGCGGACAGATAAAATCTTCGGATCGGCAAGTCTAAAGCAAAAAAACCAAATGGGTTCTTAAAAAGGAAGGTTTCTTACAATCCAATTGTCCACATTTAATCAAAAATCTTTAAAAAATGGCGAACGTTTAAAAACAAATAAAAATCATCCGATTTTTCCACTTTTTTGGCCCCGTAAAAAATCGATTTTTTTTTGCCAAATTGTGGTAAATTGGCTTACAGAACATCTTAATAAAAAAAAGGCGACCAGGTTCAGTAGTTACGGAGAATAACTGCCCGCAGTGAAAAAAAAGTCGTTTCGAAAAAAAACGCGTTTAAAGGTGATTGGCAGCTGCGTAAATAACTGATTACAGCTAAGAACATGTGCACACTTTCACTTATTTTTACAGTGTTAGGATTCGATTTTTTTTATAATTTAGGAGTTAAAAAAAGCAAAAAAAATCGATTTTTTGAACATTCTAAAGTGGACTAGTACCTTAAAGAATCTATTCATCGCTGATTTTAATGGATATTGGTGGCGTGGCATTGTTCTTTCGTCTTTTCTGCCCAATAGTACGTTATAGTGTCAAAGATATTAGGTTCATATCACACAGTCTTGTAATTTGTCTTTTTTTAATCGTAGGCTCCTGATAAAGTGGCAATCCAGCCACGAAACGTTGGAAGAAAAAATACAATAGTGGTTATATTTTCCTGCCCTCATTCCTCTCTATTCCCCCAATTATAACCATATTTTACTATTATTTCCCTAGCAATCTTATAATTGAAGTAAAAAAGTATAAAATAGATTTCCATATTTTGTTTTAATTAAAAAAAGTTCTCATATTCATTGCCGGTAATATTTTCCTGATTTTTTTTACCAAGAGTATTTTTATTGTTATGTTCAAGTAGCACGTTGTATGCCAGAAAAATTGTTTTGGTACCCAAAATTTAGCAGCAAATCACCAGTACCAGATGGTTCTGGTTCTTTGTTGTTTAATTCATTAACACCCTGTATGCACGTGTTTCTGTTTATTATATTTTTTTATTTTGTTTTTTATTATTATTTTTAAGTGTATATATAGTTTTATTTTCTATCTGGTCCCTTCTGGGTTCTAAGTTTATATAACTTTTTCTAACTTTTACAAATATTAAACGAAAAAATTTGAGTAACACTTTTTAATATTTCCGGATTTTTTTAATGTTTGTTCAATTTTTTTTTTGTTGTGTAATCCAATTTTTTAAAGTGTATTACCTTAAGTATGCAAAACTCTTATTATGTATTACTTCAATTATTTTACTTTCAAAATCCTGAACAGGTTCTTAAATATGTTCATTTGTGTTTAAAAATAACATAAGCAAAAAAACATAAAAAAGTATTCCGTTGGTCAGTTGCTTTGTTGCCATTGTTACTGAATTTTTAAATCAATGCAATATTTTTTTTCGGTTGTGGACAGATTTTAGTCAGTTTTAATTTACCCAGGATTTTTACTTTGTTTTGACGATAATATGTTAACAATAAATAATATTTGTTGATTTATTTGTTTGTTCATTATTTATCCCAAAATTTTACCGTAAAATAGGGGACCTCCCAGAAAGCAATTTTACAGGGTTATTTATTTTAAAGTAAACAGGGCTTTATTTTTGAACTTCCCTGAAAAACATTTGAAAAAGAAAACAAAGTTACAGCCCGGCTGACGTATGTTTTAAATGGAATACCCCGTATATGTTTATATCAATAGATAGAGATTTTCACGAGGAATTCGGTGATATAGGGATTGCTGGGTTTATTTCCTGCGATTTTACTGTAATTGTCTAAAAACTGCATGATACTATAAGGATAGTTTCACCTGAAAAAACCTAGCTGCCACAGGTCACAGGTGCTTATTTGTCAAAGTCAAGAATTTTAAAAATATGTTTATTACTTTTTGGAGTAGTTTTATAATGAGGTTTTCATCAGAAGAACGGCTTCAAATTATAACTCTATTATAAATGTGGAGAAAACCTCAGGAAAACAACGAAGATATGTGCAAATTTCCACCGAAATACATATATCAGTAAAAACGATTTTAAAACTGAAGGTCTTATTTGAAGAAACAAAATCGTTACATATTGAAAAAGGACTACAATGAGAAAATCGAGCTATTCTAAATTAATTTACTTTCTATTCTATGAAGTCAATTACTGACGCAGTTAGAGACTTGAGGTATGGCCCTGCAAGAAGAAGAGTAACCTATGCAACAGTTCAGAGAACACTAAAATATTGTAAGTATCCTCCATATCACGTTCTTCCAGTGCAGCATTTAACACGTGAGCAAAAGGAACTTCGTTTTCAAGTTATTTCCCAAATTTTAATTCATGAACAAGATAACCATCCTACCCTGTTTCAAACGATTCTTTGGACGGATGAAGCTCCTTTCACTACATCGGGAATGTTTAACCGACGCGATACTCATAGCTGGACAAGACAAAATCCCAGGAAATTTTAAAAGATTAAATACCTAGGGAGGTTTTCTCTTCATGTCTGGTGTGGTGTGCTTAACAATAGAATTGTCGGACCAATATTCTATGAGGGATCCTTAACTGGAGAAGGATATCTCAATCTTGAAAACGATATTGAGGACATTTTAGAAGAATTGCCACTCGAAACGTATCGCAAGATAATTTGGCAACAAGACGAAGCGCCGCCCCATGCATTATCTCAATCGCCGATATAATCAGTGGATTGGAGGTTATGGTACTATTAGATGGTCACCTAATAGTCGAGATATTACAATTTTGGACACTTTTCTATGGGGTCACTTGAAGAATGTCTTTTACCAAAATGGAAACACAAACACGGGAGAAACGAGAGAAAAATTGTAAATGAAATTAATCGTCTTAACTAAGAACCTCAAATATCGGCGAGCTTAGAAAGGCTAATGCGGGGTTTTAGATCATGTTTCGAAAATAACGGGGGTTATATAGAACATTTAAATTATTAGTAATATTATAATTTTTTGTTATAAGTGTTCTTATTACCATCATATTTTACCTCGTATTGTATTTTATTTTTTTCCGTTTATTGTAATTTTTCTGCTTGGTTTAGAAATAAATATATCATATCATTTTTAACATATAATATATTTTAAAGGCGTTCTTCTGATGAAAACCTCATTATAAAACTACTCCAAAATAGTATATTACATACCGAGAGTGGTAAGAAGCCCATTACACACGATTTCGAAAATTCGAAAGAGTGTGTAATGGGCTTACCACTCGAGTTGTGTACTATACTTTTTCTACGACTTTATGTTTAGTTTTTTTATAAATAAAAGCAGAAGATTATGTAAACTTTAAGTAACTTTATTTTAAAAGAAAAAACAAAAAAATTGTATTGAAAAATGTAATGATTTACAATAAGGAAATAAAAAATATAAAACTATTTGTTGTTAAAATTAATGGTAAAATTTTGACAATTTTTTATTATAATGGGGGCAACTGATTTTTCCATTACGTTGGTGTTCATTGTCATAGGATGTGTTGGAATATATTGTGTTGTTTCTTCCTGGTCTGGAAGTAATGTGGATGTGGTTGGTAAATTGTTTTCAACAGACTGTAAGATTCTGTTAGAAGTTATTGTTTTGTTTAAAATAGATTCGTCCACATAGCTTTCCGCCACAGTAGAAGATTTCCATCCACCATGTCTCTTTAACACCATTAAGTCACCCCCGGCGTCGATTAAAATTGTATCAGAAGTTCTTCGGAAACAGTGTCCTGTGTATAAGGCAGCATTGGGTAGTTTCAAATACTCTGCAATATTTTTTGGCACTGCTCCTAACTTATTAATGCCAACTACTTGTCGTGTTATTTTGCCTTTTTGGAAGTTTAAGAAAAATTGTTGAATATGTGTGTCTTCAATTAATTTTCGAATTTCTATATATTTTTTACATATACCATAAAATTTTCCGGAAATTATAAAGGAACGTGGTATTTTCGTTTTTGTATCAGGAATCCTTATAATAAGTGTGTTTCCAGTGTCTTCAATATCAGGGTTTTTTTTATATTCTTTAACTCTTGCTTCTACAGCTCCAGAAATTCCAATAATTAACTACTTTTATAAACAAAAATCCTGATCCGGTGCTTCATTTAAAAATTTGTTTATATCGGCTGCGGTGAGTGTCTTGGATTTTTACTCTTGTAGCCATCTGATTTTCTTTCAAATAGCCTCGTAATTATGATAATTTTCAATTGATGTTGTGTTTCATATTTAAATTAGTGCGTAGCATAGAATAAATAGCCCAAAGTGAAGAAGGTTTAAGGTTTTTGTTAAATTATCGAAATATGCTAATAAAACATTTTCTGAGTAGGTACTCACATGTTCGAAAATGTAAA